>JACEII010000009.1:1545513-1602492 GCA_014332785.1 Antheraea mylitta | reverse complement strand
GAAACATTTTTTAAATTTATTTAAAGTCAGACACGTCGTCGTGGAGAATATTGTAAAGGTGAAAATTGGCTATATGCAGCGACATTCTCATCTTTGGTGCCACGTCGTGCCGAACTACGTGCTGTACACTGCTTATCAGAACCTTTGACACTTTCTTCTGCAAAGATGAAATTCAAAATCATTTTAAATGTAATGCAGCTTAAATAAAACATGAAACTGAGGAAAACAAGATATTATTGATATTCTTAACTAATTGTTAATACATGTATTGTTAATGTATTTTTTTATGTGACAACGTCTTAAAAATGGATGAACGCCGGCCTGCACGCATGAAAAAGCATTACTCATTGTCACGTTCTGCCTGAGCCGTGCGTGCAAGCGAGAGATAAATAGAGATAGAGAGGCGCTAACACCCATAGCGTTCGGTTTGTGACGTGTCTATCTCTTCTCCACTCCAACGCCCCATGCGTCACGTTATCACGTCAAAAATCGTCCGTAAACTGAGTATACAGACATTTTTTTTCTTGTACACAAGGTACAATAAGTATGTTAGTAACTCAAATTGTGGAAGTAATAACCTTTGTGGTGGTTTCATTATTACCTTTTCGGCCATTTTTAGGTTGTAATCTACAAGCGATAATGAATTGTTTAATAATATAAATCGTTCTCATTGTTCACTGTTATTGAAATTATAAAACGAATGCCCTTTACAGTACATAGGTATTTCATGTTAGTGGCATAGAGGGAGTGTAAAGCACTATCATAAAAATACCAACCGCCAGTTGATAAATATTTAAATTACCTACCCATCTTTTTAGGCTCACTGCACATCGTTATCTTCTCTATACTTCTCGTGGTACTAAATCCTGATGCGGTAGATCTAGTGGTATTGCATTCGCTGTCTACGCCTAAACTGTCCAGTGCGCGCATCCGTTCCGCTATTTGATCGTTAATAATATCCCTATGAGGGCTCGCTTGACCTAGATATTCCATTTCTGCCAACCACTCTGCGCGCTCTCTAATTTGAGTCAACACTACAGAAAAAAAAGTAACATATTACTACGTATCAATACATATTACAAAATAAACCACGTCTGTCTGTCTGTTCGTGATAAACTCAAAAACTACTGTACAAATTTTCATGCGGCTTTCACTAATAGATAAATTAATTCATTAGCAAGGTTTAGTAGGTATATAATTTGTCAAAATTTATTTTTATCATCAGGGTCGGGATAACGTCCGCAGGGCCTACTAGTATACATATAAAGGTTCAATAGATTGTTTGAATTTCTCATTGTTCGAGTTTAAGTTACTATTAACCAATTATATTAAAAAGTGTTTTTACATTATATTAGCTGTTTACACTAGTTATGTATTAGAACTGTGATTGTGTGGAAAGGGGCAATTATTAAACAACGTGTAGGTCTAAGATAAGTACTAGGAACAGGTTTGCAGCGATGATGGCATAGCTGATTGCGTGTTCGGACAACGCAGCGATGGATATAGGTTCGAATCTTACCAACTGAGCTGGGACTTTTGGTTAAAGAAAACATTGTAATGAAACCATAGCATGATGGTATGATATTTTCTAAGCTCGCCTGGCTAGGCTACCACCCTCAAGTTAGAAATCTGTTTGTGTGTTCAGGGAGTTGCACTTGAGAGCCAGCCTCCTCTAGATTTAGCGTAAATACCATCTTAGAACACGTCGTCTTTTAACAACAGGAGGTTCTGATGAACCGATAAAAGTTAGTACAAAAAAAGTAAAGTAGTATAGCCAAGTGACTATGTAGTAATACCAAAATCTTACATTACTGCAACAGCATTACACATATCAACTCCACACGCGTGCACGCACCATGAAAGTGGAAGGGTTTTATTTTTTCCCTTATCAAACTGAAGTAGTTAAGAAAAGTTATCCGATACAAAATACATAGAAAAGTTGTCGAGGTATGTATGCTTGGTACACATATATGTTTCAAAAACTCACATAACTATGAATATATAGCTTAGATTAGCTCAGATAGGTCGCGAATTGCATGTATCAGGCAACAGCCCAAACTGAAGTGTGCCATGCATTTTAAGCTAGTTGCCCAAAAAACATTGGCTGAGTGCCTTAAACGCTCGCCGTGATGGTTCGGTGAAGCTGTTAAGACCTTGTTAGGTCAATAGCGTAGTCAGTTCAAGAAAAAAAAGTAGTAATATTACGGTGCGTTGTATTAGGTTGACTGCCCAACGAGAAGATCGAGACAGTAAATGCCTATGTCAACAAAGTATATGTCCCGTGGCACAATTGCTCACAGCTAGTTAACAATATAAATAATTTATATTAGTAGTGAAATATTTATTGTCTATACTAATATTATAAAGAGGACAAGTTTGTGACGTTGTGGGGGCTAATCTTAGAAACTACTGGTCCGATTTGAAAAAATATTTCAGTGTTATATAGCTCATTTGTCGAGGATGGTTATAGGCTATACATCATTACGCTGAGACCAATAGGAACAATAGTTCGGTGAAGCTGTGAAGACCATCCCAGGTCAACAGCGATATCATTTCGAAAAAAAAAAAGAAAGACCAATAGGAGCGGAGCACCAATGAAAAATGTTTCAAAAACGTTTTTTTTTTCATCTTGAAAGCTTCTGCTGCGTGTTAGCATTAGCTCAAAGTAACTATTCCACGCGAACGAAGTCGCGGGCAGGGGCTAATCTTTAGTAAAGTTAGTTAGAATTGCGGAGAACATACGTTCATTCCATCTCTCTTTGGAAGTTGGCAGCTTGGGATTAGATTTCTTTGCCACTTTCAAAGGCGCTGTTTGTTGCTGCTCTTGTGAATCGCCGAATGCCATCATATTCGCCAATCTTTCTATCATTTTCTCCCTATCTTCACCTCGTTTCATTGAACGACATCTGAAATTATAATAATATTCTATACGATATATTAATAACCTAGCTGTGACTGCGGGATCGACCGCGTGATATTTTATGTAAAAAAAAAAAAAAAATCGAATAAAGAAGTCATCTGAATATGTTAAGTCCATTTATTTATCTACCTTTCCTTTTAAGTCAGGTCGTCATTAAAACTATAATTAATAAAGCCAACTGATTTTAATGAAACAAAGACTAAATGTTACTCGAAAATATGCTTTATGATTTTCTCGAAGAGGTTTTATCATGAACGCAGTATTTAAGCAGTGATGCGTTTTCATACAAATCGACAGAAAGACATTTCTAAAAATGATTCAAATGTATTTTTTTACTTATGCTAGACACCTGCAACTTTTTTTGTCACAAATATGTAAGCAGTACAGACACATTGGCATTAAATACCGAAACAAAAAAAATACATCATAGTAGAAATTATATTTTATGTCAATTAATGGTAGGTAAAGAAGTAACGTTAGAGCAACAATAAGAGAAAAATACATTATTGAACTCGGAAAATAAGTATTTCTCTTTTTCACCTACTTAGGCGTCGTTAAGCTGAGTGAGACGCACCATCTAATGGAACTTGCAGCTTCAATTCAATTAATGCTCAAATGAGGTCGTATCGCAGTTGTCGTATACTCACACTGGACTTTGTTATTGACTTTTGATTTTCAAGTCCAACATAATTTTATTTATAAACTTTATTTTATTTTATGTATAAACATCGCTTCCTTAACTACAGTCATTGAATTCTATTGAGCCGTATTAAATTGGCTTCAAAAAAAGATATCAAATCACAAATATGATAAAAATAGGGGAGGCAATATATCCGAATACTCCAAAACTCAAAAAATAAACTTGTAAACGCAGTATTATAACAACGCATTTTTACTTCGAGGGAAGACTACAATATTGTATATATATATTGACAGGCCTCCAACGGTAATAGTGACGCCACTACAAATTACGTACTGGTCATCGTCATATACTCCAGAGGCTCTAATAGCAGATAAGGATCGTCGTCGCGAAGTTCGCGGGCGTATGGTCGTCCTCGACAGTGACACTTGTTGACTATCGACCTTTTTTTCATTTTGACGCAAGCCCAGATTATTCTTTTGACGCTGGGTGATGCTGAGTTTTGACTCTTCTAACAAAACTAAAAGAAAAAACCGATATATATTTAACAACTGAGCAAGTGCTCTACTAAAGACGCTGGATCAGGTATTAATCCAATGTATTTTATCATAACTAGAAATCAAACGATCCCCTCTCTCCTATTACATGCTGGTTGATAAAATCCTTACAGTAGATGTCATAATCGGCTACTGATTAAATCATAATCAGTGGCGGATTTGCAGTCTTGGCCGCCCTAGGCCCCAGACCATGTAGTAAGTATCAGTGTCAGTGAATTTTTCGTCACGATTGGCCGCCCTAGGCCCGAGCCTTAAGGCAAATCCGCTATTCATCATAATTAGTACATATACGCAAATGAGCCGATCAATTATGACATAATTACAATTTCAGTCATTTGTACCTTGCTTCTCCACCTTGTCAGCATTAGCAAGTAAAGCTCTTACCCCTTTCTCTTCTACTTCGTAAGTATTGGTATAATACATGTAAAATTACTAGCGGGCCGTGCGGACGTTATCCCGCCCTAATAATAAAAAGCCTATTACCCGACCGCAGCGCCACCTACCGGCTCTAATTGTGAATCTAAACCATCGTATCCACTGAAACACGCACACAAAATTTCATCAAAATCTGTCCAGCCGTTTAGGCGGACTTCAGTGACATACGTACAGAAGAAATATATATATAAAGATTAACAAGTATTTTTAACAATAAAAAAAACTAAAAGTATATATTGCTGACGTAATTGCCATTCAAAATGTCTTGCCCGCAAAGCGTGCCGAGTGCCGGCGGATATAATAATCAATTTTAAATCATTCGCTGACGGACCGATCTGCGTCGTGTGCAGGTTGATGTAGTGAATACACAAGCGTTCATACTATCACTGGCGGATACGCCGTCGTGGCTGTTCTAGGCCCCAGGTTATGTAGTAAGTACCAGCCACCACTGTGTCAGTGAAATTTTTGTCACGATTGGCCGCCCTAAGCCCGGGCCTACTGGGCCTTAGGGTAAATCCGCCACTGCATACTACACTTATTTGAAGTAAGCCATAAGCCATACAGTTACTAAGAAGCACAAATTGCCAGCGTTTTGAATTAAAAAAAAGAACGAGTCAAACATATGTTCTAGGCCTCACAAATCAACGCGCAAATATAGAAAGGTTTAATACTCGGAATAAATTCACAGTAAGAAAATTCAAGGGCTTTATTACAATCATTGCACTAAAGTATACCTTTAAGAAATTTTTGTTGGTCTTGCGTAGATTCTGCGATTCGCGTGTGAAATATTCCCCCGTGTGGTATATTTTTACTCGGCCACTTAATATTGACATAACCATTTACGTCGGGATGCTCCATAATTCAGAAATGTTTAGACAGAAATGATATAGCATGTCAAGATGAAGTCAATAATTACGTTTCCTTGGAAACTGTTTGAATATACGAGAACTGTGCGGTAAAGAATGCACAACTTTTTATCTACTTATACGAATAATAGTAGACTATAAAAAGGTTAAATGTATTCATAAAGCTACTTATTACATTTTTATTTATTGTAAGTAGGTACGTGAAATTTAAAAAAAATGTTGGTTTACTGAGGCTCGAACATTTATAATAATTATTACATATATAAATTCCAAATAATTTCGTCTTCATGACTTCTTATTTATATGTTAATGTGAGTAGTGCATATTTTAATTAATTTAATATACTTCTAATGCATTTTATATAAAATAAATAGCTTTCTGCACTTCTCCGCCATATAAACTTTAATTAAATTACCTTAAAAAGGGGTACAAAGATTTTGCTTCATGTATTAGTATATCAATATTTAAATATGTAAACGTATTTTTAAAACTATTTATCTACCTCTGTTCCTTAAGGTATTTTTTTCACCACAGACAATGAAGACATACTTATATGTTTATAGCTTTGTCTTTGTTTAACGACTTCAGTTAATTAAAAAACTATTAAAATATGACATTATGCTGTTATAATCTGTGATATATAATTATTTTGGAGGGAATCTCGATTTTTTTTGAAAATTTACTGTAATTATAGCTCTAAGAATGGATGCTTCTATTCAGTCTGCAGTTAATAGAATAAAACTCCAAGAAAAGGAAAATGAAGAGAAACTTAAAGAACAACGTGAATGTAAGTTCCACTTAATTGTTTTAATTTTACTGACGCGGCGACGTAAAAATAAATGAATGCATTGAAAATTATTTATATTATGTATTTATGCACAATTTATCGGACATACACATACCCTTTACATTACATTACATGTACATTATTTTTTTATACGTTTTATGAAAAGTTGAAACAGCAGTAGTGATGCTGAATAGGGATATTCGCAACACGATGGCACAAGCAGACAAGCTATCTTCTGAACTAATAGAACTTATACCACGCATAGACAAGTTCCGTGTAGAGCTTGATATGGAGAGAATACGTAACACAGCTTTGTTGGAACAAATCCAAGAGTCTTCCAGAGAGCTCGAAAATCTTAGAGCGGAATCTGTAAGTTAAATTTATCTTCCTATTTAAAAAATATGAGAGCTATCGTATCTACCCGAGAATGTGGCCCTGAATATTTCATGTTTTTTGAACTCAAAACTTTTTTAGACGCGTTGAGTTGTATGTATGTCAGGAGATAAATTTATAATTTAGCATCGTGACATGCTACGTAAGCATGACAAGCCGTATTGGGCTTACGCGGCTTGCGTCAGACTAGCTATTCGTAGTACAGGGGCCTGTGTACATGTTCTTAGTACATAGTTTCTTATATATATATACATGTAATATTGATTAATAGACTTCATAAAAATATATATAGTTATTGCTCTAAGTGCCAATAGATATGAAAACTACACTAATGTTAACAATTTCAATAACCAAATTCTGAAATTGAAATATTGATATTCACACTGCAATTAATGTGAAATTCAAAAGAGAACACTTATTTCATTATTTTGAGTTTTCACTTCTGTCGGCACTCCGTCTGACTGTCGCGACTTTTTATTAAAATATCGTATTTGAATGGCTGACTATCACACACCAGGTGTAACTCCTACTATAGGAATTAGCTTTCGTTTAGCCGAAGTACGTCCTGCAATAATGCAGGGTGGCATGATATATACGATTATATCGCTACCACCACATGCGTGGTGAAAAATTCGTCAAACGACAATTTTTAACGGTAGTTTTTTAGCAGGAGATAAGTTTATAATTTCGCGTCATGACATGCTAGTAAGCATGACTGCCCGTATTGCGCTTGCGCGGTTTGCGTGCTATTATTGACACGTAGTATAAGAACCTGTGTACAACTAATATTGAGATTTTTATTGAGATTGCTTTGCTATGTTTGATGAATTACTAAACTATATAAAATGTATTTACTTATTATTCGGAGTGCCAATAGATTTGAAAGAGAGACTAATGATAATAATTTCAATTTACAAATTATTGAATTTGAATAATTCACACTATAATGAATTTGAAAATCTAAAAATCCTTTTATTTTATTCTTATTAGTTTTCAATGAAGTAATGGAGTAAATAAAAATCAATTGCCGAATCTGTGCAAACGAGTCACTTTCTAACGGTTGCTCCTATATCACTAATTCTTTTTATGGTTTGTTTGGCAATAATCGGGGCAAGGTTGAGACAATTAATGTTTAGCTTAGAGGGCAAGTAAAAGGATAAAATTGTTTGCCTACTGAAATTGTAATTAAATATATTTTTGCTTAATTTTTTATGTATTTGCTCTATACGTAAAATATATTGTTAAGCCAAGCACCTCTGTGTTTTGGCATATACAGTACTGAGATCTAGTCACATCTAAGTTTACTTACAGTGTCAGTTAACATCATGTGATATTATAGTAGAACTCCTACAAATGTATATAACAAAAACTCTATTCAGTCCCATTGAAACACTTTGGAATAAAGGCGTATCCGTAAAAGAATATAATTCATTTCAAATCGTAGGATCGTGGTGTGTCAAACGTTTGGGAGTTACGTGATTCTTTGTGCACTGCGGTACAGAAATCAACCAACGAATGGCATATTCAAGCCTTGCTAACAAAGCGTATAAGCTGCGAAACCCCAACTAAAATTAATAAAAAGCAACCCGAAGACAATTTTAACTATGAGAATAAATTACAAGATGCGAAGGAAAAACTTGAAAAAGTTAAAATAGAACGTGATCGTTTACTGAATGAACCAGATAATGGCGAAGAGTTCCTACGGTAATTACATTTCACTAAAAGTTATGTAAAAATAATATGTAGCTATTATTGTAATAAGAATAATACAATATTTATTTTCTAAAAAATAAAATTTACAAAAACACATTAAATTACAAAAGCATTCTACGAGGTTTCTCAATTAATTCTATTTGATACGGATGAATACTGCCATTGTCAAGTATCTTGTGATGATTTGAATATTCTAACAATATGGCTTCCTCTCTGGAGTTTCCGTTACATCTCAAAATTCACGCTCAGTGTTATTTTTTCCCCTCCACATTACGTGTTATGGTCATCAAAGTATATTACGTAAGATGCCACAAAATTAACATACGTAAGATCAAATGACCCAAATGCACTAATAAAAAATAAAAGCCACTATATGACAGACTAATCTCCCGCCGAAAGCAATCTATTTAAACAAAGAATTAACCATTTTGTTATTTTTCAATTAAGGTGAAACATGTTTCACATATTATAAAAGATAAAGAACATTGTATTATTTTTATTAGTGATTATTTTATAATTAGGGAATTACTCTTGCTGTTTGTACTAACAATAACAATATTTATATTTTCACAGAATAAAAAACGCTCTTCGTTATTCTGAAGAAATGATTGCAAATATAAAAGATAGCTACAATAATTAATTATTGTATTTGTTTCACGAATATAACTTGCTATTTTTATGAACTGTCTTGGTAAAATTAATTCAGCATGATATCGCAGCACACATTGGTAAGTCAAAATTACTCTGTAAGAATATTTGTGAAAGACAGAAAGGTACTATATAATGCATATAATAAAAAGTAACGTAGAGGAATATTATCTATATAAAAGTGAAAAATTTACAAAAAAAAAAACATAATGATTCCTGCTTGTACGAAGAACCTTGTCAATAATTAAATACTTATAACTTCCTTGTTAGGTAGGTACGTATTTCTAATTGAAAACATACTGATTTAGTTGCATATAGTATACTAAACTTTGTTTCTGGCAACCAATCTTATAGTAGAAAATGATGGCCGTCTTCTTAGAACATTCAAGAAAGTTATATTGGCAAGTCAGAATCTATGCTCCATTCTATAATTTCCCATCCACTTTACTTGTGCACAATAACCAAACTATATTATATAAAACACTACCAATATTACAAAATATAGTGGCGAATACCACAAGATTATGAGTTAAACATTAAGTCTACTACGTTACATCTCAAAATACCGCCTAGAACCCACATATAAAGCATTTGTAACCCTACAATGCAACCTAGAGTTTGCTAGCTTCCTCATGAAAAAACTGTAATAATAATCTACTTAGGGCAAAATTGGTTCATTAACTAATCATTCAATGTACCATAAAGAGGACAGAGGACATCTCGACCTCAACTTCTGTATTCTCTGTTCCTATTTTAACTATTATATTTTGTATATATCTGTGTATGTCTAGGGATGTGAGATTATTGAAAAAAAAATGGATTTTATCAGAATCGATACTTCTTGTTAAATAATAATCAATTTGTCAAAAATCGATTTTAATAAAAATAAATAATTGAATTCTGTAAAAAAAAGATATTTTTTTCTAATATTTAAAAATCAACATGCTTTTTATATTCCAATAATAAACCTAAGAGATTCAGATTAACAATTTGTCAGATAAAGAAACAAATAAAATGATATGTATAAAAGATAACCAATTCAAAACAAAATGAAAGCGAATGTTCACTTAAACTTTTACGGTAAAGAATATAGAAACCAAATATCATTATTGATATAAATTTTCAGTACCATTAAATATTTTATCGTAATAAAAATGACAACCTTATAAACTCAAACAAAGTCGAGGCAGTCATTAGGAATGCCGACTATAGTGAAAACTCACAACAATGAAATTAATGTGTTCTCTTTTAAATTTTCATATGAATTATAGTGTGAATGACAATATTTAAATTTCAGAATTTGTTTATTGATATTATTAACAATAGTGTGGTTTTCATATCTATTGTTACTCAAAGCAATAATGACATCCCTACATTTTTATAACGTCTTTTAATCAATCAAACATATGATGAGCTGCTAAATATCAGTATAAGATATCGTTAGTCTGATGCAAGCCAGGCAAACGCAATTCGGACACTAATGCTAATGTAGGATGTCATGTCGTGGAATTACAAATTCATCTCCGGCAAAAGATACCGAATATGGTGCCTAAAGAAGTTTTCACTTTCTCGTTTATAAAGAAGTTTTCATTTTTTTTTCAACTTAAAAATTATATATAAATAAGTTATGAATAAAACAGATAGTTCATGTCATAGTGTGAGTGATTCGTAAATTTTTATAAACAAACAATGAAACATATATAACCAGTTAATTTCGAATGAATACAATACGTAATTTCCTAAAAGTAGCTTATCTTAATTTGTTGTGTCAAGATTACCCTAACACATTTTTTATTGAATATGATGAGCTTATGAACTTATGACTCACATGACAGACGTTTTTAGTTTTATTGAATTTATCATACATAATTTTTTTTGCTGTTATAAGAACCACAATGATCACTATAAAATATAGTAAACTCATGTACCACACACTGTGGTATTATTCTTTTTCGTTATAAAATACTTTCGCCAGCCGCTTTTAGGTGTTATACGGTTAGAAAACATTTTTATTGTTTACCAATAACTACATTATCTCACTGTGCTCACTCTTCACTTGTAAATAAGAATGAACTTATTTCAAGATTTTCATCCGTCGCATAGATGCTTATAAAAATCGATTTAAACGCGTAATTTTTATATTTAATTTTAAAACATCGATTAATATTACAACGAAAATCGATTATAAAAATAATAACCGGCTTAAAAAAAAACTATTATTTTTTAACATCCCTATATATGTCACGAAAATTCGAGTTTGAAATGTCATAATTGTCATCATGTAAAAATAAATATACCAGGTGAACCGGGTGTTCATTTTGTATCAAAAATAACCAGTAGAAATGATTAGATATTTGAGAAACCTCAGGTATTGAATATTAAAAATTATTCATCTACTACATTACTATAAGTATAATAACGGCTTCATGATTGGTCATGGGCTTAGATTTCCTATGTCTTAACCCTTTAGATACCAATTATGATTATATTACATAAAACTAAATATTATACACAAAAGCTTAAGCCGCCTTTAACGGGCCTTAAGATATACGCCACAATACGCTGGATCGACTGTAGTTATTGATTTGATAAAGTAAAGAATACTAGCATACGTACCTAATTGAACCTTTTGCTAAAAATAATGATAATGAAAATCAGAAATTTTAGAGTG
Organism: Antheraea mylitta; assembly: GCA_014332785.1. NCBI lineage: Eukaryota > Metazoa > Arthropoda > Insecta > Lepidoptera > Saturniidae > Antheraea > Antheraea mylitta. The sequence continues at coordinate 1,590,862 of JACEII010000009.1, read as the reverse complement.
TTAGTTTTGTTTTACTTCCTAAAGAACAATTTTAAATAATATATTCATTAACAATATTACTTAGTACTACTAGAGAAGCTAAAATTTGTAAAATTTTATAACAGATATACTTGAACTATTTGATTATAATGAGAAGTGATAAAGACTGATAGATAGAAAAGTATGTCAAAATTAGCATAGTGACTTTAAAATTCTCTCAGTTGGTGATTTTATAACTCGGAAAACAATGAACTGATTTACCATCTTTTTTTAAATTGATGTGTGTATTCTGTGACAACATTTTAGTATACATTCAATAATATATGGAATATTATATCTCTCTATTAACTAACATAATGTAGTAGAGTATTTTAGAATATAAATAACAGTTAAAAAGTTTTTTTTTTTTTCAAAATGACTACGCTATTGACCCAGCAATGTCTTAACAGCTTCACCGAACTACTAAGGCGAGCGCTTAAGGCACTCAGCCGATTTTATCTTGGCAACCATCTCAAGGGTGCACGTGTGTGGGGGTGATCGTGTAGTGTTGTAGCAGTGATGTATATTTGTGTGTCACCATATCATGAAAGCAACGCACTCGAGGGCTCCCTACCGAGGGATCGAACCTAGTCTTGAGCCGCTGCCATGGGAGACCTAATCGGGTGTAAACAAGTTTCAGTACCATAAATGTACCTTTTATATTTTATAATGTGTCTGTTTTTCTGAGAAACTAGTAACATTAAATATTATTATATATGAATGATTTCCACCAAACTGTACTCAGTTGCACTCAGTCTGCAAATATAATTGAAGATAATAATCTTTTAGAGTATTCAATTAACAATATACTAAAAGTCCCATCAAATTGATATTTCAATATAAAGTAAATCTTTAATCTCTAAATGATTTATTTCAAATATACTCCCAGGTTAACAGGGAAATAATGTGTTATTTTGTCATAAAATAATATTTTTTTAGGTTTTGTTTACAAATCAGTAAACAAAGATTTTCCAGTAAAGTAGAAGTCAATGAAAATGTACCAATAAAGTTTACAACAAGTGCTGCATCTGGAAAAGTCGTCAGGCCTATTATACGAAACACTGAAGAACAGATGCCATGGTATCAGCCATACTCAGTTGTAGGCAGCGTTGCTGTATTCTTAATATATTTTTGCATATTACGAGAGGAAAATGATGTGGATCTTGAGTTCACAAAAACACTATATGACAGAATAAAGGGATTAGAAAAAGAGCAGCTGTTACAATCCTATAGGTTTAATAAGGAACAAGGGAAGAGCGTTGAGGAGATTGAGAAAAGGTTGCAAGAGATAGAAATCGAAGAAGCCAAATCAGTATCTAATTTAAGTTAATTCTTAAGTGAATGTAAAAGTATGATTTGTAGCTGTTTGATTGATATTTATATTAGTGTAAAATAATTTAAGCTGAAAATAAAAGCATATTTCCTTTGCATTTCACATTATTTTACAATATACTTCATTAACAAAGTACTAATCTTTACCAATATTATAAAAATGTAAAGTTTGTGATGTTGTAGGGTTACCCCCTCGGGTTCTCAGGAAGTGCTGGTCCGATTTGAAAAATTCTTTCAATGTTTCATAGCTCATTTATCAAGGATGGTTATAGGCTTTATATCATCACGCTAAGACCAATAGGTGAGGCGCACTAATGAAGAATGTTTTAAAACCGGGTATTTTTTCCTCTTGAGAGATTCCGGTATGTGTAAGCGTTAGCCCCAAACTAACTATTCCACGAGAACGAAGTCGCGGGCAGAGGCTAGTTGTAGATAAAATAATATTTAATGACTATAGTAATAATATTGCAAGCAGAGTTGCATAAAAAGGTAGTAAAATAGAAAGCCCTTGATGTAAAACTTGCCTTTTTACTAAAGTTTTTTTTTTTTTTTTTTCAAATAAGTCAACTCACGAGAACTGTATTTTTCATACCATTAACATAATTCTCTCCACAAAGTTATACATAAACAAGTAATATAAGCTTAATCGATCACAAGAAAAATGTTGTCTTAACTACCCACAGTCTTATAAACATTTCCCAGTAATGGTGATTTAGAAATACTTAATTACTATAGTATTAAAAGATATATGTGGTTTTTTATATTTTCGAAATTGTTTTCCCGAATTACTGTATGGATTCTAAATGTAATGTACTGTAGATATAAAATTTTCTCCTTTTATCACAATTCATTGTCTTCCAAATGCAACAGAAGAATGTAATATTTAGCCTTGTAATATTTATGAGGTATTCCACACCAAATCAGATGGTTTGATTTTTTTTATTTCTTTAATTTTGTGATATGTTTTCATACCCATCAAAACCGCTTTGGTATTTTTTGACATCTTTTTATTATTCATTCGAAAAGTCGCTTTTTATTCATTTCAAAAGTCTTTTTTTTATAGTATTTAGGACATAACCTTTTTAAAAATAATCCATATCTGTTTTTTTTTTGTTTTTACGTCGCATTTAGGTATAGAAGAAGGTAAATCAAAGATATTTCAATTATTTTTGTAAAGATTTTTTAATTTGAAGCTTTCAATCAGGTTTTAAACAATGAATATACCCTACATTGATATACAAAACCTTTTATATGTCAATGGTTTCCTATTTTTTTTTATTATTTGAAACTTTTATCCATTCTTCAAGATTTAAGCCCGGTCTTGTAATGATGTTACTCTAATTATTATAAATCACAAAATTGAGAAAATAAAAAACTCAAATCATGGGATTTGGCGTGGAATGCCCCATATACAAGTATTTGAATACATTTGCATAATGCATAACAGATTCGTCATACTATTGTAGTTTACATGATTCACTTGTTTATATAGACTGTCGTGCTAAACAGGTTTAGACATGAAATCATAATTTACCGTTAGATGAAACTTCGATGGACTTTTCAGTAAAAAAATCCATTTTTTCCCTTGAGTCAAATAAAAAAAAAAAATATCTCAAGATATATTATGATTCACTACACTCATATTGATATCGCATCTTAGATCCTGTAAACAGAAACAAAACAATAAAGCTATATTCAGATACCACAGAGTACTATCCGGGAATACTATAAGGGAATCTGATACCTAGTTTTTTCCACAGCTCAGTGGTATGGAATTTTTTGGATCTGACCAGGAAGATTAACATTTCAAGTTGAAAATCAAACAATTCTATATTGGAAAATAGCAACTTCGATTTGTCACTTAAAATTTAGGGCAAAATATGGAATTGCTACTTTTACATCATTCTGTAATGGGAAGGCGCAGATTAACTGCTGCAAGCTAATGGAGCTAGTAAAAGGCTCGTGTACTATTAGGTGGTGTTTGGACCATACACAGAACATAAAGTAGAATCTTTTTTCTGTGTTTTCCTTTAAAAGGTCGGCAACGCATTTGCGACTCCCCTGGTATTGCTAATGTCTATGGAAGGCGGTGATCACTTAAGATTAGGTGACCCACCTGTTCGTTTGTCCCCTGTAATATAAAAAAAAGTCATGTGAAGCTGTTAATACCTTGCTAGGTTAGCAATGCAGTCAGACTGAGAAAAAAATAATCTTTGTGGCCATGACAAATGAATGTGACAAAAGATGAATGTCTCTGGAAACTGACAATATTCCCTGGTTTTTCTACTACCGTCACATTTAGGTCAACGTTTTTCATGGAACTTCGAACAATAATTTCATGAATATTTGTAAATTCCTGAGTGACAAATAAACTTCAGAGAATAGAACTATACAATTTTCCTGTTTGTTCTGTATTCCACAAAGGATTCAATGGAATCACCAATGAATCATATGCGTCTTATCAAGCCCTGAGTTGAGTCAGCAGCCCTACACCAAGTATTGTATGGGATTAAAATTCAATAAATTGTTATTATAAAATGTAGCTTTAAAAGTATTATCATCACAACTGAAACGCAGAAAAATAAATTATTGCATTTAATTGATAGAAAAATGAATTAGTTGATTTTTGAAAACCCACACTACCCTATTTTTTTTTATATTACTTTACCAATAGATAGATTTCTACTTCAAGCCCAAATACAACATCTAAAGGATATTCTTTCACTGTATACTAAGTGTATCTAGTGCAAAACTTATTAAAATTGTAACACCAAATCATAATAAAGAAATACTTGCATACTTTTCTTGGAAAAGGTAACTTGACAGTAATTAAACAAATGGCATCACTTAATAAGTTGAATAAACAGGCATACACAATCTACAGTTGTACATTCATAACAAATTTATTGAACTACCCTTTGATATAGAATAAACAAGAGCTGAATTAATAAATATTATTTATGTACCCATTTTGTATATACAACATAGTTTATCCCCATATTTATATGTAAACTTTCTACAATCCTATAAAAAAAACCCAGCATCAATTGTAACTATAATAGTAAGTGAATTGAGTTACTTTATATTTGCTTACCCAAAAGCTTGATATTTAAGCCTACTTGTTTTTTGCTACTCTGTAAAGAGAATGTCACAAAGCTATTGCTTATGAACTCCTAAATCCTACCTGCATTACTATTAATCTTGGTATATATTTAAGAATATGTAAATTAAAGCAATTTTATTAACATTAAGATCATTGACCCCAGATTCAGTTTGTGTATGTTATTTTGGGTAATTAGATAATTTTTAGATGAACAGAACTATACAATCATTAATTAAAACAATATTAGAGTCTAATCAAATTTATTTAACAGCAATTTCGACATTACAAATTACCAAAGTAAATCTCGCTTAATCCAAATACAATTCACACCAATGTTTACTACCAATTTGGAGAGCACAAGTATCGTAATTTAATAATAACTAAGATTAAAATAGTTTGTAAACATAACTAAATCATGTCACACAGGATACTGTAACGAGGGTAAGTCAGATATAATTATACTATTGTTCATACAGTATTCCATGTATCTCGTTATTTATGCATGTTAGGTGTAACTTAAGTAATTATAAAGTAAAAAAATCAGTTCAACTACTCCCTTACAATAAGTGATTGAAGAAAATACTTAAAATGAACAACTATGATGGGACATTACAATGTTAGAAATTTATATCTAATCAAGTTATAATTAATAATTTATGATAAAGTACATTAATTTAAGCACGCTCTCCGCGGATTCGCCGGGCGAGCTGGATGTCTTTAGGCATAATAGTGACGCGTTTAGCGTGGATGGCGCAAAGGTTTGTATCTTCAAACAGACCCACTAGGTATGCCTCACTGGCTTCCTGGAATCATGAAAAATACCTGTATAATACTGTTATTGCTTAATTACTGTATTAAAGTTTTGTGAAACACTTACTTGCAAAGCGCCAATGGCGGCAGACTGGAAACGAAGATCGGTTTTGAAGTCTTGAGCAATTTCTCGCACAAGTCGCTGGAATGGCAGCTTACGGATCAGCAACTCAGTAGATTTCTGGTAGCGACGGATTTCTCGAAGAGCTACCGTACCAGGGCGGTAACGATGGGGCTTCTTAACTCCTCCAGTGCTAGGCGCCGATTTTCGCGCCGCTTTGGTGGCTAATTGTTTGCGAGGAGCTTTACCTCCTGTGGATTTACGCGCTGTCTGCTTTGTACGTGCCATTATTCACTGAAACAATTCAGATCGTTTTTAGAAAAAAGCACACGAATTATAGTTCATAAAAAGGATAAAAACAATGTAACTAGAATGAGGTGGAAATATCTTTAAACAAATGAATTTCTCTATACTTTATATAGAATCAGAATTTACAAACCTTCTTTAAGCTTCTGAAACCTATGAACTGATTAATATTGAACTAAAAACTGATTTATAAACAAATTCCACAACAACGAACACAATGATCATATGCTCAAGATGGCGTCGAAGAGAATGGCGGGTGAAACTGACGCTATACAATTCTGCGCTGATTGGTGATCAGTTGGGTGTTCCAGAAAATCCTATTGGTCGGCATAAAACCATTTATGATTGGTAGCCACATATACAAAGACTTACGTTTACTGGTTACCTGTAATGTCGCAATTTTTAAAAATAACCTCATTATTCAGGCAAAGGAACATCAACTATACGTCTACAAATTAAATTATTTCAGTATTTGTAGTTTTTGAATAGGCTACATTAACTCAGTGGGAAGTAGTAAAATTAGATATGTTTGGTTACTTATTATGAGAGAGTATTAGTGTTATTTAACAATAGCTGTATAATAAAATTTGGCTTCAACCGAACTTAAGAATTGTATTCAATTATATCTATTTCAAATATAAAAATAAAATAAAAATATATTTTAATTTTATGATAATGGATAATGAAAGAATCTGTAACGAAAGGCGATCAATAAAACGAAAGAAATCTGGTTTAGACTTAAGTGTACTGTTTATGCCTATCAGTATCGTTATTTTAAATTTCCAAGTAATTTAGTTACATTATGATGTAGTCCGGTGAAGCTGTTAAGACCTTGCTGGGTCAATAGCGTAGTCATTTGGAAAAAAAATAGTTACATTATGTATATCTACTGTACAGTGTAATTTGAAATCTACAATATTTTGAGACATTTAATGAAATAACATGCTACAAAGAGCGATTTCATAATAATCAATAATTTCAAACCCCAACATAACTAACGTATCTATTTAATTAAATAACGATTAGCACTCAAATTAATATGCTTTGCATACAATCTATTTTTTTTTATAATTCGTAAAACATAAAATTATTATACAAAATAATAACCACCATTAACAATGTACCAACAAAAAATTTTGCAACTGGCTTAATATCGAATTTAAATTTAATATGTAAGTAATTAAGTATGTGTTATGCGTATTAGCCTTCCTGAAAGAAATAAACGTTTAACATACTTTCACATATTACCATGAACTTGTCACCATGTCTGTATAATGTACTTTGCGGTCGGCATCACAGGTCGGCATAACTGATAGTAGAGCCGCCACCTTTCTGAAAATTGAGCGGTTGGTAGAAAGATAAGTATGCAGTCTTGTGAGTAAAGGAAAAACGAATTTATAATAGGAAAGGTGCAAGTTATTAATAAGTTAGGTATTTTTTAAATATTTATCGCTACGCTGATATTTTTAATCATTCCAAGACTTTTGTTTTTAATATGTTCTAGTTTGTTGTTGATTTCAAAATTGCTCATAATAAATTTAACCATATTTATAGAATAGGGGCTCCATTTTAACCGACTTTCCTTGTAATGCCATAGTGCATTAATCCCGCGAACGAATGCGACATTGTGTGTACATGTAATGTGGTAGCTGAAAAATAGGTACGCGATCATACGGGATCCATTCAGCGTTTTATGTGATTATTTTACTAATGATTGCGAAGCGGGATTACATCTGGCATAATGGGACGGTCCCGCAGAATACGGAACAGTTAGGGGTCTCACCTGAGAGCCATTTTCATGAAAACGAGCCTCTGAGAGCCATTTCACAGAAACAACCCTTATATTATGCATTACACTATAATTCTCCAATATGTGGTGCTTTAATTTATATTTTATTACTCATTTTTATAAAGTTTAATATAGTTTTACAAATTAATACAACTTTGTGTTCAGTAACGTATTTCTTGGCTAATATTCCGTAAATGTATATACATATAGTTAGTTATTTTGCTTTATTTAATATTAATGAAATTGGAATGCCAGGTAACAGCCTAAGACAGTGAGTGGCAAATTCCATAAGAGTCATCCATAAGAGACAAATATAAACGATACTAAAATAAAATTTATTCAAAGAGCCGTTTTTTAAATTTGAGATTTGCTTTAGTAAAGACATTTTTGGTAAATATGTATTTTTGTAAGAGCCTATCTATTTTATTTTTTAAATATGCCTCTTTTTTGTAAGTTTGTGTTTCAAAAATATTTTTTTTCTTACCAAGCAAGGTAATAAAAGTATTCCGTGACTTCTCTAAAGTATTTTTGAAGAGCCACAGTGAAGGGGAAAAAGGGCAGCATGTGTATAATTGTAATGTTACATAATAAATAATTTATTATCGTTTATTCTATTAACTATATCAAATGATTTACTATTATTATATTAAACGTTCGTCGTTAAATTAAAATCACGGCGTAATGAATTTCTTCCATGCTTCTAATGACTCGTTCAATTTCAACAATTCATGCGGAACATCATAAACAAATATTGTTTATTGTTGACGTTATAGTAAATGTTATAATACATGCAATTATAATTAATGTATATAATGAGACCTCATGAAAGCTATTGTTTTGTACCATAATATTTTGTAAATTTAAAAAAGTATTCTTATTTTTTGTCTCGTTTATTCTAACTAATTTGTACATAAGATAAGTGAAATGAATAGAAAACATATTACGTGACAGATCTGTCATTCGGAAGTTGTATGATTATTTTTTTGTAAAAATGTATCTAATCGCCATATCATGAGTGAATAATTTAAAACTATAGTTGTTTCGATTACATTTTACGTAATGTTTAATATTTGTTTATGTCTGTCAATAGTTTATCAATTATAAAAATATTGTGTATCACGTGATCAGATCGTAATATAATTGGTTGTCGGTGAGCGTGGCCTGCGCGACGCGAGAAGCGCAATAATAGTTTTCCAAAATGCCGTCGGAATCCAAACCTTTGTTAGCAGCCCAAACAGAAAAACCAAACCATTATAAGTAATCGTTCTTCTATATAGCCCGTATATTGTGTAAAAGTGACTTGTGGTTACAGATTTTTATTAGTTCGCATAATCATTTCAGATATCTTAAAGAATTCCGTGTGGAGCAGTGCCCGTCGTTCTTACAACACAAATGTACACAACATAGGCCGTTTACGTGTTTTCATTGGCATTTCAATAACCAAAGGAGACGGAGACCAGTTAGAAAGAGGGATGGCTCTTTTAATTATAGCGCAGATAATTATTGTACGAGGTATAATGAAACGTCGGGCATTTGTGAGGATGGGGACGAGTAAGTGAATCCTGCCTTATACATTGCTTTGTTACACTGTTACTATACAACTGAATCATATGGATTTTTCTGTTAATTCCGTATAAATTATCTTCAAACGAAATCCAATTACAATTTGTGCTTATTTTACCAATATAATTGTATAGTATACATTCTACTTATTATATCAAATGAAATAAAACGTATATACCTGTTTAGTCAGATTAGGTAAAACAAATAAATATTGGTTAGATTATTTCATTTAATAATGAGTGTTGCAAAATCTTTTACTGTGCAATACTGTTTATTAATTAATTTTCCTGTTAGAATATATTTTATGGTGTAATTAGTGATTTAAATTGTACTAATTTGGCATTGAGATAAAAGTTAATGATTCCTAAAATTAGTAAAAAATAGAACCCACAATTATATTGAAACATGCTGCAGTTAATTTTTAATCCTAATATTACTAACAAAATTATTTTTAATTGCTTAAAAAAATGTAATTGCTTCAGAGACTGATCTGTCACGAATTTCTAAAATTACTAAATGATTATTCACATCATCCATAACTCTAGCAATATTGGATATTCTACAAAAAAACCAGTAAGGAAATAGTATGAAATAAGAGTGTCGGCAAAATAAACTAAAATGTGGAAACAATAAATTTCATAACTTAAAAAGATTTTAATTATTTTAAGTATATACTGTGTATTAAACCTAATTAATTCTTTGGCTGGTATATTGGTTTGAAAATTTGGAAAAAATTACATAGACACATTATAGTTATGAACTATTGTGAGGGTTGAAGTTATCTACTTGTATTATATGTGTAATAAGATGCAATAATGATGATATAGTGGATACATAATTAAAAGTGTAAATAATATGTCATTCGTTTCTGGCCGATACTACTGATAAATTTTTACATATTTGTCAACAGGTTTTAAATTTGGTTCTGAAAAAATCTTTTAAGTTTAAATACTGTCTTGCAGAGTAAAAAAAAATTATCTATATAGCAATCGACAGAAACATATAATAAGGTTCAATTAAATACCTGGAATCAATATAAAAAATTCATAACAATAAAATACTTCAAATAAAGATTCTTTATGAGTGTAAAAATTAAAAGATTTCACAACAGTTCTTACTGGTTTTTGATACTAGATTTAGATGTTTGATTTTCTGGATTCTATATACTTGTTAGTTGTTACTAATAATAATAGCAGAAATGTTGTTCATGTATATAAATTTTCGAATTTTCAGTACAAACATTCACAGAGACTTGATTGATATGTTTTTTTAATAAAACCATATATACTTTTTTATGCTATATATAACCAAGTTTGGTTCATTGAACTAAATATTTAGATTACTTTGACAGTCTCACAGATAATAATTATTTAGTTTTAAATAAAATTGCACCATTTCTTCTAATTTACTAGAATCTTAACGTACAAGTAATAAGGTCCAATTTGGTTGGCTAATTAGATTCAATTTAGAAAATAATATTTGATCATTACATAAATAGAAATAATTTAATATGTAGTGATTTTTAGCATTTTATATGTATAGTGTAAGAGCTATTGTATCAGGTTGAAAGTTTGGTGATTCGAGGCAGATATGTTGTTTTTTTTTTACTCATGTTAGAACAAGAATTTACCTGTTGTTGGATTTCATTAACTGTTGTGGAACTCTTTGATGGGTAGAGATAGATATAGTATCTTGTGTTTGTGCTTTTGTCAGTAATACTGAGTTATGAGTTACTACAAGATTAAACATTGGAAAGTAAACATGATATTTGTAGTTATTGTCTATTAGTTTTAATGCTTGCAAAACTGTTCCTCATAAGATTGTTGAAAAATGTAAATCATTAACTAGTACTAACTACTATTGTGCTGAACAGTATATAACAAATTCAATACTATTGTGCTGAACAGTATATAACAAATTCAATGTTTCTGCTGTTATCAATACTATATCCACTATATACTATATCCATTTATTATGTTATATGTTTTTTTACATTATATATGTAAACATGCATCCCATCAGAATGTTGAGAATAGCCTTGATTCGGACCATGAGTTTAAATATTTCAGCACAAAGGACATATTTCTATCTATAATTTATATTCAGTTAAACCATCTCTTCAGCAAACCCTTGGGGAATTATACCTTAATCTGACATTATGCAACTAAACATAGTGTTTCTAGCTATTGTACATTCTTACATTCAATTGCCACAATACTACTTGTACCAGATTTTTGATAAAATACACCTTAATCCAGCAGTATGAAAGATGATTCTCTGAGAATAACCTTGATGCATCTAGCATTTCTGGAATAAATAATTTACAAGAGTATTGTGACCAAATGTATAGTGTGGATCTTTAACAATGTTGTAATGTTAAAGCAGTATTACACACACAGTGTTTAAAAATTGGTAGATTTGGTATAGTGGGTGTACAGAGTGTCTGTGTGTACAAGTAAATTCTTACATTACAATAGATGACATTTTTGGTTACTTACTATTGTAATTAATTAATTTTCTTCCTTGTAATATTTCAGAGTTTAAAACTTCTGAAACAATATGTATAGCATCGTCTGGCTAAAGTCATCATGCATTTGTTTTTATCTATAATATACAAATGAATCCCTGAATGTGTTGCTAAGCACAAATAATTCTTTTTTTGTTGTGTTTGATATTGAAAAGAGAAGGTTCTTATGCAAAAAAAAACGAAAGAACTGTGGAATTTTATTGTAGGATCAAATATTATTACTTGAAAACTTTTCTTGTCTAAGTTTAAAAGATTGGTGACGTGGGCTTGTTACATATGGTGTATTGTATGCTCTGTTCCTTACATTGGATGTCACTATACTTATTATGTGCATATCAGCACATCTGAATTAAAATTATATTTATTAAATATTTGGAAAGCCAATCGTTTTCAAGCACTCAGTTTGGTTGCATAACAACACCCTTGCACCACAGAAATAAAAATAATTGCGATTTAACAAACAACTTTATTCTCACAAGCGAGCACAACAAGAACATATTACGTGTCCTTGCATTTCAAAATGAGCTGAATCGCATTTTAGCTGTTCCTAATATTTTACGAAATTTTTCAAAATCTTCAAATTTGTACATTTAAAATATGAAGATAATAAAAAAATAAAAATCTTATGAACGGCAAAATTTTAACTTCATTCTTGGTATATACCAACAGAAAGGTTAGACACTCGCAGTATTCTAGGATATGACACTTCATGGTCACATTTAACACATAAAATAATAATTTTAAAACAAATACTAATAAACAACCAAAAAAATCTAAGTTCTAAGACTTTCAAAACTACAGCAAAAAACGTGTAAATATAGTAATAAATCTCTACAAATGTGTAAATAAAGTAATAAACCTAAGTGCAGTGATCGGTGTCAAAAGCTATAATGAATGACCCGCAGTTAATAACTTTATATAGTAAGACAGAAGGAGTAAGACAAGCAATAAACCCTTTTCTGTTGTTCATGACCATCCCAGGTACCCTTTCAAATAAAAATGAAATCATCCGACCGTCACTGAAACTGGTTTAACATAGACACATAGAGGACTGTGTATAACTTTTGTATTTTTCTAGATAATTAAATCAAATATTAAGCACCTATTTTTTATTGATTTCGAACGAGAATCGAGTGCAGAGTGTCCTCCAGAAATGTTGTTACTGTCTAAACAGTCCTGATATAAACTGGAAATGTTTATAACAATTAAACATTTATTATAATTATTAGTTATATGAAAGATTAAAATTAGATTTAGCTAATTTTGAAATGTAACGACTTATATAATAATAATATATTTTAATGTTTTAAGTCTACATAGTTTACAGTAATATTGCACTGGTTATAAACCGTATCACAGATATCACAATTTCTTATAATAAGAACCATAACAATAGTGACTTAAACATATTTAATAAATAATAATAGAATATGTGAGATAATTTTGTAACACGGTATTCTAAGTGAGGCAAGTGTGATTTATGATAATATTGAGTGAATTGTTTTTAAATAAAAATGCATGGTTTGAACCATCGAAATATGTTAGGCAAAAACTTGTTATAGACTGTTTAGTCCGGTGAAGCCGTCGAGGCATGAAGTCAGTTCGAAAAAAAAAAAAAAAAAAGACTTGCTATAGACACGTCGAATGATGTTTTAGATGTCCATATCTCCATCGCACCGCGGGAGACACGGAACGACGATATCACTTACGTTATTACAAGACGTGCATGTGCGTCCACGACACGGACGCGCGCGGCCTGTGCACTAAGAACGGCGCACACTGTGCGTTCGCGCACGGCGCTCCGGACCTGCGGCCGCCCGTGCTCGACGTGCGTGAGTTGCACGCGCTCGAGAACCCAGACCTCGCGGACGCAGACGTCGCCGCGCCCAATGCACTCGACAGGGAACGTAACCTTATGAACGAAGATCCCAAGTGGCAAGGTTAGTTCTCTCTCTCTTTCTTTCTCTCTCCTTCTCCCCTCTCTTTTCCGCTCTCTATTTCTCCCTCTCTCTGCTTCTCTCTCTCTCTCCCTCCCCTCTCTCTGCTTCTCTCTCCCTTTCCTATTTGTCCTATATGGTGGTGGAGTCAGTCTTCTGTACTTTTAATCCTATCAACGGAGATCCTAAGTGACAAAGTTACTTGTCATGCTTTTGTTATTGTTATTGTTGCTATTGGTTTTTATATTGTAAAGGTAATCTCATTTGTGACCTTCATCTCAATGGGTAATTTGCAAAAAAAGCCAAGTAAAAGTGTCATCTTTAATTATTAGACGTCTTTTAGTTTACATTTTAATTACAAATTAGTTGATAATTTCGGTCTACTTTTACCTCAATTTTAGTTTTTTTAGTTTCCTATTTAGAAAATCTCGTCTACAAGGAATTAACATGACACTGGCAGAAATATCGAATATAAAATTATATAAATGTAGTGGCCATAGGAAAAATTTCATTTCTAAAGGGTGCATAAAATTTGGTATTTCAAGGGGATAATATTTGTTCTTTTTTCTAGATACGAATTATGTGTTGTCATCATATAAAACGGAGCCATGCAAAAGACCACCTAGATTGTGTAGACAAGGTTACGCGTGCCCGCAATATCACAATAGTAAAGTGCGTATATTTTGTTTTATTATGTGGTTGTGTACTCGCCGTCGCAACGATAATGACGTATGTGCGTAAATATTTCAGGATAAACGTAGATCTCCGAGAAAATATAAATATCGTAGTACACCGTGTCCTAATGTGAAGCACGGCGAGGAGTGGGGCGAACCGAGTAATTGTGAAGCAGGTGACGCGTGCGGGTACTGTCATACTCGCACCGAACAGCAATTCCACCCTGAAATATACAAATCTACTAAATGTAATGATGTGCAGCAAGCTGGGTACTGCCCGCGTGGTCTTTTTTGTGCATTCGCCCACGTAGAACGTGAGTATAATTAAAGGCAGGAAATTTGGTGATCCATTTTTATTGTGTGAACTTAATATATTCATTTGTCTGCAGCTGAAGAACCAAATTTGCGCGATCCGGCGTCATCTGAGTGCGGCACAAGTCTCGCCGAGCTGCTTTCCTCGGCACTCCCGGTCGATAAGAAGCCGGAGCGCGCGGTCTCACCGCCGCCGCTCGTCAACGGCGCCGGAGACGGCTCCGAGTGCGCCTCCACCTCCAGCGGCGGCTCCGGCGGGAAGCCGGCCGCACTACGTGCAGCGCGCTCGGCGCCCTTCGACGCGACAGTGCTCCAGGAAGTAGTCGGCTGTGCTCTCGACGACCTGCACCTCGACGATCCCCTGAACCTGGTGGCGGCGCTCGATCGGGACCTGTCGGACGGCGAGGGCCCGCTGGGCGGCTCGGCACCCGTCAACATTCCGCAGAGCCGGGGCGCGCTGCGCGGGTTCAGCCCACCGGGTGGCGGGTCGCCGCTGCCGGCGTTCCTTCGGTTTGGCGGCGATGCGTTCGGCGGACTGAAGGCGGGCAGTTTCGGCGCGTTCGAGAGCGGCGGCAGTGGCGGCGGAGCGGCGGGTGTGGGCGGAGCGGCGGAGGTGTCGCGGCTGCGCGAGGAGGTGGCGGCGGCGCGCGCGGCGGCGGCGCGGTTGGACGAGCGCGTGACGCAGGCGCGGTCCACGTGCGAGGCGTGGAAGCGCGAGGCGGAGGAGGCGGCGCGCAAAGCGGCGGTGGCGGAGAGACAGCGGGATGAAGCGCTGTCGCACGCGCTGGCGCTGAGACGCGAGTTGGACGCGCTGGCGGCGGCGCGGAGAGACCCGCGTGCGCTGCCGCTGTCGGCGCTGAAAGCGCTGCAGGCGCGGGCGCGGTCCGAGCTGGAAGAGATCGAGAAGGCGCTGTACCTGGAGACGGCGACGAAGTGCATGGTGTGCGAGGAGCACCCGCGCAGCGTGACGCTGGCGCCCTGCAACCACTACGTGTTGTGCGACAAGTGCGCGACGACGGCCGACGAGTGTCCCTACTGCCAGACGCCGGTGCAGCGCCACCAGTAGCGCTCGGCTTCGATTGCAGGTATTTCGTTGTCAGCCTGTGCGATATACTCTCATTTCTTCGATAATGATAAGAACAGAGAATTAGGACTCGAAATTAACTGCCACTGTCGTGTTACTTAGTTTAATAAGTAAAATTTCCTTTCCTGTTTAATAAAATTGAAGATTACATTTGTATAAACATTTTAATGAACAAGTTAAATATCGCTTAATAGTATATCCATTAACTTGTTGTCACTGAATAAATAAATGCTTTATTGATGTTACATTGATAACATGAATCTAAATATACTATTACTGTTTACACTCCAATATCTCTTTGTAATAATTAATATAACGAGTACATCGAAATTTTAAATAAGGGGTTTCTTTAATATATAAAATCCTATTAATCATACAGTAATCAAGTTAATTCCCTTACTCATAGTGAGTTTAGAAGATTTTATATTTAGATGTGCAATTGTGCATGATGCATAAAATAGTAACTTACGGTAAGGAAACACGCGTACCTTTTTGTACTTTTTCATAAAAAAGATATCTTAAAATAATGCGTCTAGTTTGCCGGTTCATTTATTGTGGGACCAGTTACATCACTACCTATTTTCAATGATACACTTAATATTCTGGGCTTTTCGTTCGTGTTTACATCATTTTTGTCTATACATCAATTATTTTCTCTTTTCACATTAATGTTGAAAAAAACATTGTATTTTTATACGAAAAAAATATTCCTGGTCCATTGGAATCTCTTATAAATATTACTTGGGCAATGAAATAGCATGTTTTACATTAATAACTAACAAAATACCTCCTTCAGAGAAATAAAAAAGTATTTTATGACAACTTTTATTGAAATTACAGCTGTCTTTTAATTTATGGCACAATTATTTTTAAATAGGCTTACGGACCAACAGAAAATACTAGGAAATAAGTTAATTATATCATGAAACAGATACTTTATACTATAATTTCATCATGAATTTAAAACCTTGTTGCTGTAAGATTTATATAGCTATTGAAGTTTAGAATCAATATAATTTATGAGATGATATTCTAGATTCTTCTTTGTAGTTTTGTATTGTACACTCATATAAAATAAATAGGATTGTTTGTTTAGAGTGGAAGGTAGTGTTGAATTTGATAATATTTAGAAAGATCCCTTAATGACTGCGTTCGGTAGTAGCTCACAACGCTCACGCTCACGACCGCGAGTTTTCCCGTTCCACTAGCTCGCGAGCGTTGCGATCGTAAGAGCTAGTGGAACGCATTTGTGGGCGTTGTGAGCGTTCAGATAAATAATAAAAATGGCGATCTAGAAAAAATAAAACAAATACTTTGAGAGGTTAAGTTACACTTTGTAAGTCTTAACAGTAAATTCATATAATTATGAAATTCATTTAAGTATATTAAAGGAACAATGTATAATTCAATTTTTTTATTTTAATTATCATAAAAACATAAATGACCTTATTGGTGAAATGAAATAATTATAAATTAATTTTTAAATTGAATTTTAGAATTCACAACATTTTTCAAAATAAGTAAAATTATCAAAACTTTATTAACGTATTTCATTTCATATTTCATTTACGTATTTCAATACAATATGTTATTTAATATAAATATCCTATACCGTATCAAGTAATGACATTTTCACGGTCGCCATCTTTATTGAGAATCCCGCCAATTTTGACAACGCTCACGTCGACCCACGTTCAGACATGGGGCGTCGTGAGCTTCGCGTGAGCGTATGTTATGACGTCATCAATGACGTTTTCGCCACGACCGCAACGCTCGCGGTTGTCTAGTGGAACGGCGAAAAGGGCGTTGTGAGTGTTGTGAGCGTCTCCCGGAACGCGCCATGTATAGTATGAAGGTTGTCATTGGTCTATGGAATCATACACTTTTCGGATTCAGTTAGGACGGTTAGAAATATCAATATGGGAACTGGTTGAATGACAAACGATTATTTAAATTTTCTGGTACTATTCGCAACAATTTTATACTCATCCTGTGTTTACATATAATATTTTGCTCTCTGCTTACTCGCGGTTTGTACATTTTAGACTGAAGATAACGATTTTGTTATGAAATAGTTTTTTTTCCCATATCAGATTTTCCGAAATAGCTGATTTTCAAATATACCGGAAGATAGATGTTATTTTTTATTATAATGCGTTCCACATAAGATAATTGTAAAACCTCCATGTCGTTTTAAATGTAAACTTCAGTAATAAATGAACAATCTTATAAAGAAATAACATTAAATAAAATGTTTTAGGTTTGCACTCACCTAGTCCTAGATTTCTTAGAAAGCAAATGAAACGCATACCATATATATATATATAGCATAAAGAGATATATCGCAAGTTAGATGCTTGTGGCCTGT
The DNA here is from genome assembly GCA_014332785.1 of Antheraea mylitta. Classification (NCBI taxonomy): domain Eukaryota; kingdom Metazoa; phylum Arthropoda; class Insecta; order Lepidoptera; family Saturniidae; genus Antheraea; species Antheraea mylitta. The sequence continues at coordinate 1,572,978 of JACEII010000009.1, read as the reverse complement.
TATGTGAATCATAGAGTAACAATTTTTTTTATGATACCTACTTCTTAGTAATTTTCAAAGTATATATTTTATTACAGATATTTGTACCCGATTTTGATGGAATTATATGAAATATTTTTTATGAATATTGAATTAATCAAAACAAAAAAAAAACTAGTTATAAGAGACGTATTTATTTAATCCCTTTTAAAATTACTACATTTTGTCTTGAACGTTCTAAAAGTTTGATATCTGTAATATAATAATTTATTAGAGTGCGATTTGCATTTAAATAATCCGCAAATTTAAGGCATTTTGAGGCTTCGTCATACAGAACGCGTTCTTAACGCGCGTCAAGGCGTAATAAATGGCGCGTTATGTTGTACTATTTAAGTTGAAATCCGTCAAACAGAACGCGCACATATCATGAGCGACGCGTACTTTTAATGTGCGCACCCTGTTAAAAATACGCGACGGTGCTGATATGCGCGCGTTCTGTTTGATGGATTTCAACTTGAATAGTACAACACAACGCTGCGCCAGTACGCCTTGACGCGCGTTAAGATCGCGTACTGTTTGACGAATACTTTATACTAAAAATGTTATTAATATTCGTTTGATATTTTGTATATTTTTTTTGTTTTTCGTATATACTATATGCGAAATGTTTTTCCCTTCATTATTATATCGGTATATTGTAATAGAAATAACAAATTTAATTTAGTTTTTAACAATTAGGTTAAGTAGTGTTTTCAAATTGTAATGGACATTATTTTTAATAAGCGTGTAGATTGCGGTTAAAATGCGCCTATATCGTAAACTGAAGCAATATATAGTATGACCACAAAACGCCTTCTATGCAATATACTGAATATTTATATACATTTAGTGTGAAAGAGAATAACATTGCAAAAAAAAAAATTAATATTGACAGTTTTATATAAGTATATTCAGCTAAATGTGTGTATTGTGATGTGGTTTGCGATAAAAGAAATCTTTAGATTTTAGAAATGTTTGTACAACAAAATGTTAACCTTTTTTAGATTCATTCTAATTGAAATTCGCTATATTGAAAAATCGTATGTAAAAAGTTGGGGTTTGCGAATAATGTTCTAAATTCGAATTGTATATTCGATTCATTCGAATTGTTTGAATAACTCGAACTGTTGGAATGATTTGAACTGTTCCAATAATTCGTACTATTCGAATAATTTAAACTATTTGAATGAGTTGAAATATTATTTAACGAATATAAATGTAATAATTATTTACTATTTGAAAAGATTTGGACAAGTCAAATTATTTGAGTAGTTTTTAAACGTTTCTTATTTTTCGAATAGTTCGAATTATTAAATATCCGACTCGAGTTATTCGAATATTCGCTTACCAGTTGTAAAAATGGATACATATAGTACTCAGGACTGACATTAGAAAAGTTTTATTGCATTTTGTAGAATAATAACAATTATTGACAACTAATTGTGTTAAAAATACACTGTTACCACTGTTACTGATAACTGTTAGTATCAATATCATTGGGGTTTGAGGGAAACGGAGCATTTATATGTCAGCTATATAGTCTGGTAGGTATTAAAACATTGAGATCTGATCTTCAAGTCGTGATGGACAGTTATCGATGATGTCATAATACGTTTCCGTGAATGTAACTTATTTTTAAAAGTAAATACAGCTTAACTAAAAACATCGTTAAAAAGACATAAGGGTTATGAGAGACCGTGAAAACAAATAATTTAGTGATTAAACTTGTCAATTGCTTTCTGATTGCGGTCGTCGGTGACTGTCTCGCGTTGTAGGTCAGTTATCTCATGTACTTTGTACGACACGGCACATTTTGTAACGGTATAACGTTTGATGAATGTTTGAAAAAGATAATTATTTATACAGAAAAAAATATCTTATTTATTATAAAATTAAATTGAGGAAACATTTTGTATATACGCTTTTTATCGAAATTATGTGCGTAATCGCATTATTAATAATTTAGGACTTATAAAAGTATTTTAGGATTCTATTCGAAATTTTCATTGAAGCGATATTACTAGAAATTACTGTGACATTTAATTGCAAATTTTACGTCGGTTTTTTTATAACATGAAGATAGTATAATATCAGGGGTTTCGACGCCATGTTTACTTTGAGATTCCACTACTTGTTAGAATTACGTACAGCAAATGCAGCAAATGATTACAAACCTACGAAGCGATATTACTACATATTACTTAGACATCTAATTCCAGATTTTACGTCGGTTATTTTTTATGGTATGAAAATGCTATAATTAATATTATGCTATACCTAATGGAGTTTTCGACGCCATATTAGTGTTTACTGGAGATCCCACTACTTAGTAGAATTTCGTACTCGCTAAATAGTGGAAGCAGTCAAAATTTACAGCAGAAAATTAAATAAGTTTGGATATCTCAAATTGACAATATTCTTTTGGCGTATTGAAATTATACATAATCTATACTTTCCTACGAAACAGACGTTAATGATCTCTCTATTATGTATTTTATTTATTAAAAATGCTGTTTTAATGTCGCTAAAAGTTGCAAAATGTAGAATTTGTAAAAAGTATATAATGTCACAAAAGTTCTTTTTTTATGTACGCATAAAAAGTGTGGAATTAATTGGTCGAGTCTCATTTAATTATTGTAAAATAGTATGACAAAATGTTCTGTGTGGCCATCATGTCTAGTGTGTTATTAGCTTGCTAGATATAGTTTCTGATGGTTTCGAAATCTAGAATTTATTGTATTAGAGTCATATTTATTTTTATAATATTAGACGTACCTATTTATCACATGGAGAGAATTATAAATGCCTTTTGTTATAATTTTCATATTTTCTTGTGGTGTCTAATTGTATTGTATTGACTGGAAATTCGGTTTCCAAAATTTTAAGACTGTTGTAACTTACATGAATGATTCAATTCGACTGAGGTTCTTGTGCTGAAATGTATACCAAAATGAAATGTAAATCTGTTTTTTTTTTCAATCAATGAAGAGATTCTTCAGAAATTAATTGCTTTCATTGATCATAAGATATGGTTTGTAATACCTCACTTAATTTTTATTATCTCACGTCTCACGCCACAAATCCTTACAAGATTAATCGGTATATTTTTTTATTTGAATGGGTGTGTATTGTATGTGCTGTTTGACATGCGTAACTTTTATTCTGCTTACGTTTTATATAACATGTTAACAAGAACAGCTTATTTTCAATCCAGTTATATATTATTGGAATGTTGCAAACACCGCCTTATTGTTTTTCATATAAATCGGATATATGTATGTGTCAGAGCCGTTTTAAATCTAGTTATTCAGGATTAATAACCCATACGCGTGTAGTTAGTATTTCATTTAAAAAATATCGACGGTGTAGAGGCCAATAGTCTAATGAAATATTGATTCTACGCGTTAGTCGATTAACTTTTTTGACTAACGATTCATTGATTCTGTAAATTAGTTAATTTTCTTTTTCATCGTTGATATATCTTGATCATATTTTGGGACAGTTATGTATTGTCTGTGAATGAGTAATTTCCATCATATCGTAAATGTTATAACGAAATTAATCTTGATATTTGGATTAGTAACATCTAATGATATGTTTATATTGTTTTTTATTATAGCTTAAGTTATAATTTACTAATGGAATTATTAATACTAATAATAAAATTTTTAATATCGACTTTTGTACTCCCAAACATTTTTACGTGTAGAAATCAAATATATATGAAATATGATTTCTTTTACGTTATGTTACGTTAGTATTCTTGATCAATGAATATCTTTTATATTACAATATAATTTGCATTTGTGTATGTAGGACCAATTTTTGTTTAACAATGCTTTTTTTACACATTATACCATTATCGCATAATAACGGGAACCGTTTTATTGAATTTATATTAAGGGTATTTTTTATTATTATAATTTTTTTATTGTATATTATTTCTTAAGTAGGTAGATCCAACAAATTCTTTTAAATTATTATTGTTAAATTAGAAATAGTATATGTGTTAGTAGAAGAAACAAATTATCTCTGAACAACCCTGAGAATTGAGATCAAATGAATTATGTTTTTAATTATTATTATTTTTTTATTTATTAATTAAGTTACTACAAAATATACATTCAATATTACTATTATAGCAGATATTTTAGTAACTAAATAATTTTCAAATCCATGTGATACAAATGTGTAACAAACATGTGAAAGTTATTACTGCATAGATAGGTAGGGTTAATAAATTTTTAATTCCATTCATTATTTCATGTGTTTTATTTATTACTCCCATATAGGTTATATAAAATAACAACGATATTTGGATTATGCTCACATTTATTATGTTTTCCTTATGGCTAAGTTAAAAAAAGGTAACCTGGATTCCACGCGTTACATATTTGTGCAACACAAGGAAATTCCTTGACATATTGTTTTCTTAGTAGTAAATTTATATTCTCGATACAGAGTAATTTTGAATGTTTATGCAACCCATAAATTGAATTAATAACATAAATAATATACTTCAGGGTAATATCGTACGAGGACACAATAAGATTTATGACGATGAATTTTGAAGCAATTAACTCGTTCGGTTATTAGCCCAAACTTTTGGTAAATATATAAGGTACTCATCATTTGAAAATGTAGTACAGACGATGTATGGAGCACTTCACGTAGAACGGACAACGAAAAAAAGAGGTTCTAAAATGTATGCATCTTCAGCATACTTGCTCTTCGAATGTTAACGTACATTCTTTTTTCTTTAATATTTACCAAATTTATACTCTTCTAAAATATAGCTATACACGAAATCGGAATTTTTAGTAGTGTTTCGAATTGAACAAGTTTACAATAAATTTTCAAACAGCGATTTATATAGAAAACTTATTAATAATCTTAAAACTAAAGTTAAACTTAAAAAAATGTTTTATTTTCATGTACAAAACCAGAAATAAACCTTTCAAAATAATATTTTAAAACGATGGGGAATCGCTTTCTAATTCTTGTTTATATCAAAATATAGCATAAAGTATACTTATAAATGTGTACATTGACAATTGATCTTGCACTGGTTAAGGAGATAGATTAGTGCATCGTACATAGTACATATCAAAGAATGATTATGTAAGCTGTGATGTAGTCCGGTGAAGCTGTTAAGACCTTGCTGGGTCAATAGCGTAGTCATTTCGAAAAAAAAAGTAAGCTGTGAACATGGTTACCTCTTGAATTTCACGTCGTATCCTTATTCGAACGTCTTGCTATTTTGAAAGCTTCAGTAATAGTATTTTCGGAAACAAACTTTCATTTAAACATTTAATATTAATTAATTATTGTAAACATTGAAATGAAACGAAAAGTATATTTATTAATTTCCATTTATTTATATCTTTCATTACAAACTATTTCACCAACGTATTTTATCACTCCCTTAAATTATTAGCCGGCATTGCTTATATTGCGCAATTTATTACAAAATACGCAGCCATAAGCATAATAATAAAAGAAATAATAATTTCATAGTATATCATTCATAGTATAATATAAATTCATAGTAATCTTTTCAATTAACAAGAGTCAATAGATAAACAACTATGTGTTCTTAAATATCTAAATTAATTGTGCAAAAAAAGTTATTCAATCAGCATTTCTCAACATTGCTAAAATCTTAAATAATTTGAATGTTACGAACGTTACGATGTAAAATAAATTTATATTAATTTCTCCTGATTCATTATATAATGGATTCTTCATAAATTGCTCTGGGGGTAAAGAGGTTGAGAAACGCTGTTTTAAAATAAAATAAATGGTAACACGACTAGGTATAAAAATATATATATTTAAATGTAACTGAGCAAGACTTTTTTCGCAGTAGGTACGTAATATTTATCTTTTAGGCCTACATAGCAAACTAAACTAAACACGCGTATTAATTAAAACCATGAATGCAAAATATAATAAAAATATTTTCAGTAAAGTCAACAACCAGTAAAGCTTTATTTAATCTCGTAGGTTATGTACTCTTAAAACTACTTTTATGGCCTTATAAATATAACCGAAAAAAGTATTGCCATCTTTGTCTAACGCATACGGTTCGTAGGGAACAGGATTAATGAATTTGAGTGATTATTTGTATACAAAGTAACCAGCTTATCATCATAAAGGCAGCACATCAAATCACCTCACTGACGTCAGAGCGACTTAAGCGTTGTCCTCTTAACATTAAAGCTTTGAACACTGGTGCGGCCCATACAATGAAGAAAATAAACAATTATTCTCTAGTAGAAATGTACTATGTAGCTACCTTCTTTAACCGAATTCAAAAAGTATCCGTCTCCCAATTCAGTATTGTATCTTAGAAATTTGGCATTTATTAAATTAAATGTTTTTTTTTCTGTTTCGTTTCAGTATATGTAGGTTTGTTAGAGATAAAATAAGAATAACAATTGTAAAATATTACAATATACCTGATACGGAGATAATTGTCATCGTATGTTACTACAGAATTTATTTTTTTGTCGTAACAAATTATAATTTGTGATAAAAACTAGTTTTTTTGGTTTATTTTTCAGAGAGCGTTCGTCTTATCAGTATTATATTAAGATAAATTATTTTCCTAAAACGTTCTCTTATCGACTTTTTATTTTAAATTATATAATGTATTTTGTAATATAAAAAAAATAATACCAATACAAAAGTATAATACTACCTTTGTAATAAAAAAATCATAAATATACTATCTGAAGTTAGACCTGTTGGAACTCGCCTGGATTTTTTTACAATATTCTTTTTTACTAAGAATTCTATGAGGACGTTCAAATATTCTGAAGGTAATTTTTTAGGCCTTTGAAAATTCTATGTACTGAATAAATAAGAAAATTCTTTGTTCTCTTCTAAATAAAAAAAATAGGTTTTAAAGTCTTCTGTTACACATTAAAAAAAAAACAAGAAATACCAATTTATTTTGATTAATCGTGTCGTCGTTAACTATATACTAATAACTTTTTACGTGTCTTAAAATATATCAATTGACTCTCTTAGTAAAGAAAAATAAATAAAAATTGTAGCCCTTCCCATACACTCGCTTATACAATATTCGAACGCCCCAGAACCTTTTTCATTCAAAAGTTTTTTTTTAAATTAATTTAAGTTCTTTAACTCTAAAATATAAAGTATGAAATCACTGAGCGACTTTTACTGCAAGAATATTAATTGATGACTGCTAAGTAAATATGCTAATATGGTAAATACTAAATTATTTTTTACTGCCTTCAAAAATAATAATTAATAGCCAAAAATATGAATGATCTTAATTTTACAATTGCATTGCCTCCTTTCATTTTTTTTTACTATTTAAACAATCAAAATTGTCAATATTAGTTGTCATGTATGAATACATTGAGATAAGTGACCCTGGACGTGTAGGGATGCTAGGTATAGGACTCTGTGTTTATGTATCTGATGTTATATCTTATTGTGTGTATAATAACTTGTATTACACCTGTATTAAAAGAGCAGTCTATATCCTATCTTCGGCATTTTATTTCCACTCCACCGATAACAACTAACACGAACCCTCGAGGCTACAAAATGCTAAAGTCAAAACGAAATATATATTAAGGGGTGTCGAGTAACATCTTAAGACTTGAGACACCCAAGCCAACCTCACCTACACGTGATGCACCCTGCTGATCAACGAACGAGGCAATGGCGAGAGCGGGGTGGTAGGGTTTTACAGCCCGACTGGGTCGCAACCACCATGCATATAGCGAAAAAACCCGTCATAGTGACTCGCTTCTGCGCGTCGCGTTTCGGGACTAGCTTGTCCATATCCAGTACCGGGTGACTCGTCATTATGGCCGGCATGACAGCGGCGACCGGCGATGGATAATCTGACTCTCGGTGGTTGCCGATGTTTTTGGATTGTACTATGCTTAACATCAGGCATAGTGCAATCACTATGTCGTGCTTCGATAAAATAAAAAAAAAATATGTTTGTACTAACAAATAAAGAATAATATTAAAAATGGTAAATTCACATTATTTAGAGGCCATAACCAAGTCTTAATAAAGAGACGATATTAAATTCAAGTATTACGCAAGTGGAATTCCATTAAATTTTATTCATCAGTAAATTAAGCAAATTTTTTTCCTCGATTTGACTACGCTATTGACCTAGCAAGGTCTTAACAGCTTCACCGGAATACGGTAAATTTAGCAAAGCGTTTACAGCTATCCTCTCCTATGCTTCCATAAGGCATACATTTTTACAAAATCTCTACCAAAAATAAGTAAATATTGCTGACGTAATCACGATTCGACTCCTTTGGTACTTACGTAATACTTGAAAAATCAAATCTAGTAACGAGTAAATGCATAAAGAACATCACACATTTTACTTTATATTATCATATTACTGGCACAGAAATCTGAATTCATATTTGTGAAGCAGATAAATATATAGACGTTATTGTTATCGTTTTGTTCCTGCAAAATAATTACACATAGTATACTTTTTGAAGAATTGTGGACAATCTTAAATACATGTTTTTTGTCATACTCCTAGTTCTTAGGTATATTGTATTGCATGAATAAATAAATAAAAAATAATAAGTGTAAAAGTGTATAATTAATTGAAAATGAGTATTATAATAATTTCATTTTGATTTATAAGCTATCTAAATTCTAAACTTACGATAATTTTTAATAAATAAATATTAAAGTTGATTGATTTGTATATAGTTCATAATGATACTAGTTGTTGCCCACGACTTTCTTCATGTAATAACGGCTTTATTGTTTTATCGAAATTATGCGATTTATCTAGATTAATTTCGACCTGTACTTTAATTTTTAGAAATATGTAATAGTATATAACCGATAATTATCTCATTAAAATCTATTTCAGACTTTGATTTAGTTTAAACCAGTGTTTCCCAACGTGGGCCCCACTTTTTCAGGGGGCAATTGGATAGTTAAGGGGAGCAAAATAAAATGTTTGGGAAACACTGGTTTACACAAACAATAGACACGTGATTTTTATTTATATGTAAAGATTCGAGGTAACATTCAACAGGCGACGGTTTGATGTCAAATTAGAAAATTTGTACTGTGACAAGCAGACTTACTCAAACGATATAACGGTTTCAACCGCATATCTCATATTTATAAAAGAAATAATATTTAATAATAGTTTACGAACATTTCCTGAAATATAATCTCACCTTTTAAACTATCTATAAACTATCTAAACTCTAGAGCAGTGATTCCCAAAGTGTTCTATATGAACACCCTAAGTATTAATTGTATAATGGAATTGATCGACTATTTTGAAATAAACTTTGAACATCAACATTTGTATGAATTGTCACAAAGATGGGACTTTCTTCTGAAAAATTAATCTATCGATGATAATGCAAAGTTTTTGTAATATTAGAAAAAATAAAAACAGCATCTATTGAGAAAATTACATAGAAATATTTGGACTGAAGCAAAAAAAAAAATGACTCATGGCTTTCTGTTACATACGAAGTTATGACTTTAACAAATATAATTATAATACATCTTTCATATAATAGTAATTATTTCGAATGATTATATATAATTAATAAAATATATAATAAATAAAAAAAACGTCCATATAAATGCAGAGCGGATCTAATCTTACCGAAAATAACATACTACAGCTAGCTGCCTTGTAAATAAGCACTTTCGTTGTCTCAATAAAAGTGCACTTATATGAGGTATTATATTAATATATGCGGGTCTCTCGCACGACTCAAACAAACGCACATATTCCGCTTTCGCTCTGTCAATACACATTTATTCCTTCAATGCGCATCTATTCCTTCAACACGGATCTATTCCTTCAATACGCATTTGTTCCTTCAATACGCTTTGTTCCTTCAATACGCATCTGTTCCTTCAATACGTATCTGTTCCTTCAATACGCAACTGTACCTTCAATACGCATCTGTTCCTTCAATACGCATCTGTTCCTTCAATACACATCTTTTCCTTCTATACGCATCTATTCCTTCAATACGTATCTGTTCCTTCAATACACATCTGTTCCTTCAATACGCATCTGTTCCTTCAATACGCATTTGTTCCGTCAATACGCACCTGTCCCTATAATTCGCTACAGTTACACCGAAAAGCGAATATAATCTACGCAGTTATTTATCGCGGTTACAATTAACTTTTTACTATATTCCATCAATTTAGAAGGAAAAGGTACCGTTTAAAAAATTCTATGTTAAGAAATCGAAGGTTAAATATTTATTTTCATAGGCAATTATTCATTTGTAATGTCGAATTCAGATAAGTAAAATAATATGTTTTTTTAAACGGAACCTTTATTGTAATGTATAAATTATTAGTATTTATTATACAGATTTCACTTGTAAATGTCGAAATTTTTGTTACGTATTTGCGAATATATGTTAACAATGATGAGGCCTTGGGGAGAGGCTTTTCAAAATAACGAGATATTTGCATATTCGTATAAGTGATAATAGATACTCTGATTAAAATTAAGTAAATCCTATTCGAGTAATTGCTTATACTGATAAATTAAATCTTCATGCCTATGAAATACACATTATTCGTTGGACCAAAATATTTATATTTTATATAATTGTTTTTTTTTTTTTTAATTGAACTCCCTAATTTATTATAGATAAAGCTCGGATTCCTACTATACTTATCGAGTACCACACAATATATAATTCATCTTTCCCGACACCTCATTACAATTTATCTATTCTATATATATTAATGCTGCATCAATATATAATTACTTAAATGTTATGCACGATAGAATGCTTTTATATAACGGACGCAATTTAGAATGGTGAATATATTAATTATACATTCCGAAGAGACAACAAATTACAAAATTATTACCATTTGAATCGTTCTATCAGCTAAGGCTAATGAAATATAAATAAAAAGTGTATATTTGAATTAGTGAACTGAAGAATAATACAAATCAGTGTACAGCTAAATTAATACTACGGAGATGTGAACGCTCTGACGTCCCTCGCGTGAATGTCTGTAGTCTTCGATGTGACGACACCAGATGCATATTTTAATTATAATAATACGGCGGTAGTTGACTTTTTTTTTCACGGTACATTAAGCATTTGTGCGGACTTATATATTTGAATTGCGATAAAAGTAACATTAAGTATTTTAATGCAACATTTTTGAGGCAAAAAACAGAGTACTCGGTTATAGTGAGATAGAGAGATAAGTATCTTATAAAATGAGAGATTAGTACGAAAGAATGAGACGAGTATGAATTCAATAAACACGAAAAAGCACGCTGCGTTATTGATCACTTAAATTTCATTTCCGTCACAGAGTTGCACGCGTTGTTTTTTTTTTTGCAAAAAAATCGATATCGCGTCGATTAATCGAGTCGAAATCTCGTAATCAGAAGCGTCGAGACCTTCGATAATCGGTTGTTGGTGATGAGAGAAGCTAGAGAGACTTGGTGTAGTGTAATATAATGTCGAGTGTGTAAGTGTAGTTCAGACGGAGGTGCCGGAGTGGGCGCGTTCTATGTCGAGGGTGACGTCCTCGGGACTGGCGAGGTCCGCGCGCAGTCGGACCCCGCGCCCCGTGAGGGTCCAGCGGCAAGCGGCACGTTCCCGCCGCGGGGACACTCTGACAACACCCCACTCATATATGTTTGCCCTACATCCACGCACATATATACCGAGTGACTGGTTGGTCAATGACAATATTTATAGAGGTTACTCAGTACTCGATTTTCGTTCTAAATCAATTAAAGAAATTGGTGTTTGACTTAATTTGACGTTATAGATGGTAGAGCCACGCTGATGCTATAACTGGTTTCAGCACGAATGTGTCGGCTCATCCGGGGTAGTACCACCCGACCCACAGAAAACCAACGTTAAGTAACAGTGCTTGCATTATTGTGTTTTGTTCGGTCAGTGAGAGCGCCAGAGGCCAATGTCCCCCTCTCTCTCCTCCCTACCTCCCCCCCCCCAAACAAAGGTTGGTAACGCATTTGCGATTCCTTTGGTGTTGCTAGTGTTTATAGACGGTAGTAATCACTTAACATCAGGTGACTCACCAGTTCGTTTGCCTACTATGATATATATGAAAAGAATATCTAGACAAACAACAAAAAATATTTATTCCCATTCGCGCCCTATTTTGTAAGCACGTGGCAGGACAGTGTCAGTTACGGACGGGCCGTATTCAGTGAAGCATGAAAGTACTTGGGGTTAGTGACCAACCATTAAAGGGTAATTTTTCGAAATATGAACAAAAAAATGACTCCTCCGTATTATTATGGAAAGTTATTAAGTCTGGGTCGACCCTTGTAGATTTTTTCACCGGTCATTGAATCTAGTTATCACGACGTTGAAGAGGCCATTTTTATGTCGTCGTTATATCCAAAATAGCAGAAAGTCATGTACATACATTTATAATTATTTATCTATCGAACTGTATGTTACATCGGTGTTATTGAAAAAATATATTATAGTGTCTTTTAGTTTAGTTACTACACACACACACACAAGTTTACGAAATACTAGAAACTGCCTGGAAAATTTACCAGTAACCTTCACATTGATATAAAGCTAATAATAAACGAATAATGATTATAAATAATCATTTTAGTTTTTCTCTACTAAAGTAAATTAATCATTTACCAAACGGTACTTCCCTCGGAGGTGGAGAATTTTATTTGAAATTATTTCTTTATTACCAGGGGAATAACCCAATATAAATTTATCAAACAATCTATACAAGTCTACTTTAACTATCAGGATGTATATCCAGAAAGCTTTGAAAACTCCATGCGACTATGACACGGCTTCATCAGTATATTTTCCTTTACCTAAAACTTCAGTTCAATATAGAAGTCAAATTTACGTCATTAGAATTACACCAAAGATTTTACATTATTATATTTTGATATTACTCTATACCATTCCTTATCTTATATCTAACAAATACCTAAATAAAAAAATTATGATGTAAATACCGGCACAATCCCTCTTCCTCCATCTTCTGTTGGTCCTGCTGTATATCGTCTTCATCTTCAACGCTGGCATCAGAACTGGAACCTTCGGAGCTGCCTCCTCCACGATATCTCTCTATGTCTTCTGAAGTACAAATATAAGGGCCGTTATATTTAAACTAAAGTGAAATCTATATGCACTTTGTTGGTATAAAATCTTCAGTTTATTATCATTTTGTTCCTATCATATTTAATACATGCTGAAAGTTTAGACAGTAGCAATAATTATCCAGAATACCCTGCACACGATTCTCGCCCAACATAAATAAAAAAAAATTGTTGCTTAATATTTAACCTAATTATGTAGAAAAATACAACAATTATACGCTATCCTCTATGCTTTTATGTTAAAGTACAGTGTCAATGATCGACGGGTGATTTCACTTTCACTCCAAAGTGAACGTGGGAACGGCATGAATAAAACAAAAGGGTTAATTGTCCGTTTTATTATCGAAAGTTATTAACTGCGGGTCGCCCCTTACACCTTTCGGCACCGGTCATTGCACCTAGGTTTATTACGATTGTGTTTAGTTTCGAAAGTCTTGTAACAAACTTTAACTTAGTATCTCTTTTTTCTTTATTAATATTTGTTTTGATAATATTATTTTATATGTTAACTATGACCATGATGCATTATATCCTAGAATACCGCGAGTGTTTAACTTTTCCCTTGGTATTTAAAAATAATGTGTTTTGTTTATTATTTCACAGATAATACGCCACGAACATCTGTTTAATATATCTACCTCGTTTCTCGTTGAACTCAGGCGCGTCCTCCAAACTCCTTATTATCTCAGCACATAGATCAGAGTCAAGCGGGACGGGATTATCTGAATCTCTGAAATCGATAGAAAAAACATTAACTAAGGTTCTCTTTGTTGTTTATTCGTATTTGTTTTGATATTATTATATGTTAAATATGACTGTGAAATATCGTCTCTTAGAATATTGTAAGGAAGTATATACATATTTATAGGTAAATTAGCATTTCGTGCAACTATATTCGGAGCGGTAACTAAAGCTAGTGAGGAGTAAAGTGTGCGTGTACCTGTTGTGCAGTACGAGCGCGACGTATGCGGGGTGCGGGACGGGCGGGTGCGGCGCCGCGCGCGGATTGAACGCTACCGCCTCCAGCGCGGGCGCACACACACGCAGCGCTGGCGCTCCGCCCCACTCGCACCACACGTCTGACATACATTTCACATTTTACCTCAACAATACTCGACAGTGCAAAAGGAGGTGCCTAATTCATACTATTCAGATAGTGTGTTCAGACATCGCGTCTAGACTGTCAAATCAAATTGGAGACCAAAGTCAAATACCGGAGGGTGATTCATCGTTACAATGATAAAGGGAAAACGTAAAGATAAGGAGGTGGGATGTCGTGCACTGATTTGTTGTTCTCTTGCATTGTGTACCGCATTCACAACCAAATCCGTCCGGAGTGTGATTCACTTTGAATGGTCATGGTTACTAGGTCACGTTAAAAGTCATATACTGGGTGAGTGGCTACTCGTAAGCTATATTTTTACAGGATACTCGGTACTTGATACTCTTTTAGTTTATTATCTACAGAATACACAAATTATAGTCAATCCTTTACCTGTCTATGTTAAAGCACAGTGCCAATGATCGTCGGGTGTGGTAAAAGTGAAGTGAAAGTGAAGCGAACCAACTAACAAAGGATAATTTTTCGTAGTTTGATCAAACAAAAGGGTTTATTGACCATTTTATTATCGAACTAGCTGTTGCCCGCGGCTCCGCACGCGTTTTTTTTTAATATATTAAATAAATGTAAAATTTTGATCACATATCTAGTGTAAATTACAATAATACTTTTTCAAAAATATTTGTAAGTATCACACGCACATCATCTACTGTAACAGGTAACATGTACTTGTACATTATATATGTGAATACGAATAGTGAATCGAATGGGAAGAGATTTATCATCAGCCACATAACTGGAACTTTAAACTGTTATATATGACCCTTAGTGCCCACTTACACTATATAAGAAAGTAATGAAAATATTAAGCTATATATTTTCGAACAATATGTGTTAAATCTTTTATTATATAGATATAATATGTCCATAGTGTCGATATAATTAAGTTATTATCATACCTTGCTATAATTTAAATCACATAAAACATATGACTTTCAATTACAACAGCGATACCCTTGGTGTTACAGTTGTTCATAGGCGACGTTAACCACTTACCATCAGGTGGGCCGTCAGCCTGTTTGCTGCCTTTTGGTATAAAAAAATCATGGAGTCCAGTACAGCTCGTGTATGTTTACAGTGAACAACATATTTTTGATTAATTTCACATGGACGAAGGCACGGATAACAGCTTATCACTACATAGTGTAAGAAAAAGTCCTGTTCCACGTCTGTCTATATGTCTGTTCGCGATAAGATCAAAAACTACAGAACGCATCTTCATGCCGTTTTCACCAATATATAAAATGATTATTGGGCAAGGTATAGGTATAGTTTGTCTTATTATCGGGGCGGGCAACGTCTGCTGAACCCGCTAGCTTAAAATAAAACAGCTAATTAGTTACTTATTTGTCCGTAAAATTCCCGTTCAAATATTACTTGTAGTCCGGTGAAGCTATTAAGACCTTGCTAGATCAATAGCGTAGTCATTTCTAAGAAAAAAAAAACCGTTCAAATAGGTCCAGCCGTTTCGGAGATTACCCGTAACAAATAAAAAAAAAACAGACATATCCACAGAATTAAAAAAAATGTTGATATTTCTAGCATCACGGATATTTTTAATATAGAATACACTCACTTTACTTTTATTATCTATACTATAATAAAACTGTAACAAGTCGAAATCTGTACATTAAATATTTTTTGAAAATTTTAATCAGGGTAGACTATGTTATCGATATAGAAGCCAAAAATAATCTTTTTACAATTTTTGTCTGTCTGTCTGTCTGTCTGTCTGTCTGTCCCTATGCACACGCATCACTCTGAAAGTACTGAACCAATCTTGATGAAACTTGGCATAGTGATAACTAATATTTCGAGATTACATCAAATATACTTTTTGTCTCATAAAACGCAATGAGTTCTCCAGAATAACGAAAAACAAAAATTTGCAGTTAACGTAACTAGACTTTTTTGCGACACCTTAGTACAAGAGCCGGCAACGTTAAAAGAACAAGAATTTTAGAATACCTGGTTCTTTAATACATCAATATATATTTTTTTATATCATAAGAGGCAAACGAACAGGTGGGTCACGTGATGTTTAGTGACCACCACCGTCTATAGACACTAGCAACACCAGAGGATTTGTAAGTGCGTTTCCAACCTGTATATGGGGGAGTGTAAGGGAACCTCCGGCACTCTCACTGACCGAACGAAACATTACAATGCAAGCACTGTTATTTGACGTCGGTTTTCTGTAAGTATTCTGGCAGTATTAGCCCGAACGAGCCGACCCATTCATGCTGAAACCAGTAATAGCTTCAGCGTGGCTCTACCACCTACAGAAATTATCAATATATCAATAGACAGAATTTAGGACACTTGGTAGCGGGTTAACGTTGTATTTTTAATAGGCATTTTGATTTATGATTAATCAATAATAAGTTTAGGAACATTTTTTTCAGTAACTTTTAAACGCAATTAAACATTCAGACACATTTTTTATAAACAATCATATATATACCCGCTGATATATTTTATAAATAAAAAAAAGAATGTGGTGTCGTGGGACACCAGGTAGGAACGAAGTTCTTTCGGCTAATGTAGAATTGACACTATTTGGAAAAAAAAAATCGTGCTCAATTTTATGTAATCGTAATTCAAATTATCAATTAAAATAACAAAATATGTCTCTTTATTTTTGTTTGACAACATAAAATTACATAGAAATAGAAATAATTACAAAAAAGGAGAAAGAGAAAGATATTATACACTACTCGCTTATGTATACGACTGTCGCGCCTGCGCACATCTCATTTAACTGTTTTATTCCATGCACTTTTCGTTACAGTTTTACTATCACATTTTTTTCAGTTCGGTCGCGCAGCAAAATCTCTATCCCCTCCAAGCCTGCCGTAAGGAACTTCGTTCCAATAATAAATTTCAAATCAATTTTTTTTTTTTTCATAGCAAAGAACCAATTTCATTTTATTAAACATTATTGACCACCATATACAACGATAAACGTAAACGTATGACTTGGGATTGACGCCATCTCAAATATATGCGTCGTCGACCATCAGGCTATACAAAGCCGAAATACCTTGGGCCGGCGAGGTGAAATATCTTGGTGTTACTTTAGATAAACACTTAAATTTCGATTCACACACAGAAAGAGTGCGAAACAAAGCCGTATGGTCTTAGGTCGTTTCTATCATTTGCTTTGTCATAAGAGTAAAATATCCCCCAGACAAACTCACTTTATACAAAACTTGCATCGGTCCGATTATGACGTACAGTTGTTCGGTCTTTGCACATGCGCAAAATCGTATTCAAAAGTTGCAGGTTCTCCAGAACTGAGCCCTACGTAAAATCACCGGTGCCCCATGGTACGTCCGGAATAAGGATCTCCACAGGACCTGGAGATGCTTTCTGTCTGAGCGTATATAAAATCACTTACAGGTAGTTATTTCGAAAAAGCCGCGAATCATCCCAGCCCGTTAGTGGTATCCGCCGCGAACGATGAACCCGTACCCAACGCTGCGCAGTATAGAAGACGACCGCGACACATTTTTACCGACCCTCCTGATTCAATCACGTCAGCGAACGATCAGTACCAGCCTGTCTCTTCAAACAGAGCGTGTTCTCACCCACGCCCGCATAACCGCAGATCACGCCGCCGTGGTCTGGGACTAAATTTCGCTCCCGTACACCAAATTAGGCCCTTCTCGGCAACGGCTCAAGCCTAGATCTGTTCCCTGGGCGTGGAGCCCTTGAGTACGCTGCTCACGCGATACAGTGACACAAGAGTTCTACCCTTATTTTTCGTTATCCTATCCTACATAGTTTAGAGGATTTTTTCCTACACAAAATACATATAGAAGTTGTTGAGGCACGCATGCTTGGTACACATGCATGTTTCAATAACTTATATACGTATATAAGTTACCGGACTACTAAGACGAGCGCTTAAGGCACTCAGCCGATTTTATTTAGGCAACCAGTTCAAGGGTACACGGCACACCTCGGCTTGGCTGTTGCCTGTTGCATGCAAAATCGCGACCTATCTTAACTAATCTAGCTAACTATTCATATATGTATGAGTTGTTGAAACGTAAATATATACCAAGCATACACGCCTCAACAACTCCTGCATATATTTATTATCGGAAAATTGAGAGTTTTTTAGTTCGATAAGGAAAAAAGTAAACCCTTCCACTTTCATGTGTAACATGTTTCATTCATCATCATTCAGTGTTTCATGTGTTTCACGTATGTGGGGGTGATCGTGTAGTGTTGTAGCAGTGATATATATTTGTGTGTCACCGTATCGCGCAAGCAACGCACTCAAGGGATCCTTACCGAGGGATTGAACCTGATGTATAAAACTGGCTTGGTTTGAAGGTGATAGGTACTATGTTGTGAGTGGTACAGAGATTATTTATAAAAATATATTGGAAATATATTTCAAATACGTTTTTGAAACAGTTTATAACTCTTAGACAATAGTTTCAAGCAAGTGACATTTGACGTTTTCGGCGGGATGTTTGACGCTTCGATACGGTGTTCATATATTTTTCTTTAATACAATGGAGAATAAAAAGGTTTTAATACAAGTCGAAGATAGTTATGATAAAGTAAGTGGTAGAGATGTTTATTCAGTTTTATGTAGGTTAGTTTTTATTTTAATTGATCCTGGTAGATGACGCTACGAATGGGTACTAGGTTTATTTAAAAAATGAATACATGTAATCTGGGTATATGTTTAAGTGAATCCGTGGATAGTTTGGATTCACAATTGGAAACGGTAGTTGTGGCTGCAATCGGGTATCAGTTTTATTTGCGGGGTGGTAGGTCTTTACAGCCTGACTGGGTCACAACCACCATGTACATGACGAAAAAATCCGTAATAGTGATTCGCTTCTGCGCGTCGCGTTTCGGGATCAGCCTGTGCATATCCAGCTTTTTGTAGGCCGACATGATAGTGGCGACCAGCGATGGATAGTGTGTCACTCGGTGGTCGCTATTGTTTTTGGATTGTACTGTGCTTACTATCAGGCATAGTGCAGGCATTTTGCCGTGCTACGATAAAAAAAAAGAAACAATTTTTTCGCGTGATAACCAATTTGGTGCAAACGAAGTTGCACGGGTCAGCTAGTACGTAATATATCACAAATCAAAAATTGGGTACAAAACTAACGTAGAATAAAGTTTTTGAGGAGTTTTTGGCGGGATTTTAGTCTGTCATGTAGTGGATTTTATATTTTATTCATAATCTTGTCTTACTTATCTGTATATTGTGTTAAATTGGTAGAGTTTTATGTAATATGGTTCGTTTATTGTGCATAAATAAAATGAAAGATAAATAATACCGCGAAGCATGAATTCTGTTGTCTTGAAAATTAAGAAGATAAAAATTTACGAAATATTACATAGAGGATTTGGCGCTTATACCTTTACATTATCTTGGATATAGAAAAAAACTACCTATATTAACTACTTCAGATTTGGCAGTATGGATTAATTCCTTTGACTATCTTATTGGATGAATATTATTACTACTAAACTTTTTGAATAGCGACACAAAATAAACTTTAGAAATGTTTGCGATATAAACGTACCACGTATAATTAAAAATTGGAAACAAAAATAACGTAGAATTAACTGTTTTAATAGGAACACAAAATAAACCATGAAAATGTTTGCGAGAGATTGTTATCGCGTTACCATGGCAACGCATATAGTACTGACATTAACACGCATCGAAAGCTTCCAAAATAGCCCGATTTTGAGACATTCTTCATTAATGCTCAGCTCCTATTGGTTTAAACGTTATGATATGTAGCCTATAGCCATCCTCGATAAATGAACTATCTAACACTAAAAGAAACTATCAAATCAGATCTGTAGTTCTTGAGATTATCGCGTTCAACCAAACAAACAAACAAACAAACAAACAAACAAACAATCAAACAAACATACAAACAAACTCTTTAGCTTTATATATTAGTATAGATGTTATAAACTCCGGGTCGCCGCTCGCAGGTTTTATCACCGGTCATTCAACCTAAGTTTATTTAAATTTATACCCATACTTTAGAGAGTTTTGTAACAAACTTTTAACTTAGGTTCTCTTTGTTGTTTATTAGTATTTATTTTTATATCATTATTTTATATGTTAAATGTAACCATGAATTATCATATAATTGAAGGTTGTCACTCTTTAAACAGTCGCGATGTATATGGAACTCGTGCTACACCACCATGCGAACGCGATGGGATATAGATTTGCCTAAAAAAACCACAATTTCGACTGCCACTATAATACCATCAGTAGCATAGGTGATACGAAACGATTACGCACAGTGCAGTAACTTTGCTGTGCTACAATAAAAAAATATATATATATATATATATATATATATGTCACGTCAGCGCCGTCGACGTTACGAGAAGAAAGTAGCGGTGACCATTCGTGCATGACTGGAAAGGGGGTGGAATGTTAGGTATTGCTGGAATGATACTAGATGACTAATGGAGTTTATTGTCGACTTTTCTCAGTGATTGATCTTCGGTTTAAAGTATAGGATCCGCGATACTCCTCATACATTCTACGTTTGCGATGACGACCACATCTCTGCGTTGACATTCATTTAGCAGTGAGCGCGTTCGTGCGGGTTTCTTCTCGCCCACCCCTTGTGGGGGCGTGCGGGGTGTCAGCTTCAGGGTGGCTCCTCTTGCTGAGGCTTCTCTCGCCTCCCGTTACGACGGGAGGGTCTTCTGTGCGGGGGCGGGACCGTCTTAAGACGGCTTTCCCCTATGGTTGTCTCGTTTTCCCGGTCATTGGTTGTCTCTGTCTCGCAAGTGTATGTTTATCGCGTGCACGATGCTGCGTTGTAGTAGGCTGTACTTAATTTGTATGGTGTTGGCTTCGGCTTCTCCTTTGGCCTTCACCATGTCGGCGTCGTAACGGTCCAACAACTCGTCGAAGCGCAGCTGCAGCTCATCCAGGCTACAGAGTATATTGGGCGTCGTAGGGCTCGGGCGTTCCGGGTCGGTTGGTGTCGGCTGGGCTTGCTGTGCCGGGAGGGCCTCAGCCTCTTCCGGTTGAGCTTTTACTACCGACTTGCGTGGGCGTCTCCTTCTTCTTGATTTATTTTCCTGTGCCTCTCTCGGAGGGGGGTTATTGGCGGGGGCCATCAAAGATGCCCCCGCACTCTCTATGGTTGTCTCGGCCGCGTGCATAGCCCAACCGGGTCCTCTTGTCCTCGGTACGGTGCTGGCTCGGCGGTTTCTCAAT
The DNA here is from genome assembly GCA_014332785.1 of Antheraea mylitta. Taxonomy (NCBI): domain Eukaryota; kingdom Metazoa; phylum Arthropoda; class Insecta; order Lepidoptera; family Saturniidae; genus Antheraea; species Antheraea mylitta. The sequence goes on along the minus strand of JACEII010000009.1, from coordinate 1,551,435 downwards.
TCCCGCTTAAATACGGGACAGCGTGTCTTGTTATTGGCTGAGTGCGCGCCCCCGCAGTTGGCGCAGGTCGCTGGCTCATCCTTAGGGCGTTCGCATTGGCGGGCGGAGTGTGGTCCTCCGCACCGCACACAGGCAATCTTGCGAAGGAATTGTTAGGAGGAGTGTCGGAATTGCTGACAGCGGAAGCACTGCGCAAGACGACGCTCCCCCCTCCAGGCTTCAATTGAGATAGGCAGGCTTGATATGCTTGTGACGTCATATATAGCGGGCGTTAGTCCGGGCGTTCGCTTTAGGATGACGAAGAAGATGCACCCGTTTCTTCCTCGTCGTCCGTTGATCTGACGGGCGTATTCTGGTGCGAAGCCCTTCTTCCTGAGGGCATCGAGTATCAATTGCGGGTCTGTGCCGCTAGGAAGGCCGCGTATTGCGACCTTAAGGCCTTGTTGTGCGGGGGGCGAGTAGGCGAACCACTCAAGTCCCTCTTGCTTCTCCAGGAATTCTGTTGTTATGCGGTGTTCTTCTGGGTCTTGCGGGATGAATCTGACCCCCTCCCCGAAGACGCGGACATTGGGACCGCGTCCCAACTTCTCCTCCAGCTGTGGGAGCAGCTCAACCCAGTTTGGGAGGCGCTCGACCACGATTGGCGGAAAACGCGGGCCCCACGCGTCAGGTGGGGCGGGGGACGAGGTAGTGACCGAGGCCGCGGCGGCAGCACTGTCGCTCGGTGGCAGCGCTTTAGGGTTCCGTAGGCGCGTACCCTGTAGCGGATCGCGCGCAAGCGGCGCTGCGATCGACGCATACGATTTTCGCGGCGGAGCGGGGGCGGGTGCGGGTACGCGCACACGCTTCCCTGGGAGGTCGGTGGCGGTAACGCGCGACGAAGTCGGCGCGGGTACCGTGATGCAGGTTTTCTTCTTCGGCTGCTGGGCATCTGATGAGGCTGGTGTAGTCTCGCGATTCGCGGCGGCAGACCCTGCATCGGGTTCACTGCGCACGAGGCGCAGCGCTCGACCGAGCGGGCTAGACGGCGCGTCCGGAATCGCGGGTAACGCGAGCGTACCACGGGACGCATTTTCGAGCGCCAGTACGTCTTCCGAGGTAGGCGGGCGACCCTCGGCGGCGGCTTCCCGAACGCGCAGGAGCAGCGCTAGCCACCGAGCCATCTCCTCCGACAGGGTCCCAGCTACAATTAGCTGGGCGAGAGTGAGAATATCACTCTCGTACGCCACTGTCGGAGTGGACGTTCCGGCAGCCGGCAATTGACCCGCGCGCGAGGTCGACGGGCAAGGTGCGGAGACAGTGATGCGGTGTCCGGAAGGCGTAGCGTGGGTTGGTGCAGATGGAGCAGAGGCAGGTCCGGTGGGCGAAGCTGTGGTCGTCGGGTGGCGGTCTGTTTGGCTCTGTAAAGAGCCTTTTGCAGGTCGTCGGCTCGACGCAAGAGGCGGAGCGGACGAGGAAGCGCTGTACTTGCGCAACGTCGCGTAGGTCGGAGCACGGGCTCGCGGACGACCTCGAGCGCGTTCGCCCGTTCCACGCGCATTTATAGTGCACGGCAAACGCGCGCCTTATAAATCGGACTGTGCTATGATCGGCTAATCTGGTACTGTAGCTCATAATTGTACCTTACTTTTGACAAAGTCAAAAGAGGAACTCTATCTCGATAGTCGCCTTTCAATTTTCTCTATCAATGAAAACAAGGAGGGATAAATACTCGTAGGAGTTTTTGGTGGGGTTTTAGTCTGTCATGTAGTGGATTTTATTTTTTTCATAATCTTGTGTTATTGGACTATATATTTTGTAAATTCGGTGGAGTTTGACGTAATATAGTTAGTTTATTGTGCATAAGTGAAGTGAATAGAAAATGATACCACGGAGCATGAAATTCTGAAATGCCGCAAAAACTCCCTAGCAGGTTCTAATAAGGGATCCACCATCTTGTTAGAATAGTGATTCGCACGACGCAATATTGAAGTGACCGCACGACGCTTTTAATATTACCGATTACGTGACGATGGCAATAATAATCTGAAAGATTAATTGTCAAAAATAAAGTTTAAAAAAAATGCTCTTATATATATAGAGTGGGTACTGACAGTCTGCGTGCGGCGCTCGTGCGGGCAGCACGTCTGGCGGGTGCGCGGGACAGCGCGCCGCCCACGCGCGCAACCCCTCTCCACCCTCCAGCGGCAACCGCGCCTCCTGCTCCTGCAGCGCCACCACCACCTCCGCGTCGAACACCTGCACCGTACACACTAAAAACTCACTATCGAGACATAGATCATTTACTTAACCAAGGAATTTATAAGTAAACAACTGGAATGAGCACTTGACACCAAATCTGTGCCGAGAGGGATTTATTACCCAACTATCGTCTTTGTTAGAACGAGACAGCGGTATCCTGTAGTGATCACAGGTGATCTCATTGAGACCGGATTTCTTATTGCGTACGTAATAAGCTTTGCATCTGAGGCATAAGAATTATTTTTGAATGAACAAAAGTTTGGAGTACGCACTCCAGTTGTTTATTTATAAATTCCTTGACTTAAATAAACAAAGCGTGTTATAGCATAGAAAACGTTACGTTACGTATAGAAGTTCATAAGTTATAATATTGCAATTTAAAATGAAAACTAAATTTAAAATACTGTAAATAATATTGCGGTGAGTCATAACTTATATTAATGTTTCTAATATAATGTTTCAAATAATTCGTGTTCAACTAAGTTTATGTCGAGACTACTACTGAATTGTATTAATAACTAGCTAGTTATTGATACTATATTATTATACTATATATTGATAGTAGCTACTATGGCCCTTTTTGCAACATTTTAGGCTAGACCTTTCGGTAATCATAAGACTAGCTGTAGTGTACAGTGATTAGCAGTATAGTGTACAGCTATTAGCAGTGTAGTGTTCAGTGAATAGCATTGTAGTGTACAGTGATTAGTGGTGTAGTAGTGTGTATTCGGTGGTATAGTTATTTTTATGTTACAGGAGGCAAACGAACTGGTGGTTTACCCGATGTGAAGTGATCACCATCGTCCGTAGGCACCAGCAACACCAGAGAAGTTGCAAGTGCGTTGCCAGCCTGTGTTGGTAGGAAAGACAATGAAGGAAAGGGAGAAGGGGGAGGTAGACATCCGGCGCTCTGATTGACCGAACGAAACGTAACAATGCAAGCACCATTACTTCACGTCGGTTTTCCAAACCGGTTGGAAACCAGTTATAGCTTCAGCGTGGCTCTGCCACCTACAAGTGTCCAGCAATTATCAATAAAGTGTACAGTGGTTATTGGTGTAGCGTAAAGTGATTAGTAGTGTGGTGTAGATTGATTAGTGGTGTAGTGTAGAGTGATTAGTGAGTAACGTGTAGTGTAGTGTGGAGTACGCACCTCTGAGAGCGTGTTGGCGGCGAGCGCGTGCCAGTGGTCGCGGTCGAGGCCGCGCTGCGTCCACCACGAGTCGTCGGCCGCGGCCGCGCGCCACGCGACACTCAGCTCCGCTGCACAACCCTCGATAGCGACCTGACGCGCCACATTACACTTCGTATCTTGACTGGTATTCGTGTACAACCTAAATACAGTTCTATCTATCTTCGACCTGCCACTCTCTTAAACATTGGCATTTACAAAAGTTCTCGCAAATTTCTCAAATAAATATTACTAGCATAATCGCCATTTAGTGACCGTGCCTGAGTTAAAAAATAAGCAATACATAAACCCCTTGTCACTTTTTGGTGTTTGTATAATACCTGAACAACCCTTAAAAGCTTTTTGTATTTTAATTTTGTTACGTTTGTTTTAAACGCTATCTATTCGTCCATTCCTAGCACTACATTACTAGCTGTATATATGCTTTTTATTTTTTTTAATAGCAATTTGTTTGAAACTACATCGATTTTGTTCTATTTTTGGAAAATGGAAGTATTTTTTTTTAATTTCGAGGAAAATCGTAGACGTGTGTGTATAGTTGTCAAACCAATTAGATTAAAATAGTTTGATCTATGGGCCCGAAATAAGCGATTATTAAATAATTAGTTAATATCTTAATCGCGGTAATTTAAGTGTCTGACAACGACATAATTTAATTTCAATGATACCCTTCTACCAAACATTTTCTATAAGAACTTGTTTTTTTATTTCATAAAATTTTGGTCAAATGGATAACGATCTTCATTAATTTTATTGGAGGACAATAGCCAGCTGGAGGTGAAATAGAAAATATCTTCATTAAACTACTACAAATTTACCATGATGACATTCCTAATTTACTGTGTTTGTTGTTTGAATAAACCATGTAACTAGAAAAGTGTTGAGTATGATGGTGGATGGATGTATGAGTAGAGGAAGACCGAAAAAGGTGTGGATGGATTGTGTGAAAAATGATATGTACGTAAAAAGTGTGAATACTGAGATGACATTTGATAGGAGAGAGTGGAAAAAGGAAACATGTTGTGCCGACCCTACTTAGGTGGGATAAGGGTAGGGATGTTAAAAAATAATCGATTTTTAATTAAATCGATTTTTATTTTATTACAATCGATTTTTTATTGTCGATGTTTATTTTCATATTAATCGATTTTTTGAAAATCGATTATGTAAATTACGCATTTTAATCGATTTTTATAAACATCTATGCGACGGATGAAAAAACTCAAAATAAGTTCATTATTATTTACAATTGAAGAGTGAGATAATATGTTTGTAAAAATTTAAAATGTTTTCTAGTCGCGAAATACCTAAAAGCGGCTGGCGTAAGTATTTTATAACGAAAAAGAATAATACCACAGTAATATGCATGTCCTGTTCGATAGAATGAAAAATTTTGTAGTGAAACTACAAATTTAAAAAGAACATAGAATGAAAACATGCCACTGCCTTACAAGTAACATGAGTTACTATATCTTATAATGATTGTTGTGGTTTCTTATGACAGCCAAATAACGCTCTCTGTAAAATTAAAACTGTCAATAAAACTAATAAGGTCTGTCATGCGAGTACAACATGTTTACTAAAAATGTCTTATGGTAAACTCGACATCGACAAGTATACAAAACTATAAATTATTATTGAAATTATTCAATAAAAAAAATTCTTCAATTTTAATTTTCTCAGTCACACTATGATTAATATGAAAATTTAAAAGAGAACTTCATTGTTTTGAATTTTACAGTTAGAATTAATAATGGTGTCATTTTGTTAGGATGTTTATCATTTCATTTTTATTACGATATAATGTTTAATAGTACTGAAAATTTCTATGGTATTTAGTTTCTATATTCTTTACCTTGAAAGTTTAAAGGAACATTCACTTTTATTTTGTTTTGAACTGGTTATTTTTGATGCGTATCATTTTATGTGATTCTTAATCTGATAAATTGTTATTTTAAATCTTTAGGTTTATTATAGGAATATGGAAAGCAAGTCTATTTTTAAATATTATAAAAATCGATTTTTTGAAAAAATCGATTAATTATTTTCAATAAAATCGATTTTTAACAAATCGATTATTATTTAAAAAAAGAAAAATCGATTCCTAATTAATCGATTTTTTTCATTAAACTCACATCCCTAGATAAGGGTAATGATGATGATGATGATGTTGTTTGAATAAAATTAAGTGGAAATGAAATAGACAATTATTGAACAATTAAAGAACAGTATGCATGTAAGTCTTAAATAAGTTATAATTAGAAAAATGTAAGGAAAGCGTATGTACCCTGAGGTCGTGTGCGGTCATGCGGACCCTCGCCCGCGCGCTCTCCGGCAACCCCAGCGCCAGCTCCTTGCGCCGCGCCGACACCTTCTCCCGCAGCGACTGAGCCAGCTCCCCGCACTCCCGCTCCACCTGCCGGTACGCGCCCGTCTGCGAACACACACGCGCACCGCTCACACACCGCTTCTCAACCTTACCTATTCAG
>JACEII010000009.1:1505951-1535951 GCA_014332785.1 Antheraea mylitta | reverse complement strand
GGCAGTAATATTGTAGAAAGTCGATACCATAATAAAAAAAAACTGTAATACATGAAACTTCAACCATTTTGTGGAATACCGTATCACAATTATTAAAAGCACCCGGAAAACAATTTGTACCACCAACTTACAATCAGAACAAATAGCTGGCACATATGTTTCCAGCCCGCAGCCTATATCGCCGCAAGGGTTTCCTACTTAAGCGCATTCACTCTTAATTTAGGGGGGTAATTAATCGGAATTAAATTTTTAGAGGTTATTTCATTTATAGGTATATACCCTTACATTAGCTGTTTGCTGAATACAATTTGATATTGAGCTGGATGAACTGACATCAGAAATAAAGGACCATTAATTTGTTTTAGATAAATATAGATCAACGTCAATATGTATTTGCCAGGTGTAAGAAAATCACAATAAAAAAATACATACCTTCATCAAGAGCGGTTCGCGATCTCTCAAAAACGCTAAATCCCTAAGCAGAAAGTATCGATGTTGGTAGAGTTTGTGCGCTTGCATCGCTGCAGCGGCGTCCTCGAGCGCTGTCCACTTCAGTTCGTTCCGGAGCCGTTGCGCTGCAGCGGCTAACTTCTCGTTTCGCCAGGACTTAGCACGCGAGAGTATGGGATGGGAGGCGCATATCCGAGCCTCGGCCAATGCGAGTCCAGTTTCTAATTTACGTTGGACGCCTTCCTCGGCTCTGATACGATAAAAATAATATAAGCGTGCTGGTCGCATGGTAAGAACATAACGGTTTTTTCTTACGTGACGATTTACTCCAGTCAACTGCTAACGCGATCCGCGGTAAAGAAATACATACCAATTAGGATACCAATTAGGTCTAACTTTTACAAATGTCGGCTAACCAATGCCTTCGTTAGAGTTGTGCAATAGGTTACCCATTATGTTGTTCCCCCAGGGTACAGAATACGGGGCTCTTTCAAAACGGATTCAAACACGCTCTTCAAAGCTAGCAATACCATAGTGATACCCCTGGGGTTAAAATTGTTAAAAGCGATGGTAACCATTTATGTGTATCTGTGTGTGTGTGTGTGTGCGCGTGAGTGTCCGTGCGTGTGTTTTTGCGTACGTGCGTGTGTATACCTGGCGAGTATGACATAAGCCCTGAGCTGTGCGACGAGCAGGTCGGTGACTCCAGGCCCGAGCTCCTGCAAGTGTGCAGAGGCCTGCACTCCGTTACACACTCGGGTAACGTATTCGCGCATTGCGGACTCGCGTACCTCCTAAAACAACATATTATATCGAAAACATACCATTATGTCATACAATACTAGCCTGTAGGCTAAGCCATACAACCTCGGGAATAATACTCCTTTGTAGATTAGTAATACAATGACAATGCTTTAACATCGTATATGCATTAGTTAAGGAGATACATTGATATACAAAAATGTAGCACTAAATTTGACAAATATTATATACACACACTTTATTCTTGTAATACATAATATATCAAACAACCAAAAATTCGGAACAAAAAAATTTAGGTAATATTATATAGAAGATTTGGCGCTTATACCTTTACATTAACTTAGACATAGAAGAAAACTGGGTAGAGAATACATAAGAACTACTTATATTGACAATTTTAGAATTGGCAGTATGGATTAATTCCTTGGCCTGTATTGATGGACGAATATTATTACTACTAACCTTTTAGGATAGCAGCACAAAATAGACTTTTAAAATGTTTGCGATAGCAACGTACTACTTATAATAAAAATTGGAATTAATAATAACGTAGAATAAACTTTTGAACAGGTACACAAAATAAACCCTAATAATATTTCTGATAGAATGTTATCATGTTACCATGGCAACGCATATAATACTGACACTGACACGCAGCGGATGCTCTAAAAATGGCCCGATTTTGAGACATTCGTCATTAGTGCTCCGCTCCTATTGGTTTTAACCTGATGATATGTAACCTATAGCCATCCTCGATAAATGAACTCTAACACTAAAAGAAACTTTCAAATCCGACCGGTAGTTCTTGAGATTAGCGCGTTCAACCAAACAAACAAACTCTTCAGCTTTATAATATTAGTATAGATACGAAGTCTCGGGTTAAAATTAGTAAGTAAATTATGTAAAAAGTTGACCTCTTCAATGTCCTTGATGGGCATTTTCTCGTTAGCGAGTTGCGCGGCTCTCTGCTCGCGGAAGTGCAGGAACCAGCCGCGCGACTCGCGCTCCAGCACCGCCTGTAGTGCAGGCGCAGCGCTGCGGAGCAACTCGCGCCGGTACAACCGGAGGTCGATCTGCACATTTACAACTGCGAATTATACCCGCACGTGACAAGCGAGATATATTCCCGTACGTGATAAGTAAGAAATATTTCCGAACATGATAATTGAGAAATATTCCCAAACGTGATAAGTGAGAAATATTCCCGAATGTGATAAGTGAGAAATATTCCCGAATGTGATAAGTGAGAAATATTCCCGAATGTGATAAGTGAGAAATATTCCCAAACGTGATAAGTTAGAAATATTCCCGAATGTGATAAATGAGATATATTCCCGAACGTGATAAGTTAGATTTATTCCCGAATGTGATACATGAGAAATATTCCCAACGTGATAAGTTAGAGTTATTCCCGAACGTGATAAGGTTATAAGTGAGAATTATTCCCGAACGTGAGGGTAAACTGTGTTTGACTTAAAAAAAAAAATGATGTTTCACATCTGCCAAGCGTCCCGTGATGGCTCAATTTTTTTTTATATCAAATGGAAATGTTGGTATACCTGCGTGCGTTGCGGCGTGGTGTAGAGGCAGGGCGTGGGGGGCGGCGCGCGGGACTCGCGTACGTCACGCTTCTCCGCGGCTGCACGTCGCGTCGCTCGCCACACCCACGCACCCAACGCCGATACGTCCTCCGCCTGTTCCGGCTGCAAATGTCATCATAACACACTCAATAAGAGTATGCACCCATATTTCAACAATTTTCACCTCCTCTCTCCGTACCTTATCATCGTCATCATCAGTTTATAAGAGACCTACTGGAGTTTTTGGCGGGAGTTTAGTCTGTCATGTAGTGGATTTTATATTTTATTCGTAATCTTGTGTTATTTGACCCTATCTTTTGTAAATTTGGTGGTGTTTTAAGTAATATAGTTAGTTTATTGTGCATAAGTGAAATGAATGGAAAATAATACCATGGTGCATGAAATTCTGAGATGCCACAAAAACTCCATGGAAGGTTCTAACAAGGGATCCACCATCTTGTTAGAATATTTATTCACACGACGCTTGATATTGAAACGATCGTACGACGCTTGTAATATTATTGACTACATGACAATGGCAGTAATAATCTGAAAGATTGATTGGCAGAAATAAAGAGAAAAAAAGAAACCCACTGCAGGGCTATATGCCTCTTCTCGCATAATCACCACACTAGCACAGAACGTACTGACGATTTCAAGCTCGCACAACTCCACGGTTGTTTCCTCATATACAGTAGTACAAGAATAGTTTCCAGGTTCAAGTTTCCTCACGATGTTTTCTTTATCGTCAGCAGTTACTGTTACTAATTTATTATTAGTCATTGTATCAGTACAAATCGTTCACGACACGGATTGGTCTCTAAGAGCTAGGTAGTTTTTTTATGTAATATTGCTTCCATGTTTTTCCGAATACAACTGTTTGTTGCTCTTAATAAATAAAAACGTCTTGCGATTTGCTTGATAACAGCAATACACTGCAAACACTTTTAAATCAGCTGATATCCCTGTATACGTTCGATAATGCCGCCATCTGTCGGTTTTAAAAGCGTTAAACAGTGTGCGCCATATTTAAATATACCTCGAAGAAGTGCGACGTGACGAAAACTTAAGTGCAACCCCCCTCCCCCCGCAACCAATCTAACAATTATGGACTATAGTTGTGTAAATCTTGTTGGTGCTTCAAATAAACATAAATTAGTCAATTGTATTATAGAACAAGATGAAGCCTAATTTCTGGAGTAAGAAAGTATTGATGAATATACAAACCCTACAGATGAGCTCGGCGACTAAGTAGCGAGATCTCTCCTCACGTATTTTTTTATCGAGATCCCGGGCTTCCATCCAGGGCAATCCAATAAGCAGGTCGAAGAGCCTGTAATAATGTTACAAACATATCCTCGATAAGTTAATCTGGTAAAAGAAACTTTATATATTCTACATCGCTCTTAAAATTAAAATGAGTCTTTTGCTTAGTTATGTGAATTGCAGCATTTATTGTTTCTTTGGCAAAATAACCGCTAAGTCTGTATCGGTAACGCCATCTAGTATAGTATATTACATCTAGTAGGGGTGTGCGAATAATTCGAACTTACGAATTATTCGTTCCGAATCGAATATTAATATTCGATTCGGAACTCGAAACGAATAATTCGAAAGTTCCCGAATTAATCGTAAACTATTAAATAATTAGTGAATTTTAGAGTATTTTCAATTCAGGGTTTCTTATGTTCTATATAGACATAGAAATTTAACAGTCTATATACATTTTATCCAAATCATGAAATATAGTTACACAAATAGAACAATTACTATTGAACATATATTGAAAATGGGCAATTGTATTCTCTCTCTATACTTATCCGACCCCTTTCCAGTCGTATACGAGTAGTTGCCGCTACTTTCTTTTCGCAACGTCTACCACGCCAACGTGACGTATATTACAACCGCTCGTCGTTTTGCATACCGCGTTTTTGGTGTTGTTATAATCTAGGAGATATTATTCGTTGTTATAGGTAAATCCTATAATGTTTCGTTGCCCGCGTCCGCAAGTTGAAGACGTGAGTTCCATACACCAGGTGACTGTTTGAATAGTAGCAATATTTACGAAGGACACACTCCACTCGTGGATGCTGAACACGGTGCAGGAGAATACCAGATCACTGCACGATATCCCGCTCCACTCTTTACTTTTCCCTCGTCATCGCGACGATGACCATACTCTTCGGTATTTGGCTTGCTTGCGTCTCCATGTACTCTGATGATATATCAATTATTTTTACCCGTGTTTTCGAACTGGCTACACTAATGACCTAGCAAGGCCTTACAGGTTCGATCAGACAACTAAGGCGATGGCACTCAGCCGATTTTATTTTGACAACTAGCTCGGTTGTGTACGGCACACCTCGGCTTGTGCTGTTACGCAAAAACACGAATATAACTGAATTAACCTAAGCTAGATATTCATACTATACGAACTACTGAAATATGTACCAAGCTCGTATACCTCAATAATTCGTGTATGTATTTCGTATCAATAATTTTACCGAACCAATTCAGTTCGATAAGTTAAAAAAACCCCTTCCATTGTCATATGCGTATACGTGTGTGGTTTTATGTGAGTGTATAGGCACGAGCAAGGTACTCGAGAGTTCCATACCGAGGGAACGGACCTAGGCTTGAGCAGCTACCGAGGGGGCCTAGTCGGGTCTTTACCTGTGTAAACCACATAGGAACGAGTTAAGTCCGGCGCGTAGCGATAAAGGACAGTCACGTAGGAGGCGGTCTCGTGCGACGACTACGATGAGGGCGAGCGCACGCGCCACGTGACCGTAGAGCTCGTCTCGGGCACGTGCCCGTCCGCGCTGCAGCCAACCGCTGACGCGCCACACGTGCGTCTGCCCGGGGAAATGTCGCGACGGTACTTCGAACTCTCTACGAAAAGTTCATGTACACTGTACCGTTATATATTATGTAGGGGTGAGGAGCAGCAAGTCCTAGCTTTACATATGAGTATATGTTCTTGGATGCCGGTCTGTGGGAATAAAGTTGTTTATATGTTGCAATTACTTTATTTGTTATGTTAAAGTGGTGCTCCAGTGCAACTTAAATGAGTGCTTGTTTGCGGCTATTTAATTATTTAATAAATATAATTTTAATTCCACTGTGCTTATGCGCACATAATATCTAGGGCAACACGTAATGTACGTAACCGTACATATTATAGAACAAAATCCTCTGCCATGTCTGTCTGTACGCGATAAAATACTGAACGGATTTTCATGAGGTTTTCATCAGTAGATAAAGTGATTGATGAGGAAGGTTTTTTTTTCATTATCAGAGCGGGACAACGTTCGCCGGGCCAGCTACTTTATATAAAAAAAAATATATATAAGTTGGGGTTTGTAACTAATTATCTCAAGAAGTATGTTATAGGTTGCGATCAACTTTTTTTTAGTTTTACTTCTTAGAGACGATAACAAAAATATCGCGTGAACTTCATTTAACAAAACGTTATTAACGTTTTAAGAAACTACGATTTTTATATAACTACTCGTTCAGTGATTACATGTTTTTTCCTCTTTACATAAAATTTATAGATAACTTGGTAAATGACACAGACGAAGTCGGAGGTAACAGCTAGTTGAGAATAAAACTTCTACGTCCTTAATTCATACACTGGTGTTATTTTACAGTATACTATATAACTTTGGTTGTATTCTACACAATTAACCAAAAAACGAGAAAGGTTAGACTTCACTACATTGCGTAACTTGTAGTAATTGGATAATAAGGTATCCATTTGTGTATTTACTTTAACCGTTTACTATACTAGGTGACTGCGTAGACAATAGCAATATTTCTGGAGGAGATTCTGCACTCGATTATCGTCCTAAATCAATTTAGAAATAGGTGCCTAATATTTGACCTAATTATATAGCAAAATACAAAAAATATACACAATCCTCTTCGTGTTTATGTTAAACCACAGTATCAATGACCGTTGGGTGATCTCACTTTCATATGAACGGGAACGTGGGAACGTCAGGAAGAAAAGAAAAGGATATATTGTCGAGAAATCGAAAGTCAATTACTCCGAGTCGCCCATTGTAGCATATGGCACCGGTCATTGCACCTAGGTTTAATACGATTGTGTTTATACTTTTGAAAGTTTTAGAACAAATTTTAAGTTAAGTTTTCTAGGTCTTTTATTGGTATTTGTTTTAATATTATTATTGTATATGTTAAATGTGACCATGAAGTGTCATATCCTACAATACTGCGAGTGTCTAACCTTTCACCTTGTATAACCTTTTTGGTTTGTATGATATATCCTCATGCGAGCTTTGCAAAAAAATTGAGACGTCACAGGATACCTGGCAGACGTGTAACATCAAAATTGTTTTGTGTAAGTTATATGCATAAAAAAAGAGATTACGAGAGGAATCAGTTATAGCATAATAAAAGATAAAGCTAAAAAAAACGACAAATTAGTTCTATAAAATAATGACAGTTTATATATTTATTACATAAATATTTATTTTTATACAAACAAAATACAAAAATTTAACTAGGCGCTGGCGCGGTGTTGTTTGCGACATTTATCAAGAGCGCTAGGTCGTCGGCGCGTGCCACGCAACACTAGTAAAACAAGTGGCCTATAAATGTTTTTGAGTATTTAGTTAATAGTGCAATGTTCGTGTTTAGCGTCGCCACACCAACAGTCAGGTCAGTTTATCCGCCGCCTGTAGATGTTTCACATCAAAATTCATTTATAGGGGTTCATAATAAACTTTACTCGTGTATACAGCTCCGATGATAATAAATCGAATTATAAATTAAAACAAAAACAATTAAGAAATATAAATTTGTAACAAAAAAAAACTTCATTGAAAATGTCTGTGCTATGACGAATAGCTAACGCGAAGTTCATGCAATTTTGTACCTTCATCCTTTGAGTTTAAGTTCAAATTCATACTATAAGTGGGTTGCACCCAAGCAATTCTAAACAACCAGCATATGTTTGAAAACAGTAATTGAACTTAATGGGTTTATAAGGGCGTTTGTAGGGGTCATATCCTGCCGTGAAACGAGAACGTCGCATTCTTATGACCAAGCGTTCCGTATATTCATAGTAGTATTATAACTGCGACAGTAATTCTTATCGGTTTGTTACTTTTTTATGATTCAATCCATAGACTAATGATATAATTTAGTATAGACATAGTTTGGAAGCTGTAGAAGAACATAAACTAATTTTAAACACGAATATGGTCGAAAACACAGACTAGCAGATTAAAGTTACATATTTATTGTTAATTGTCCACAACACGTGCGCAACTACTGTGCAGTGCCTCTTTTTTTTTCTCGAAATGACTACGCAAATGACCCAGCTGGGTCTTAACAGCTTCACCAGACTACTGTAGTGCCTCTATGACACTATGAACTCATTTACTAAAAGTCCCAGGCGCCTATATTGTCATTCGTAAACCAAGCTTCAAACTGTTAACATGACCAGTAAAAAAAGGTTAAATGTTAAACGAAAAAGTTTGTTTGATACGTGTAATAATAGCAAAGAGAGAAAAAACAAAATGTCAGGTTCCTTCAATTTAGTTATGACGAGTTAACATTGTAAAGACCGCGCCAAAAATCTATACATATAATAATAATGCAAATCTAACTTGTCTGTACTTTTTAGTGTTTTGTAAAAAAAACGTGGCATGTGTCTAGGAATAAGTAATAAAATACATTTTAACCAATTTTAGAAATATCTGTCTATCTGTCTGTTTGGACACTCTTTTTTTCTTGAAATGACTACGCTATTGACTCAGCAAGTTCTTAACAGCTTCACCGGACTACTAAGGCGAGCGCTTAGGGCATTCAGCCGATTTTATTTGATAACTAGCTCAAAGGTGCAGGGCACACATCGGCTTGGGCTGTTGCCTGATATATGTAATTCGCGAACTATCTGAGCTGACCTAAGCAAGTATTCTTACATATATGATTTGTTGAAACATATATGTGTACCAAGCATACATATCTCAACAACTCCGATATATATTTCATATCAGATAATTTTCTAAACTATTTCAGTTCGATAAGGGAAAGAAACAAAGCCCTTCCACTTTCATGTGTAAGCGTGTATGCGTGCACGTGTGTGGCGGTGATATGTGTAATGTTGTCGCAGTGATGTAAGATTTTGTGTCACTGTTCGCGCGAGCAGCGCATTCAAGGGCTCCACGCCGAGGGAACGGACCTAGGCTTGAGCCGCTGCCGACTGTTTGGACACGCATCACTGCTAAAGTACTGCGTTCCGGATAGAACAAAAATCATAAAACATATCCCAGAGTAACATTTACTTTTTGTTACATTAAAATCGGTTCACTCTAACAAAAGTTATTGAAGAATTTTAATGACAACGCGACTTAAGTACGAGAGAAAAGTAGATAAGTAAATGGACTTAATTCATTTAGATGACTTAAATTCACTTTTTTTTTACATAAGGTTCTACCAGGAAGAAGTCACGGGCACAACTAGTCTAGGTATTATTACGTTTTGTGTTATATTTAGAGCATTGAGGCAATTCATGGTTAAGTAGTGCTAGTTTTCAATTCCTATGATAACTATATTCTGTGTTATTACAAAGTAGAGTAGAGCATATAACTTAGTTGGCTTTGATCCAATGTAGCCAATTCTCAAGGAAGGTAATATATTAACCATTTCTTTTTATTTTAAATAGTTTTGAAATCGTGTCATTTGTAGATTTGCCAATATTAGGTAATGAAGGTCATAACTCTGAACTCGTAGTTATATCTCATATCTATATTCTATCTCAAGTATATGTCTCAGACATCTTTTGTATATGTAGATTAAAGTGAATCTAGTATTTATAAAAAAAAACTAGCTTTTGACTGTGTTTTCGCTAGATTTAATGTGGGCCTATCCCTCAAAAACAGTACTTTTCTGGAGGAAAGTAACCTCTATGTTCTTTTCTGTACTTCAGACGATATGTATGCAAGATATCATAATTATTGGAGTAAATTTGAGTAACTGAGACATGAAAGCATAAAAAACATACTCATATAAACATTATAATACAAACTGATACCAGTGAATTTGTCTATGTAATATTTATAGTAAAAAATAACTTCATTTATAAAATTTCTGTGTAAACAAAGTTGTCCGGCTATTTCTTCTTCCTTGCACATGCACGCCATATCGCTTGCCCCATTTCACAAAGAGCGGAACGTGTAGTGCTTATAAAAATCCTGCTTTATAAAAACTTTCAAGTTTAATATTTAACAAAGATTTTGTTATATTTTATAATTTTTTTCTTACATTAGGGCTAAGTATCTAAGAAGTATAATTCAAAAATGGGATCAAAATCTATCAATTATTTTTTGTGCACACAACAAGAGACCTGTATTAGTTTATTTATACAGCATGACTGGTTAGTCGCTAGCTATATTTTTACAGGATAATCATTAGTCTGTTTTGCTTCTAAATCAATTAAAAAATTAGTGTTTGATATTTGGCTTAATTATCTAGAGAAAAAACAGATATACAAGTAACATCAGGTAGTCTACGCAAAAAAGAACTGGTGTAATAAATATGAAAGCAGTGAATCAGACCGTGCTACGCAGTCCGGGCTGCATCCCACACTTCGGCTTACGCCCCGCTTTTCTTTGTTCGACCGTGCGACATTCCGACTATAAGCAGTTACGTAATTATTTACTCTGAAAAACTCCCCTTTAATGTCGTTTATCCCACCTAGACCTTATTTGTTTACGTTTGAAAGTATCGAAGTTTTAAAACAAACTTTAACTAAGGTTCTCTTTGTTGTTTATTAGTATTTGTGTTAATTTATTAGTTTATATATTGAATGTGACCATGAACTACAAAAAGATTGAAGGGTATCACTCTTTGAATGTTTATAAGAAGATTAGTAGATTGTCACTTACCCTTTCTCCCGGATGGAATGTAGTTGTTTGGGTGATAGTGGCTGTGGTTCTACACCAGCATCGAGAGCTGCCGCATCTAGTTCGTCACACGGAGGAGCAACAACCAAGTCTGAAGGACGATTACCTGGGCCAGTAAATCGGGATGGAGGGAGTACTGTAAAAAATGTGATAACATTTTATAAATAAGATATCATACTTATATACAAATAGTGATCTGCTCCGCTCTGATTCTTAAAAAATCCTTGACAAATAATACCAAAACCTTCTTCATGAATCACTTTATCGACTGGTGAAAACTGCATGAAAATCCATTTAGTAGTTTTGTAATATATTGCAAACAGAGAGACAGACGCCGTATGAGACTTTGTTTTATACTCAAATCAAATCAGAAATGTTAAATAATACTTTTCTAAGATACTTTTTTTCAGAATAAAATCAATACACATCTTCTAAACTAATGAAACTGAAATAATTCAGAAATAAAATAGTATTACTTCTGGACTATTTCAGTTTCATATGATATAAAAGTTAAGATTAATTTGTAAAATGACTCCTGGCTTTATTTAAAAAAGAGTCATATTGTATATTCAGTAATCACTAAGCTTAGTTTATCAAATAATAGACCTTCCTCAATCTTGACTTGGATCGGTGTTATGTTAAAAGTTCCAAGCGACTGTATACAACATTATGATACTTCTCTGGAGAAATTTAAATGGAGTTCCTCAATAATTTATTGCATAATCAAACTTCATTTTGATACACTAAAAGAAAATGTAACATATTGAACTTGAAACAATCTGGATTTACATTTTTGCTTACTTTATCAACTTGTTTTGTTTAAACATCAGAAAACAATGGATCTATTTTTGATATTTACGTAATTCGGGTCCATAACTTGTCAAGTTATTAAATCATAAGTATATTTTTTTAATTGTTATTATTAATTTTGATATCACTCTTTAAATATAAATATGTCAAATTTTTTGATACAGTAGGCAATATATACAAGTTGAGTCTGAGTTCTTCACTGGTTGTAACAGTCCCCGTTCCACTGGGTCCAGAGGAACAAGGATGAGTATTTGCACCTGTGTTTTGCGCATACACTTGTGCACCTTAATAAATCCTGCGCATCTGACTACTTGTACTACTCGACTCTGTGTTATACGTTATAAGTTTAGGGGTCAAAGTGGTCGCCATG
Organism: Antheraea mylitta; assembly: GCA_014332785.1. Taxonomy (NCBI): domain Eukaryota; kingdom Metazoa; phylum Arthropoda; class Insecta; order Lepidoptera; family Saturniidae; genus Antheraea; species Antheraea mylitta. The sequence goes on along the minus strand of JACEII010000009.1, from coordinate 1,524,042 downwards.
GCCGAATGAAATGTATAGAATTTAAACCTTTATGGTTGTGGATACGCCAAAGGTTAAATGATACTCACCAATAGGAAATGTTTTCCAATGATAAAGAAAATCTTCAGCTACTTGTTTGATGTTATTGACGAGTTGTTCGACCTCCGGCGGAGCTCCAACCAGCTGCACGTCGAAGTGCAGCGGTACGCGCTCTGGTGACGATGTCTCTAGGAGTAAGGAGCTGGGTCGTACTACTCGATCACCCTCGCCCGACATCCTGATTACACTAGAGCACCAACTCTTCAATGAGCGCCCACGCTTTATTCACCGCATGCTGCATGAAATACCTTTAGTAGGCGGAGAAATCACTTAACACCGTCCACTGATTATTTTATTTATTATATTCAGCTAACTAATTAACCGCAACATAATGGTTGTTAGCGTCTGGACTATGAAATAAATATTTTACAAGAACTAAAGCCACATAAAATGCACCAGCCGCATAAAAATAAGATTTCGTAGGCAATAGTAATTTGTGAAATGTAATTTATAAAGAAAAACGATTCCCTGCCTGCTTGTAGCCGATGAAACTATTCGTTCCGTTTTACTCTAGTTGACAGTTTAATTGCTGTAGTTCTATTCTAATCTCTCTTAACTTTTATTTTGGTATTAAAGCTAGAATTAAATAAAAAACGTAATTATTTTGAAAGAAAATTATAATAAGTATATTAATTTCAGGAATTATCTATATAAATATGTGTTAAAAAAATAAAAATTTAAGAATATATGTGCCAAGACTATATGCTAATTTGTCATAGTCTCAGACCAAAAATAATGAAAAAGTTACTTCTTGTCAATGTGGTGATTTGTGGACTTGTTTTGTTATTTACAATAAAATAAAATATTACGTTGTATATAGTAAATTCATTTGCATAAACGAAAATACTGACACATTCCAGCATTTTTATTGTGACCGAATTTAATTTTACGCTTACATATAAAATATCTTCATTGAGAAGCGGAAGGCGATCGTATTAGGTATGTCCTACATTATCCATAATTTATTGTAGAATTTATCACTTAACACTCGCGACGCGCGTTCCGAACGTGTTCTTATTCTTGAAAACGTTTATCGGTTAGTTTTAAGATCGGTAAGTTTTACGTTTCAATGCTAGTTATATTCTGTTTCTGATGTTTTTATTCTGATCATCCAATTGTTTTTAGAGAACGATGGAGGCGATGGATATTCAAGCCGTAGAGTCGAAATTAAGCGATGTAACGGTGACAGCGATACCCATGAATGGTAAAAGTGTGCACAAAGATATGAACATTGGTGGAAGTGCCAATGCAACGATATCGACAGTACCTGCTTCTTCGCCCTCGTCAATCGGGAAGGATAAAGACAACGGCATGTCGAAGTACGCTCAGCTCCTCGCCGTCATTGAAGAAATGGGTAAGGAAGTAAGACCCAGTTATTCTGGCAGCCGTAGCTCAGCAGAACGTTTGAAACGTGGGATTGTGCATGCTCGCATTCTTGTAAGAGAGTGTCTTATTGAAACAGAGAGGTCTGCTCGGCAGTAGCTTCACACTGATATAATGTCCCAGTCAATTTTATAAGTACCTCAATTTTTGATCTAGCTTGAAATAACTTCACATTTTTTAATGTTTTTTTTTTTCTATAAAATCAAGAAGTTCAGTTGATCAAATATCTTAGTGAATAAGATACTATATTACAAATATCATAAAAGTAAGTTATTAACAAGTTATTTTGTAATATACATTAGAGGAAATTTTGTAAGAATTTATTTGGGCAAGCAATGTAGTGTACAAGTCAGTGGACAAATGAAATTGAACATAGCTCATAAATTATCTATTCGTAACTTACCAAGTTACAATTGCTATGAATTCTCTGATAAAGTCTATATAAATGTTTTTCAAATATTAAGTCACTTTATTGAGCTGTGTTGTTACTGTTCCTTTAATGTAATCTGCCTCAGGTACCAGTTAAAGTCATATTGAGAAAGTTTTGAAAAACAAAGTAAATTTATTAATTTAAACATTTAAAATAGATAAAGAACTATCCATTTAGGAACACATTATATACTGAATGCTCATTGCTTTTTGATAATATATTACCATTTTTAAATCATATTCAATTTATCCAAGTATCAGTACTGAAAGTCTACCAACCTCCAAATATTGGTGTTACTTCATTAAAAGGTATCTTAAGTTTACATGATACATTTATCGGAAATAAAATAAAAACCCCATATAAATGATAATAAAAAGGAAATCATTCCCAATAATAGTAGAAGAAATAAAGAAACTGTTACACTTTCCAGCAAAAATAAATATTCAAAGCATAATTTATATATTAGCATTTTTTTCATATTTTATGTTCCATCAATATTCCATTGAATTTAATTTAGATTATTAATATGTCCCAAATTCTAGATCAATATTGAATAAATTTATTGATTTGTATCCCATATTTTCTAAATTAAAATATAGTTTTCATATGAACTTGGATAATGATATCATGAATTCTTATTCAAATCTCTAATATTAAATAAATTTTAATTGCAACAAACAGTAACTTTCTAAATAAATTATGTAACGATATATAATAAAGCTAAATCTAACTCTGCCTTTACTTGAGATAAATGTTAATGTATTCAGTGTGAGAAACTTTAAAAAAACTATTTTGTTTGCATAATTATAGAGTACAAACTTCAAATTCTTATTTATTAAAAATAAAAATTGTCTATAGTCTTTGAACATTTTAAGGATTATAACATGTTTTTTAATTATTATCTCAAAAATAATTTCATATTTTAAAAAGGTGTGAGTATTTTTAATAAAACAGATTAGAAATATAATGTATAATTCAGGGTACTTATAATTAGAATTAAATTTAAGAATATTTCAATATTTTAGCTTGCAAACTATATATTTTCTTTTAAGAGACATTGAATTTTCATACACAGTTTTTGAAAAATAAAGTCATTTGATTATTATTAGGTATAAGTGATAACTTAAGATAGTGACAGTTGAGAGCTACATTGCAAATTAAGTGATGGTAGTTTTGAATGAATTTTCACAGTTACAGAATGGTACCACATCTTGTGATTACTGATTATAGTAGTAGGTACTCATTTATGATAGGGAATTACTATGATAGGGAGTTGAAGCAGTTTATAAAATTTAGTTATTTTATACCATAAATTACATATTTACATACACCTAAATACTAATACTGCACAACTAAATATATACCATACAAAACTAATACATCAAACTAAATACAATACATACAATATGCGAAGATACATCAGCGATAAAATTACCTAAAATATTTTACTTCTTAACATTTCTTTTAGCCAATTACTTTAAGTCAGCGGTTTTTCAACTATACAATTATGCCTCCCTGAAAAAATTATATTCCTCTCACAAAGAAAATATCCCTGCCTTCTATCTTTTAATAAAAATAATAATCGGTAACATGCCTGTTTTGAATAATAAAGATACGAAAAAATAAAATAAACCAAAATTGTACTATTTTCTTTAATGATGGCTCAAACAACGTAGGTGGTAGAGCCCCGCTGAAGCTATTTTTGGTTTCAGCATGAATGGGTCGGCTCCTCCGGGGTAGTACCACCCCTCTCACAGATAACCGACGTGAAACAACAGTGCTTGCATTGTTGTGTTTCGTTCGGTCAGTGAGAGAGCCGGAGGCCCACGTCCTTTCCACTTTCCATCTTTCCCTTTCCTTCCCCTCCCCCTTTTCCTATATACAGGCTGGCAACACACTTGCAACGTCCCTGATGTCGCTAGTGTCTATGGACGGTGGTGATCACTTAACATCACGTGACCCACCAGTTCGTTTGCCTCCTTTGATATAATAAAAAAAAAAACATCAATTTATTATCAGAAGTTTTAGATTATGTTCTTGTAGAATCTACTCATACATTACATCTATACTCATAGTGTAGTATCTTTGATGATTTGTCATATATGTATAAATTTATTTATTTGTAAACCCATAATTACAATTACAATAAAGCCTACAAATGCTACATGTTTGTCAATCAATGGTAATTGGATCCGAAGAGATTCAAAGTGTGATCAATTCAGGACTCCTTATTAAGTATATTATGATCACGAACCATAGTTAATACTGCAGTGAAGAACAAAATCAAAAACCATAGTTTTTATACAAAGAAAATATCTTTTCATACATCTTCCAGTTTTTGTCACTGTCAATGTTTAAAAATATAACATATAAGTTTAGGTTAAAATGGTAAAAGAAATCCAAATAATCCATTGATCCATTTGCATTAAACATTTGTTGATCAGTAGATATGCAATTAGTTCTGCAGTACTACTGGTAATTCATTATTACACAATTTAAGCCATGAGATGGTACTTTAAAGTAGTACATTTAAAGATTTGAGTTGTCTTAATTCATCATTCCCTTTTATGATGTTTAAAAGACACTCGCTCATCTGTATTTATAGAAAAAAAAATGTATTTTTTATTACTTAAACATGTTAAGTAAGGTTCTATTGTAGGGGTTTTTCCATGTATCATTATGTATGTTTATATTGTTTTAAAGTTATACTACCGACCTGCATATCTTAACATTGGGAGAGGCGTATTCCCTGGTTGTGTGTTCTACATCCGAAATCGTGATGTTCTCAGTAGCATACTACTACTTTTATAGCTGCCCAGTGACAAAAGACCTTTGGTGGTTTTGTACTTCTGAATTATATTGTGCTTTTGATAAAGTGTGATCAAGGAGTACTTGTTATTTCCATAATAGATTCATTATACCCTGTTTATTATTAAGAATATATGATTGCTGGTAACATTTTATGAATTTTTGCTTACACAAGTCTGTTTACTGAAGCCTCCTATAATCGATATGGCTGACAAGACATTGGCTGTGCCCCCCTTCTATTGAATATCAAAAGCAGATAATTAAATATCCTCGTAATATTCCGTCATCATCAGCAGTTAACACTTTCAATTAGTGTAACCATTTAGATTAATCAATTTACAATATTAGTAATACATTTTGTGAATAGTTCATTCAAAACTACCATTTAGTCGACGAACACACGTGTGTCCTGAATGTAAACAGGCTGTGATCGTAACATTTATTGTGAACATCTACCTCATGAATAAACAATAATATTTTAATGTTTATGATATGTAACATGTGTTATGCAAGCCGCATAACCACTAACCATTATGATGCATACTTGTTTTATATGATTAATTAACTTTTCATGTATTACAAAACGGTTTAGTGTACTGGAGATTAAATATATAAAAACATGTAGCAATATTCATCTGATATTATTATTTTAATAAGATTTTATGTGGCTGGTACTCGTTGAACAGTTTTTATTTTACTTTCCATATTCAAGTGGAATCTGTGTTTTAAGGTCAATTTTTTATTAGGGCAATCTCGTAAATTCACTTGTAAAATTACTCACATTAAAGTTTTATAAAATACCGTTAAAGTTCGAAATCTTTAAGATGCGCATTATCTAGCTAATCTGCAGATTAACCGATTTGCTTTGTTAAATGTGCGGGAAATTTTCCGCATTTGTTTGTCGTTTGCGTTTATTTTTACATACTCAATTATAACATATTCTAACCTAGCACGCCGTGAGTCACGCGAAAAATAATAAGATTTAGCATCAACTGCCGTATGTTCACAACGCTGAAATAAAAATTGGAATAAATTTAGTCACTTTACCTTTGGTTAATCTACACATTATCTAGATAATCTATATAATAACGGATTTGTGCACTTTAGCGGTATATACTATTATAAAATAATTGTGAAGCAGATTTTGTTACATAAAAAACATCTTAAAATCTTATCAACAAAATTTCCGTGAGATTGTTCCTTGCTAAATATACCTGAATATTATTATCCAGCCGAAATACCTCACTTTACTTGTAATATGAACTATAGTTTGTAAGAGAAATGTGCTCATTATTTTTTTCGGTAATTTTGTTCGATTGTAGATTTAAGTTGTAAATAATTTAGTTTTTAAACAATATATCTATTATTTAATGTGACAATAGTTCCTCAAAGTTTTAACAGTTTATTAGGCGGGTGGATTATGTCTTTGATTGCAAATTCGTGAACCATTACGAGTTGTAATATATGTATGCATTTGTAATAGTTGCAGTTACGAGTTGTAATATTTCGTGAACTTATATTATAATTGCAATCGTATCTTCGTCACCAATCTGTACTGTTGCATAAGTTTTCTATCATTGTTATTTGATTAGTAAAATTCATGGAAAATCGCCCGTCTACACACGATCAATACAAAAATAATATTTTGGTCCAAATGTCCTCATGTATACTTTATACAATATGTAATTAGATTTAAGGGGAAAATTACGAAATAGTTTTTAATATTTTTAAAAATAAGTTACCACTAATGGATAAAGTACTTACATATAATAAATGTTATTATAATATTGTAACGTTAAAAAAAAATCAGATGATTTCCACGTATTATTTGCGTCATGGTTTTGCTGAAAATTGAATATATCATGAAATGGAAATGGAGAGTATCTTTCGAGAATATAAAAGTTAATTTAATGCCATATGAAAATTATAAGCGGGTTTTGACTTTGTGTTGATCAGTTTGATAAAAAATATGAACTTATTGAGTACACAGTTATATGTCGTATTGAACTTTATACTTGTATTTTTGACATTATGCTGTTATGCAGACTCATGAACAACTTGACATGTTAACTTGTCAAGCACGCGGTTACGTGTGTAGCGATTATAATACCCGCTTGTAAGATTTTGCAAGGCTTACGCTTCAGATTTAAACAGATGAGTACTTGAGAATAACATGATCTAAAGTCACGTTCTACTTGTGTTGTTTTTTTTTGTTTTAAACTCCTGGTTTCTTTTTTTTTCAAGTATGATGATTAATTGCCTAGGACTGCTTCTGAATCATTCTGTTACGAATTGTAACATTGTAAGGTGCATCCGACTTGAACGTTGCACCGTCTCTGTATACGACTAACGGCTAAGATATACGATCTATTTTTCTAATATGTCCCTTTGACAACTAATATGTTAACATAAATAGATTTTTAAATTTATCAGTGTTCATCAAAATCACAATTTGCATTATTAATATAAACTCTTTTCAGTTATTTTGATCTGTCAATTGTTAATTTTATCTATGTAATGTTTCGAACTAATTTGTAACTTTTTAAATAATGTTTGAATTTGGCTTTCAAGCTAATGTCTATCTATACAAGTTTGCACTGAAATTTAAAATCTCATTATATGTTTGTAATCGCAGAAATTCGCGTCTATAGTTTGAAACACTATTGTACAATGTATACCTTTGAAGTAGGGATCAATTAAGTTTAATACTATTTAAATACATTATCTACCGTTGTTAAAACATAGCCTATTGAAAAATTGCAATATTTTATAGTAATTAAATGAGTGTTTCGGAGACAGTCCTGTACGACTTCATTTGTTAGTGTCCCAATGTAATTGTAATAATGTTAAGGATTGAACCATAAAACAGTACAAATTTTTAGCAAATTATTACAAAATATATAATAATAATATGTGTTAATAGTTAGTGGAAAACGGTGATCTCTGCTGTTCCACATAGCGTTAGTCCGCGTTATTATTCGTGTATCGACATATTTTTATTATAATAAATGGGTTTAAATTATTATTTGTGTTTTATCTATATTATTTATATCTACACTATTACCGTATTAGAAGACCCATTGTAAATATTTCAGGCTAGAATTAAAAAAAAAACACCAAGTATTATTAATACTTAACACGTTTCTTGCAAAGTCATATTAGTCTGTCATGTCCTTTTCGATTCGATACTTTGACAAAAAGTAGATTGTTTTTTTCGAACTGTACGCTATTGGCCCGACGCAATGGGCCTTCACAGGTTCATCAGACTACATTACGTGTTTTCTTAAAATATGTTGCAACATAACATGAAAAGTAATTTTTTCGTTTACAATAGTTACCAAATCGTGTACCACCGATGGTGGTAGTGGCCTAAAGATCAAGTGTAATTTATAAAAACAATATTATAATAATTAAAGCTCAGTTTTCAATATTGTATAGAAATAGGAATATTGAACAATAAATCCTGAAAATTTCATTAATATATCCCGAAAGGTTTGGATGATTTTTTTTTATATTTAAAAATCGTTCGAACATTAATTTTTAAAAAATAATGAAATAATCGTTAAAAAACTGTTTTAGAGTTTAATTATCATAATAGAATAATTAATATTTAAATCCCATCACCAAGTGGTAAATAAAAGGTCTTTTAATTTAGATATTTTCTTCGCAGTTGAACTCCTACGACTATTTTACTAAGTTTATATTATTTCTGTCAATTTCTATTATTAATGCTTACCTTCTACGAAAAAGCGTAACGAAGAGCGTAATATATCCACAATAGTACTCTAAATGTTGTTTATCTGAGTGAGTCTCGTCATAATTACTATAACAATTTCGAAGATTAGACGAGATTAGTAACAGACACTTCAATTTTATGTATATAATAGCGTGACGGGCAGACGTTGTCCTGCCTTGATAATAAACAAAATATCTAAAATTCAACGGCAGCTCTACCTACCCGTTCAATCTAACGTGCAGAAAAAATATATATATAAAGAATAGCAATTTTCCTTGGCTTCACAGCTGTTTTCTGTGCAGTCAGTATTTTCAACTATTTATTTTATATCTATACATATTATATACCCATATATATAAAATAAATTGTAAGAAAAATATATGTTTTTACGTTTTATGTAATGTATGTAAAACAATAACTACTTGGTGTAAATAATCGAATTTTCATCACTGTTTTTACTAAATAAGGGGTTAAAACAAAAGCAAAGCACATGAAAATTTTTACAAATTTTTACCCGGATTGGGCTGTAACGTACAGGCAGTGAATCATACTTTTATATACATATATGTATGTATAGGTTTCCTACATTGGCGATACGCATTACATAATTTTCATTCAGTGTTGATAGAATTATTTTACTTATAATTCTAGATGTAAAGGAGTCGAGTGTTAGAAATATTCTTCTATAGACAATGGAAGTCACCTGGGTTAAGAAATGGCGTTGGCATACGGAGTACAGTGCTGACTCAGTGGAATGGTGTCCGGTGGAACCGTACCGTAACGTTTTGGTCTGTGGTACTTACCAATTGGACAAGAAACTTGATGGAGGTATTTATATCGTTGTACGCTTATAATTATATTTATTATTACCACATTGATAATTTAGAACTTTTGAATCGATTTAACATTAATGTGTCTTACAGAATAACTAGGGACCTAACCAATTAAGGACATTTCTCCATCGTCCCCAGACTTTCTCGACAATATAACGACCTTGTTAAAAGATCACACTAGACTTATTTAGCAATTCCCTATTTAATTTCAAATCTAAAATTAGTTTTTTATTTAATTAATTTCTGCAGGATTATTTTCCTTAATTTTAAGTTATACATTATCGAATTGTTTTATTTTCTTCTTAATTTTTTTCATAATTGTTTATTTTACTTTTATTGTCTTCCGCCTCGCATCTTATAATCATAAATGCTGTAGTCAACTGTAAATAGTGACATAAATAATTTTTAAGTATTTGCATGTATGTTTTTTAGCTTTTTATTTTATGTTACTATTGTTGATTCTATATACGTTAAATAAATAAATGTGCCACAAACTCTCGTCTGCTTTTTTTTTGTTTGCGACGGCCTACTTGATGGTAAATTGTTACCTATGTCCGCCTATGAAGAACTGTAACAACAAGGGTATAATTGTTATGTTACCCGACTTGAAGAGTGTTTCAGTCCCTTTTAAAAAACCCTATGATATAGCCCTAAGGGAAAACTGCTGGTTATCGCATTCTATTGTATGTCTCTACTCTACTCTAAAACTACTGAATGTGATTGTACGAGTATCTTTCAAATCATAATTGTTTTACCTGAATAGGTATAAACAAATAATGTAAATTTCTTACTATAATGTCATGCAACTCATCTCACAAAATATTAAGCTATATCAGTTAAGGTTTTTTTTTATGTAATAAATTGTGATTTTCAAGCAAGATACACACATATAAGCTAACTTTTATCTAAATACAAAGTTTTACCAGACTCCTTAAAGCCATTTTCGAAATACACAATACTATTATCAAATCATACATAAACACAATGACATTTTCATATAACATTATTTAATTTTATCTAAAAACCTTATTAATATTTATATTTGTGTCTTTTTATGTTTAAAAATTAATGAATACAATGTTTTTTTTTTCTTTACAGAGAAACTTACAAAACAAACAAGGCTCGGCAAAATATATCTCTTCGTAATAAATGAAGAAACGACAGAATTAAATCCAATACAAACTGTAGACACATCAGGAATTTTAGATCAAAAATGGTGTTACCACGAAATACAAAACTATCCAATACTGGCTGTTGTAACCTCAGATGGTGAAGTACAATTTTATCGATTGGTCGATGACAATGGAACGTTAAATTTAAAGTTATGGTTCAGTCATCTGATTGGTTCGGATGTATTAGTACTGTCGTTGGATTGGTCGACGAATATGACAAAAATGGAAGAACCGTGCGTAGCCGTTAGCGATTCGGTGGGGAAAGTTACCGTATTAAAGATCATCAACGATGGTATACAGAAGATTGGGTGTTGGGATGTCCATGGTTTCGAAGCATGGATAGCGGCATTTAATTATTGGAATCCCGATATATTTTATTCAGGTAAGATATTTATCAAGGAATTTATCTGGGTATCAAATTAAATGCATGGTACGTTAAAAAAAACTTTCTCCCCCAATGTAATCTCTCAATGGAGGAGCCATTGTCATCATCATATAACGTATATAGTATATTTATGCCTTGCAATTTCCAATGTATCTAAACCCTCGGATAAACGCGGAGTTCCATCGGATTTCATAAGAATTATGATTGATACTCGTTGTCTTCCATCGTCATCCTTTCGTGACCAGTAGATTACGTACTTATGCCCAACGAATCCCAACCTTTAGTTGGATTCAAATCTAGCGCTACAGGAAATTCCTATACAATTATCACTTCCTTTAGCTGTTCTCATCCTCCGCTATCATCATTATCTCAACTCTATATAGTGATGTACATACGCATATATAATTTTCAATGGATTTCAGGTGGAGATGATTGTCTATTTAAATGTTATGACGTCAGAATGGAGGACGCCGTGGCCGTCAATAGAAGTCATGAGGCTGGAGTCACCTCAGTGCGAAGTCATATTAGCGTGGAGCATCAATTGCTTACCGGAAGGTGTGTTCTTTTAAATTATTTAAACCTTGTTATACGTGTCAGGACTTAATGCGCTTAGGACGAGTAGCCTGTGAATAGTGCACACGAGAGGTGCTCATGCGGTCGAGCGAAGTGCTTTTTGAGTCGATCTCGAAGAAAAAAATATAGTACTATTCACAGATTTTGTTTTAGTAGGTAGGTAAGTAAAACAAAAGGTCATGAATAAATAATTAACATTTATTTGGTCCACAATTGATTTTATTAAGGTGAAAACGTCTTGTAAATCGATGAACGCCGGCTGCACGCACGAAAAAGCACTACTCTTTGTCACGTTCCAGCTGGCCGTACGTGCAAGCGAGAGCGTGGAACAATCAATAGAGAGGCGCGAACCGTTTAAGCGTTCGTCTTGTGACGTCTATCTACGTATAGAATAATTCAATACATAAAAATATGCAATTTTTCATGCATATTTTCTTATAACGTTATAACGTAAAATTATCATCCGTAAACCGACTTTACAGACAACCAATTTTTTTTTCTTTTAATTTCAGTTACGATGAGAAAGTTCGTTTGTGGGACGCGAGACGATTAAAATCTTGTATCGCTGAAACTGACGTCGGTGGGGGAGTGTGGCGTTTGAAATGGCGACCCTCCACAAAGAATATTGTATTAGCCGCTTGCATGTATGGAGGATATCGTGTGTTACACATCGTTGACAAAGTTAACGTGGTTCATGAGTACTTGGGGCATGAGAGCATCGCTTACGGTGCCGATTGGATTTTCGACGACCGCCCTCTAGCGGCAACATGTTCGTTTTACGACTGCCATTTACAAATCGGTGAAGTAGTTATAAATACGGAAAAACAATGTGAAAATGTACATGAATAAAAAAAATGGAAAAGTTGCACGAGTTTTATTTCTTATCGAATTATAAAGATTCAAAGCTTACATAACATAGTTAAAATATACTTCAATGTGCAGAAATAATTTATGTGAATTAAATGATGTCGATTTTTCAAATTTCTTGCGGAAACTCTAAACTCGAAAAATAGTGTATTTTAATTACTATTGCTTTGTATCTATTTATTAATAATAATTCAACTACAAACAATTTACGATTTTTATATCGGTTTATTATAAACGAAAAGTAAATACTATTGCTAATATCTTTCTCATTTTAAAACGTTGTTGTATGACTCTGCAAAACCCGTTCGTACCTCTTGTTTTTAGGTTATATTTTATATTCAAAGTAAGCATTATAAATTGATTCTTACTAAATATTAAGATTTTTCATAGTTTTTGTTTTATGTACAAAATAATCATTATTAGTAAAAATAATTTATCCTTATTTATTGAAATTTATATAATTAATCCGTTTAAATTTATTTTTTGTTTTCAATGTTAACATTCATTATTTGAAACGGTAAATGTGTCTAGGTATCAGCAGGGGGATGATGTCTGTCTCAAAAGTGATGAATGTGTGGTCCTAATGTCTAAATAATATGTAGGTGAAGTCTGTGACGTTGTAGGAGATAATCTCTGGCAATATTGGTCCGGTTTCAAAAATTATTTCAGTGTTAGATAGTTCATTTATCGAAGAAGTGTGTAGACTATGTGACCACACTCAGACCAGTAAGAGCGAAACATCAATGAAGAATATTTCAAAACCGTTTTTTTTCCTTTTAAGAGCTTCTGCTGCGTGTTTACGTTAGCTCAAAGTAACTATTCCATGCGGACGAAGTCACGGCTACAAGCCAATAATGAATAATCCCATATACCCAAGATTACAATAAAAGAATCCAAGTTAGTTTTAAACATGTTGTATTTCAATTTGCCTTATAATGTCATGATAAATATAATTTATAACAATTACATACTTAATAAAGTAATTTGCCGTAAGTTATAAAAAAAATTCTTACACCATTTACAAATATCAAGGCTTTGGGATGATCCGATCTCGTTCCTATCAACTCTTCCATTATAATTTCCCTCGGAAATCGCCAATGTATTTATTATTATTATTATTACTTTGTTCAAAACTACCGACTGGCCAGATTCACCCTACAATAAATTTGTACCTTAACATTTTCTAAATAAAGTCTATTTTTTTTTTTACTATTCACTGGAATTAAAGTACTTTACTAAGGATCGCACACGCATTCCTCCAAACGAACGTTCCTTATAATTCCTTACTCGTGAATTACATATATTTACGCGACCGCGAGAATTTCATTTATTTTACGCGAGAGTTTCATTTATTTTCGATAAAACGCGAACGCAACATTAAAAATAAATGAAACACGTACGTTTTTTTACGATGACTCGTATTGTTTTCAACTTTATAATAAATTTCGAAACGATCGCGTAAAAATATCATTCGATTAATTAAGCGTAAACTCACGGTTAAACAACCGTTAACTTTAATATCGCTACACATAGAATGTGTTTTATTTATATATTTAATTCTCATCAACAACAATGCAGTATTTATTCACACCGGCACCGAGTTCACTTCATCGAGCATCATTTCTATAATCGATAGTTCTTCACCGACATTGATTATATTATATAGAATGATTAAGTATTATTTCCACTATTCGGAGGGAGAATACTAGCTTCTTTCAAGTCACCTCGTAGATATCTCAAGACCTATTTAATATCTTCCAAAATGTTCGGATCACATCAGTGGATATAATTCCCCTAAAAGTAGCAACAAATAACAAATCCCATAATTTTAGTATATATAATTTTCAGAATAAAATTTCTAAAACCATTTTGTTGTTAAATTACAAGACAAAAAATAGACTAGGTTCCAAACTACAAATGGCAACTAAATGTGAAGTTACTTTATGTATAATTTCTAATGTTATATACATTTAAAAAAATAATCGTTTACTTTACATATATGTAAAAGTGACGTATTAATTTGTAAATATGATAACATCGATTTCATGTCATGATGGTAAAACGAAATATTTACATATAAAATGATACGTTAAAAATATACAATATCATATTCCCACGGCTATAACGGCGAATATAATTTGGAAGACGTGCGTATTCATAACAAACTTATTAAATTTTAATTAATGCACGTCAATATAAATATTGGATGTCCAGCACAGCATTCGTTGGTATCAAGACATGCCTGATGATTTTATAAAACATTTAAATACAACCAATAAAGTATTCGTTTTCGAGCCGATGATGTTAATAATATTGTTTGAATGGTGTCCAAGACACGTTAAAGCTGCTCGTTACTTTCAAGTTGTAATATACTGACAACTTTGCAACAACCGATATAATTAATTCAACCGCTACCCGTGGTCACTGCCTGTCTGTTTAAGTAACGATTTTCTACAATTCAACTCACCCCGAGGCTAGGCTAAGCAAAACTAAAACGTCGTCCTGCAGCCGCATACACTAGAAATACTTTCACGATGCCTTCTGGCACACGTCACACTCGCATTACATATAGACGGTGTTAAGACGCATTTAACCGGTATTTACATGTATCACTATATTTACACTTTATAGTTTAAACTCGGACGATCACAGATCACGAGTTCCAGGTCACAGATCACTAGTCACAGGTCACAGAGCACGAGTCATAGTTCACAGAGCGCGAGCGACAGGCCACCGCAGAGAACGAGTGACACGTCATCACAGAGCAGGAGTGACTGATCGCCACAGAGCACGAGTGATACGTCATCACGAGCACGAGTGACTGGTCGGCACAGAGCACGAGTGTGACGTCACGTCACAGTGCGAGTGAGACGTCGGCACAGAGTGCGAGTGACAGGTCACAGAGGTGGGTGGAGTGGCGGAGATTGTGTGTGCGTGGGTCGATGCTAGGCGTGCCTCGGGCAGAGCGCGCGGAACTCCTTGTCGTCGAGACGCCACCCGGCGGGGCCCGCGCATGGGAGGTGTAGGCGCCGCGGACACCCGCGCGCGCCGCACGCGACCCCCGCGCCCGCTCGCTGGCACCACGCACACCGAGAGGCGCGCGCGGCCCACACGGCGGTCGCGAGCCCCCACACGCGCGCTCCCGCCGCCACCAGCCCCGGCGCCCACACGCCGCACCCCTCGTGGAACCACACGCCCGCGCTGCTCTCCGACTCGTACCGCCGCCGCACGCTCTCCTCCATCGCTCTGAAAACACAATGCACACCTCACCTATGACTCCACTCCAATCTATACATGTAATAAGAACGTAAATCTACCATCTACTACACACATCTGCTATCAAACAGCTACACTTACTATACACCAAAACAATATTCATCCATACTCTCCAACACAGAAAGATATAAATAAAATATTTTTTTTAAACATTTATACACTTAATTTATTTCATCTATGACCACTGTGAAAAATATTACATAAATGTGCCAGTGCCATATGGCTTTCAATTGAAAACTATATCTTTATAACAAGGTAATAATATAAATATCACTAAGTACAAACAAAATTGATGGCTTCCCATACATTCTTCATTGTACTATTGACAAACTACATTATGTGTTATAGATTAGGAGCCAGTGGCTACAAGACATTATTTATTTTGTGAAAGCTGACTTTCCAGCATAGTTATAGCAGATAAAAAGTAACCAAGGTGTGTAATATATTACCCTAAATTTGTGAGATCATAAGATTCAATTTTTTCATATTTTCTTTTGGCACTACAAGATGATCCAACAGATTGCCAGACAATTATTATTGTGGCCACTCCTCGCTCTTATAATTTCAATGAAATACAATCGTACTTTTACATTCTGGCATAAAAGTTAATTTTTACATATGTTTTTTGTAGAATTATAAAAATGCTTTTCTTCAGTTACCAGACACTTTAGATGGTCCTAATACTTAGCTAGAATTACTTATATGTGCTCATTCATAGGCGCAAGTAAGACACTGACAAAACACTCTTTACTACAATCCCTCTGTACCTCCGAAACAAAAAATATGATTTCACAGAACTTTGAACGCATTTATTCCTTTTATGTAAGCAATACAGCTATCAATTATACAGGTTTATCTAGTACAGACTAGTAGAGTAGACTCCCGGTAATCAGACATGTCTATTATTATATATCGACCATTTTTTCAACCTTTGCTAGTGTAATGTAATTTACTAAATTCGACATAATAATAGAATGTTAACATTGGATCTGTAATTTGTCAGAATACAAGGCATTCTTTTGTAAAGTACCCTATGATCTCTCTATACTTCATAATTCAATAGTTTGACACTGCCTTGCAAAACGTTTGTCGGTTTACCCAGTAGTCTATTGCAGGTACAGTGTATCCATAAGGTTGGGTACTGTGGGTTCAACTGTATAACTGGCATAGGAAGAGTGCGTGTGGGTATGTGTGAGTGTACCTGTACTCGTCGCAGTCGGTGTCGAGGTCGTAGGGCCCGAAGAGGTCACCGAGCGAGTCGGCGTGCGGGCCGCGCTGGCAGAACGCGCACAGCCACGTGAGGTCCGGCGTCGTCGCGTCGTACCGCAGCCCCAGCGTGCTCGCGTGCAGCCCGCGAGCCGCCCGCACCGTGCGCGCGCCGTTACGGAACTCCTCCGCCTTGCGGCGCGCGCACGCCTCCTCCTCCTCGCCCCCTCCGCCTCCACCGCCCCCGCCCCCACCACCGCCGCTCGACGCGTTCATCACGCTCACCGACACCGGCGAATCGCGCGGACCCCGTATCTGTCATATCACGACATTTCTCACTACATATACCAACCTCTTTTCACCACGTCATGAAAAATCATTCAACTCTTAGCTTTAACAAGAATTGTCTCTAATGGAACACATTATTACTATGGACTGTAAAACCATAATTTGCTGGATCAAAACCAGTTCAAAAGACCAAAATCACTGTAGGGAGTGTCCTAACAATATTATGATAATTTGTTGTTGATAGCGATAATTGATAGAAAATTATATTTTTCTCAAACGTGCATGGAAATATCGTCATTATTTTCGAAAAAAGAACACACGGAAGTATCGAATTTACGGACACAGAAAATCAAATCCATTGCAGGAACGTTTTTTGAATTTGGAACAACGCTCCAGCACTGTTGTATAATACGGCGTACGGTGGTCTTTGATTGGATCTCTTTTATCATTCTTGGCATACCACAGTCAGTCTATTTGCGTATTACACATACAAATTGCGTTCACGTGACTATTGAATTTAACTGGTCAAATTGTAGGTTAATTTTATAATAATATAATATATGTAAATTATTTATAATTAATTTATTTTTATGTTGAACTCACTTCAAATGATGACTTAAAAAAATGAGCCAAACAATACATTATATAATCAAAATAAGAATTTTGTTCATAAAAGTAATCCATGACTTAAGACCTCCACATTTACAATTATGCAGTTCAACTTGATGTAACAACAAAAATAAATTTATTTTCAAAGGTTAATTGTATAAGTATATAAATGGTAGCATTAAAAACATATTTGTTTTGGATTCATATTTGATTCTACTGTGTATTCATTACTTTTCCAAAAGATGACACTGGGCATATCACTATTTCTCGTAATGAACAGACTACATTTAATTCAATATCACCCAGAAATACCACTCACTCATGGTATTGTGTAAAATTACTTGAAAATTGTGGCATGGGCTGCGAAAAATCTCTTTATTTTCGTAGTAGTAGTCGTAGTTGTTGGCAATTTAGAACGCAACCATATTTAATGGAAGCTGGCAACTT
>JACEII010000009.1:1456347-1505941 GCA_014332785.1 Antheraea mylitta | reverse complement strand
ATAGTAATCGTTCTGTTTATTTATTTATTTCCACCTAAACACCAACACTTACTTAGAATTTGAGAGCTGTTTTTTGTTTCAAATTTATAATTAATTTAAATTTTCATTTACACATAGATTTTTTTATATTTATACAATTACAGGTCATGGCAAATGGCAAATAACCGAATAGCTATGATGAAAACCTTTGTTTATAGAATTATACCCTTTGGCAACAGAATCCTAATAAAGTTCAAACTTTAAAAAAATAATGAAATATGATCGAATGTCGACCACTGGGCGCCCAATAGTAGGCATAAATGCGCTTGTATTTCGGCACGAATGTTAAATAGAAAGTTGGCGGCAAAGCTGAAAATTCTTCTTGATTTGTTATTTGCACATTAAGTATACTTATATAAATTTAATAATTAAAATAAGTTCTAACAGTAAAAAAATGAAATAAAGGTTGATCATACTCCACCAGATTTAGGATCAGAAGCAAAATTGGGAATGGAAAACCTGCTTCCAGCAAAGTCTAAAGAATAATACATGAAAGTATATGAAATTCATACGAATTGGAAAAAATGATAAAAGTGTTTTTTTTTTTTCGAAACAGTATTTTTGGCGTATTTTAATGATTGCGCCAGTATGACTAATATAACTTTTAATGTTAATTAAATAAAAAGTATGTTTTATTTCCCTGCATTCTTTTCAGAAGAGCCACTATATATGCCTCGGCAGAAAAGGCAATTGTTTCGTATTGGCGGAGTCCTCTATGGCTTGGGCTTCAAAACCATACTCGACCTGCAATTGCCTATTTCACGGCCTTTGCAATAATGTACTATTAACTGATAGGCGAATTAGCGAAATGACACAATCGAACCCATCGAATGCTTGATGTTTAATACTTTTTTTCCTGGAACTGACTATGCTATTGGCACAGCAAGGCATTAACAGCTTCACTGGATACTTTATTTTCGTTAAAAATGTATTAGTATAGGATCCCACTATAGAATGATCTTCACCGAGCTGGTCAATTGATAAAAAGTATTTTATATTAAATTAAATATGACAATAAATACATTGTAAATGCGATGCCTAAAACATTTCAGTCCAGAATATAATTGATTAAGGATTTCTATATTTTTTTGTATCTCACTAGTTTGGTTAATAGACAAATTCCATACCAATTGAAAGTATGAAGCCTGTAGAGTATAGAATATGTAAACATTAGGTTGACTATTTTTTACCCGTCACAACTTTTGGGTTTAGTAGGCATAGACAGGTAAATCGTATAGGTTTAAAATATAGAGTATAATAGAAAATATAAAGTTTTAATTTATACCTGAATATAAGGTCCCCGGGATCGACTCGAACTTGCGTTACTGCCAGAATCGTATGCATCTTTGACGGGAATGTCCTTTGGCTTTCGCAACCTCGTCGCATCAGACTTTTTCCTCTGCACTTTCCGTTTCTGATTGTCCTCCCCCCTCGCTCTCCTGCGGTCGGACCGGGCGGGGGCAGATTTCCGTCGCTTTTTCGCTATCGCGAGGGCCGAGGCGGGACCCGCCGCCTCGCCCGCGTCCGATGCAGCGCTCGGTTTCTCCTCCTCGAGGCCGGCGAACATCTTCTCCAACTGGTTCTCGACTTCGACGAAGCTCGCCGCGGTGGGTTCCGCCCCGGGCGCCTCTCCTGTCTCGGGCTCCGCTGGCTTCGCTTCGGAGGGCGACACGACAGGCACGTTGGCTGCTTCAGAGTTGGAGAGGCGAGTGCTTCTCCTGCGCGGGGCGGCCGCAGTTGCGACTGCTCCCTCGGTGCTCGTCGCCGGCGGAACCGCCTGCTCCTTATCTTCGTTCTGGGCCGGGGCCGCCGACTCGGGCTCTGTTGGTTTTTCCGCGATAGGGCTAGCGAGTACACTTTTTAGGTTGTCGACAGTGACGGCCGTGTCAGTCTCGGGGAGCGCGATGCATTCGAGCGGCGGGGGCGTCGGGGTGGTGGGATCATCCGTACTCGCAATCATTGCTGCGATGTCGTCTATCGTCTCCGCGGAGCCGGATCTCGTTTTTCTCCTCGCGTGAGGTCGCTCGGGACTCTGCGGTGAGGGGGGCTTATCGTCGGGGCCATTGTGGGTGATGTGTGTCGCGTCACCGTTTTCCAGCGGCGTGGCGAGTGCAGGGATGGGTGCGGCGGGCGCGGGGGCGAGCGGGAGGGGTGACACGCGTGCTTGAGGTACCGGTGGCAAAGGGATATCGCGTTCGCTAATCGGGGGAGGGAGCGGTACGCGTAAAGTGCGTTCCGGTTTACGTTTCCGTTTCGAACCCGGTGGAGCACCGCAAGAGTCGGCGGAGTCCTGGAAAAAGAAAAGTTATCCACATCTGAAGAATGATTATTCAACATCCTGTAACCTTTGATCCCATCGTTACTTCAATGAGAATATTGATTTCAGAGAAATGGTTGTTTTAATTACATAGAAAGTTATAAAAATGTTAATCGTCACCTCATTAGAGGAAGGCGGAGAAGGCGTGGGCGCAGCGCGTGAGTGCACAATGACGGAGTGCGGGGAGGCGGGCGTGGCGGGTGTGGCGGGTGTGGCGGGCGCGACGGGGGAGGGCACGAGCCGCTCGAGCAGTGAGTCGACGCGCGCGTGCGCTCCGTGTCGCGGCACGCTGCGCGCTATTAGGCTGTTGATGGTGGGCGCGTCCCGCACGGAGAGCGCCACGCCGCCGCCGCCGCCGCCGCCGCCGCCGCCGCCGCAGCCGATACCCGCGCCCACACCGGCCGCACCATTCGCCGCGCGCGCTCCGCTCAGCGACAGGTCGACGCCGACTCTCGCATACGTAAGTAACTCTTCCGCCCGTGTCATCTTATCTGAAACCACACAATAAAATATTATTCCACAATCATTTTCATCCCGTAATTCTTTACTGCTAAACGTAAGCCTCGCTTTTTGTAAACTATTCCTCACGGTCCCAAGACAGTCTGACCCCCGATTTTCGCAATATTATTAAGCCACTAGAAGCGTTAAACGACACGATTAATTAACCACGGTCACCAATTCATCTGCCGTCAGATTACTACGTTAACATATCCTGCTAAACTCCATTTAAGTTTCGTGGTCGCAATCGTTTTAACATCACAAACTGTAGTGCTTCATTGGTGCTTCACTACTATTGGGCTTTACACAAAAGAATTTTCAGTAAATTTCATAATGGTTTATATGTTCTCTATATAAGATCATACAAATTAGATGTATCGGTTTATTTAATAATACTCAGATATGAATTGTGTTTTATTTTTAGTTAACACCTAATAATGAAATTATAAAGCTAATCTTAGAAATGATTATTACTTTATTACTACCTAACTATTATCTTAAATACCATTAGATATATCCTTCCGGATCCAATGGCCATGTCTATGACACTTATGACTTTTAAATGTTTTTACAATTATAGGAAATAAAATTTTGAAATAAAAGTCATCATTATACTAAAACGACGTAAGATATATTTTTACTTAACATCTTTTTAATATTTTAGTTGTAACATCTAACTACAATCGTAAATAATACATTATATATATACAATTTAGTAAAGAATGTATTAAGAGACAACGATAGTTTGAAAAGATTGTTAACTTGCCTCTGGCTGGGCCCAAATGTTGGTAAAGTTCAACTGGCGCCAACGGTGCGCCTACTTTCACATCTCCTGGAGATGGGGTATGTCTAAAAATTGAAAAAAAAGAAATATAATTTTAATGTGTTTGTTATATGATTAAAAATGTAAATTGATTTTCTATAGGCTTGTTGTAGACATCAAATACATCGAAGAGATAAATATGTTATTAAGTTAGACTTAGTAAAGGATTAAAACAAGTTTTTAGTTTGTGACATGGTACTCTGGATAAATATGTAGGAGTCAAAGTATCTATTTGCGTGACAATGTACGGGCTATGCCAGTTCACGACGTACGGACGTTATCACTACGTCAGTCCACGATGTTTGGGCGTTATCACTACGCCAGCCCACGACATACGAGCGTTATCACTATGCCAGCCCACGACATACGAGCGTTATCACTATGCCAGTCCACGATGTTCAGGCGTTATCACTACACCAGCCCACAACGTACGGGCGTTATCACTACGTTATTAAACACAAAAAATCTAGAATTTACCCACATAGGGTGGTATTATTTAAAAAATATTAAGTTCAGTCGTCCTCACGATATTTTCATTCATAACCACTGAGTGTTGTTAACTGAATTGAATAAATTTACGGGTATTAGGAAAAATTCTTTGCTACATTTTGATTCGAACCGTTAGAAATCGAATAGATATTCACGGAATAAATTACTCAAATACCACAACTAGATATTGCAAATTAATTTGACTGAATAATGTTTATCACATGTATTTGATTAAAAAATAATGATAAATATGTCCGATAATCATTGGATACAACGTGGGATTAATATTGTAATCAATAAAAAAAACCACAAAAGGCAAATCAATGGAATCCATAGCGTGTATTTGATTGTCAATTGGCAAGTACTACCTACACCACTGTTGCAATATTATGAGATAATTTTAATATCTTGTGTGTTATATTTTTATGTTATGTTATATGTATATATTTCCGTAACTCTATTTTTTGATAGTTTGTCCTGTTTTGTCCGTGTACTTGATGCATTAAATATCCTTCCTTTGTTACTTTTTTTCTCGGAATAAGACATGCCTGATAAATGTAAAATCCTGTCATATCACAAAGCTATTTAGAAGAGTTTATTGAAAGTAAACCATATATTTTGAACAACTTCGTTTTTAAATAGAAGGGTAGTGCCGCTCAAACAGAAACTATAAATAGTCCACCAAAGCTAAAACCTTCAGAATAAATTGTAAAGCTAGAAAATGTATATGTCAGACTTCTTATTATAATAAATAGGATTTATAAACATAAATATAGTCAAATAATCCCAAAGAGAGTAAATGCCAGTATGATCGAAAAAATTAAGGCAAATTATACATTACAACATGACAAACATGTTATGCCGACTCTATTCAAGTAGGATAAGGGTATGAAAATGATGGTGACGTAGAAGAATTTATTAATTGAAATTACCTGATGATGTGCTTGTCAGGCGGTGTAGGGGTATGCCGGTACAGTTCCGGCGGTGTCGTCGTGTGTCGGAACACGGAGTTGCTGGTCGCATTCTTCATGGCCTGTGGACAGAGATTTGATGAGTCCGATGTGTCAACAAAAAGCGGTTATATGGACCGCTTACAATACAATAAACATCCTACGTGTGTTGTAAGTACCTACTAACTACCAGATTAGGCCCCTCTCGGTAGCGGCTCAAGCCTAGGTCCGGTTTCTCGGCGTGGGGCCCTAGAGTGCGCTGCTCGCGCAATACAGTGACACAAAATCTTACATCACTGTGATAACAGTACACACGCACGTGCACGCATACACGCTTACACATGAAAGTGGAAGGGTTTAATCTTTTTTCTCTTATCGGACTGAAATAATTTAGAAAATTATCCGATACGAAGTATATATAAAAGTTGTAGAGGTATGTATGCTTGGTGCACATATTGTTTCAACAACTCATATATATATAGCTTAGGTTAGCTCAGATAGGTCGCGCATTGCACGTATCAGGCAACAGCCCAAGCCGAGGTGTGCCGTGCAGCCTCGAGCTAATGTCAAATAAAATCGACTGAGTGCCGCAAGCGCTTAACTTAGTTTATTAGTCCGGTGAGGCTGTTAAGACGTTGCTAGGTCTATATTGTAGTCAGATCAAATAAAAAAAAGTATTGTAAGTATTTATGAGACAGTTATTCATTTCCCTCTACCTACATTGTAAATTTTAAAATGGTTCTAACAAAATTTACCCCAACATATTTCGTTTTAACTGCATTTTGTTTATATTTACAAAAAAAATTAACAAAACATAAAAAAATATTTACTCTAAAAAATGCACGAGAATCATTTTGATCATATTTAAGTTTCTAGCTAGTCTTAGATTGTCATAAACCTAGGAATATGTCAACTACTTCAATACATTTCCTATCGGATTCTGAGAAGTTCCTTTGTATATCTTTCAAATCTAAGGTCCAATGATACAAAAAACCAAAATGAAACCTTTTTATCTGAAGTTTGTTAATAAAATTCGAATATTTCTAATACAATATACTATAACAAACGTGTAATTTCAGTTAATGATTATATTTATGTATAGATAACCTTTTGCTCACACGTGTCGGTCAAGGTTTTTTTTTTATTATTGTTGTAGCTTGTGACTGCTACTACAGGTGATTGGCTTGCAACCTTGACGGTGGTTTCTAGTCAGGCGGACTTAGAAACAGCCTTAATACCATGTTATGATTTCAACACGAATGTTTCCTTCACCAAAAGCTCCGATTCAGTTGCTAGGATTCGAACCTACGTCCACCGACGGGATGTCTGAATAAGCTATCAACTGAGCTATCATAACTTCAAAACAATTCCTTAATTTACCTATATATGAAATTTTTATATGTATTTAGTTTATGGTATAGTTTTTCAAAGAAATCAATTTTAGGCTTGTATGAGGCCTGGGAATCACTACACATTACAAAACAAAGTCCTTAACCACGTCTGTCTGTTTGCGATCAATTTAAAAATTACTGAACGGGTATTCATGAGGTTTTCACCTGTAAATAAAGTTATTCATGAGGAAGGTTTAGGTATATCAGCTATCAAGGTATTCTGTTATTATCAGTGTGCGACAACGTCCGCTGAGCACGCTAATTGTATTATAAAAGATTAGGATCATAATAGGTAGCACAAAGATTAAAATAGGTCTTAACCCTCTATAACTCAATAACATAGATTTTTAATATTTTTTTGTATATGGGTAGTTAAAATAAAATAAAAATATACGTGTTTCATAGTTTTTCGTTTATTCAATTATTTAAAAAAATATATAGAAAATTAGGGAGTGTTGCCTGTGGGCAACACTGAGACATAAGCTTAAAAATTATATAAGAGAAAGTTATGAGAGGTGGAAGCTCCTGAAGCAGTTCTTGGTTTTGGTATAGCATAGTGCAACCCCGCATTTTTCGCATGTATTGTGAGTAAATCCAGTGCACTTCGGGAGTTTGCACCTAATTTTTTTATCGGACCATTGGGGCCAGTGCCCAATTTGGTCTTGCCGTACTGCCGTAGGAGGTGCATGCTGTGCAGGTCCTTTATGTTTTTTTGCTTGTATCTCTTTCTCCAGCGATCGGCGACTAGACATACTAGGCTTTATACCCAATTTACAAAGAGTCACTGCAACATCAAGACGAAAATCCGCTGAAGATAAACGACATGGGAGGCCTTTGTCTTTACAGACTCTTTTATATAGTAACCATGAGTTGGCCATTGTCAGGTCCAAGTAATGATAGAATAGACGTATTTGCCATCGTTTGCTACGCAACTGTATCTTGTATATCCCCATGATGCTATCAATCAAGTCAACACCACCCATGTGGCGGTTGTACTCTCCTACAACATTTGGTCGTTTTATGCTCACGTACCTGGAGTTCTGTTTGTCCCATCTACGAACATCAGTTTCAGGCTGTATTCCAGCAAAAGTAGAAGCCAGAGTGACAATTTTATTGTCTTTCCATGCCACATTAGATATGTCGGTGCCGTTGACATCCGCTACATATTCTTCTGAATAACCTCTGGGTTTTTTCAACATCTCCTTTTCTGGTAGCAATTTACAGTCTGGGATTCTATTTTTTCTAATCGTACCAAGACCGTGAATGCCTTCTTTGGCCAAATATTCCAACAGACGAAGAGAGGTAAAATAATTGTCAAAATACAATTGGTAATTTTGATGCCTTGGAATCATGCGCGCTAACCTCATGACGACATTTGATGCTGCACCCAAATCTGGCTCCTCTGGAAGCGTAACGTTTTCCTTGCCAGTTTCAATTTCTGTTTTATAGGCATAACCAGAAACGCCACTCAACACGTAGATTTTGTAACCCCATTTATGTGGCTTTTGAGGGTTGTATCGCTTCAACACATTCCGTGCTTTGGTGGAACACATTTGCTCGTCAACACAAAGGTGTTCTTCCAATGGGACCTTCTTGTAAGCTGCATTGCAAGACTCAACTACTGGTCTAATTTTGAAAATTCTGTCATGTTCAGGATCGTTCCTAGAGACATTTTTACTATTGTCGTTGAAGTGTAAGGTTTGGCGTATTTTCTCAAATTTATTTAATGACATAGTATCCTGTATTATTGGGGTACCAAGTATCGGAGTCCAGTGGTTCGTAACTCTAGGTAATCGAATAAGAGACATAAGATAAACAATACCCATAAATTGCCTGATATCCATTTCTGTCACACGAAAAGTGCTATTAGGATCATTCTGAACTTGATAAAGATTGGTCTGCTCTGAAATCATCGTGATAAGTTCTTGTGAAAAGAGGTAAAAGAAAAACTGGATAGGAGTATCTAGCTCTTGAAGTCCAGCGCCCAAGATCTTATTACCCTTGAACCTAAGCTGCTCGGTATTCAACTGTAGGCTCTTCTTCTTCCAGCGTAAATTCAGTTTAGTAGGTTTCGATGTAGTGGGTCTTGATTGATTGCTTTGAGCTGATGAAGGTTGAGCAACGGCAACGTTTGATGTAGTTTCAGTCCTTGGTAGTAATGGAACTGAACTCTCATGGCTATTTTCTAAGGTTTCTATAATAGAATCCATGTCGATATCTAAGGTGGAAGTATTGTCTTCAAAAGTTTCTAATTCAGGTGAAAAATCTGGGTCTGCTAGGCTGTCATCATCAAAATCCAAACCGTCCTCGCTGTCATCACCATTCTGCAGAATCGAAGTAATATCTTCCTCCAAAAGGACTCGAGGAGGACGCTTACGAGCTGCCCTGGATGACGAAATAACACTTATCAATACACCCAGAAACTAATACAAAATTATACCCATAAACGTCAATGTAGCTTACGGGCAACAAACATTAATTTTCAAAAAATAGCTAATAAATGATAATATTTGCCATTGATAACTTCAAATATCAAATATTTAGACACTTACCTGTCCATATTATTGAAAATTAACCCACAAAACACGAAAAAACTTTTTTAAAATAATTTTTAATTAGGAGCACGCGCGAACTTGTTTAAATCACAACGGCTTAGTGAAAAAAACTTCAATTTGTGGCAGGTAACGCCATCTATGGAAAATTTTTAGTACCTGTTCGTTACTTCGGTTTGTAGACTACGGTAAACAGTGCATTATAACGTCAAAAAACTAATCGTATGAATTTAGTGGTAGGAGAAGCGGTATGTTGCTTACAGTCTACACCATGATATAGAGGGTTAAAATGTGGTAGATCGACTACATAAATTGGTTGATTTTGTTAATAAGAAGATATAGTGTGTATACTATAATGATAAATGCAAAAGTAAAGTGTCTGGTTGATACATTTACACGACATATTCCCTCCACGAATGATACTATGCAACTTGCTTGCTATTTAAGTGATTTATTCATTAATACCAGTGGCGCCGAAAGCCAATATACTACTTTGAATTTTGTTTTACTGAGTTAGGTGCGAGCGTATAAAGTTATGTCGTTAGGTATATTTTTTTCCATTTTTTAAATACATATTATTTCAAACTAGGATAATCTGTACTCAGAACGAATATTTTACCATAGATAAAATATGTGTTTGACATTTACACGTTTCATATTCAGTATGACCGTAAATAACTAATGTTTTATTCAATTAAATATATCTATAACACGTATTATACATTCATATCTTTCTGCAATTATCCGAAATAAAAACTTTAACTATGCCAAATTCAACACATATACGCGCATGCATAGTTTCTAAAAAGATATATAAAGTTTTTTTTTTCACATTTTATATATTCTACTACGAAATAGGAACTTGTTAACTAATTAACATTTTTGCCAATGTAAAGTTTCATTCAGCTGTATGAAAATTCCATATTTACGATTACAAGGTCTAACAGGTTTTTTTTATAATTTATGCTAATCGAAGCGGTATTAATTACGTTGAAATAGATTTTTTATTTCATTTTAAATGTTTTCTTTTAGTACTGGAATACTAAAATTACATGCAAATGCTATTGGGAATGCGACTTCTGTGAATAAATGTGACGTTACATTTTAAAATGAGCTAAATCCAATCTTAGCTGTTCCTAATATTTTACATTATTAATCAAGATCTTTAAAATTTTATAAATGTAAAAAAACTAAAATCCTTAAGGACGGCTGAATTTGAACTTCGTTCTCAGTGTATAAAAACTGGGAATCTTAAAAAAAAAAACATTATATGACCGGTTAAAATACGATTTAAGTTATTTTGAAAGTAAGGACACAAATACTAGCGTGTACCGTATTGTACCCGACTTTTGATTTAGCATGTCGGGGAGCAGACAGAGATAGTCGTGTAACTTTGTGCAATATTATTTTTCATATAATATAATGTTAAAATAATATAATAGTCATTGCGCTGTGCGAAAGAGAGAGCACTATACAAATGCCAAGCAACCGACACCAACTGATACTTCAAAGCGACTCTCCTAGCGTATAGTAATTGCTATACACTCGAGAATCGTTACTGATTTAGTAGTTTGTAGTAGATTGTAGTCCGGCGAAGCTGTTAAGACCTTGCTGGATCAATAGCGTAGTCACTTTGAAAAAAAAAAAACTGATTTAACACAATATTCGTTACTAACCCGGATTAGAGATAGAAATTTCTGGAATCTTTGGAAACAGTTCCATTATCTGGTCTCAATATTACCTTAACCTCTTGCCTGATGTTTTAAAACTCAGATATCAAAATATCGAATGTTTTTATTTACGTTTGAATTTCACGACATCGTAAATTTTGAATATTTTCAAAGTTTCGTAACAAAAAAAAAATCATTTCTTTTTAAAATTATGCTGCCAACAGTTTGTTGTCCTGTGTCTCATGAGGTCTACATTCGTTTGTATGGAGCTTAAACCTTTATGGTTTTAGACAGCCCAATGCTTATTTTGGAAACTCTCCTATAATATATGACCGGTACAGCCGTGAAATTATTCTCTTAAAAATGGTATTAGTTCTTCATGTGAACTATGAACATATGTGATATTACTACTAAGGTCTTTCTTATACGTGTGTTACTGATTTTAGGATATCTGTTGTTGCATTTTATCATTTCTGCCTTGCTCCTACTGAAAATTATTATGATATACAATACGAAGAGAATTAAACAATACTCTGTATAAGTCATCAAGTCAGTCAGATGTGATGCAATTTCAAAGGTTTCATGTATAATAAACTAAAAACCTGTCCGGGATTCAAATTTAATGAATATACGAACAATGCTTATCATTAGATCTGTCTATTCTTTTAATAACATGGATTATTGACAGAGAATTAGACAGAGAGAGAAAGAGTTTTATTCAAGTTTGTCCAATTATAAATGAATAATTTTATAACCCTCTATCAATTTGTGGTCACCACAAACATGTGTATGTTTAGAACGGAAGGGTAATAGTATGATAACTTCATGGTCACTTTAACTTCCCAATAATTATTTTTTTTATATCATAGGAGGCAATTAGTCACTTAATGTTAAGTGATCACCACCGTCCATAGATACCAGCAACACCAGAGGAGTCGCAAGTTCGTTGCCAGCCTGTGTTTGTGGAGAAGGGGGGAGGGGGAGGGTGAAGAGAGGGAAGGGAGATGGAAGGAGGTGGGCCCTTGAGTGAGAGCACTGACCGAACGGAACGCAACAAAGCAAGCAGTGTTACTTCACGTCGGTTTTCTGTGAGAGGGTGGTAGTAACCCGAGCGAGCCAACTCATTCATGCTAAAACCAGTTATAGCTTCAGCGTGGCTCTACCAACAACAACCAACTTGCTTTAAATAAACAACCAGAAAATTAGTTGTATAAAATTAGAAAAATATAACAATATGACGAGATAAAAGTCAGCAATTTAGCAAACCCAAAAGGAACACCCGATTAGGCCTCCCACGGCAGTGGCTCAAGCCTAGGTTCGATCCCTCGGTAGGGAGCCCTTGAGTGCGTTGCTTGCGCGATACGGTGACACACAAATATACATCACTGCTACAACACTACACGATCACCCCCACACACGTGCACGCCTACACGCTTACACATGAAAGTGGAAGGGTTTACTTTTTTCCCTCATCGAACTGAAAAACTCTTAATTTTGCGATAATAAATATATGGAGGATTTGTTGAGGCGTGTATGCTTGGTACACATATACGTTTCAACAACTCCTAAATATATGAATAGTTAGCTAGGTTAGCTAAGATAGGTCGCGATTTTACATGCAACAGGCAACAGCCAAGCCGAGGTGTGCCGTGCACCCTTGATCTGGTTGCCAAAATAAAATCGGCTGAGTGCCTTAAGCGCTCGCCTTAGTAGTCCGGTGAAGCTGTTAAGACCTTGCTGGGTCAATAGTGTAGACATTTCGGAAAAAAAACGATTGCCAAAAGGAACAAAATAAAAAAAATATGTATTTTTTTATTTAACATTTGACCATAACCTCATAACGAGTTGGAAAATAAAGAGCCATAAAGTAGGGAAGTGCTAAAATTACCCCAATATCTTGTCACAATAATATCTACTTTCTTTCTTTTTAATTCATCCACAGATTAAAGAGATCATTCACAATGTTATCTATGGACAGAATTAAAAACTAATGGTTTTTTTTTAACTACACAATCATTGGCCAGTGCTATTGTGACGCCTACTATTTTTTACGACTCGTGTGCAAGTAATTGGCGCGATGCAATAAAATATACTAACGGGCTAATCATTTTGCTGTTTTTTTTTTAAGTTACTTATAATTTAAATTACGTTTTGTAATGCTCACATTCAATGCATTACGCCAAATAACTACAACACAGACACCAATTCTATCACAATATATATACATGTATTTGTATCATTCAGTTCTTCGGAACAAAGTTGAATATTCGAGAAATCTGCCGCATGTTATTCGTACAATCTAATAAAATCTATTGTGTGGTTTAGAATAACTAGCACATCATACAGCAGACGCGAAAAAAGTGATCATCTATACTAATATTATAAAGAGGTAAAGTTTGTGACGCTGTGATGTTGTGACGTTGCAGGGGGTAATCTCAGGAACTACTGGTCCGATTTGATTAATTCTTTCAGTGTTATATAGCCTATTCATCGAGAATGGTTATAGGATATATATCATCACGCTAAGACCAATAGGAGTGAGCACAGATGAAAAATGTTTCAAAATCGGGATGTTTTTTCCTTTTGAGAACTGCTGCGTGTTAGTGTATTTACTCCACGCGAACGAAGTCGCGGGCAGAGGCTAGTGTTTTATATTTGTAAATTACGAACGAATGAATAAAATCTAATACCTTTAAACGAGCAATTCTTGTATATTTTTATATTGTTATATATATAGGATCTCAGAAACGGCGTCAGCGATTTCAGTGAAACTTAGTATGTAGGTGGTTTCGGGGACGATAGATCGATCTAGCTAGATTTCATTCATAAAAAAACTCTTTTTATCAGGGTTTTCAGGTAATAAAAAATATAGTAAGAATATAAAGGTAAATTACGCAAAGCTGTCAAAAAAAAAAATAGCTCAGATGGAAATCGGCTGCTTCGAAAATCCGTCTTACCCCAGTTCAAATCTGAGTGACAGCAAAAAAAGTCTCTTTTTTAATATTTCTTTTTTGGTAAAAAAAAAATGCTAATCTTGTGAAGCAAACCTATTAGTTTTTCTTCAATAAAAAAACCTTATTGTTATAATTATAAAAGGGATATCTTTTTTATTTTATTTTTTAAAATGAAAGTGCTAATGTTGTGAGGCAAACCTAACAGTTTATTTTAATTTAAAAATGTTTTTTTTTAAAGAACCGAGCTAGGCTCAGTCGTCCAGGTACTATTAATTAATGTATGTTAAATAATTTACTAAATTTAAACATTCAAATAATCTTGACAAAATAGTTTCGTTCACCTGACTAAATATCGAGTTCAGAGTTGAAATTAAAAAAGCTGAGCAAATATATCAATATAAGAAATATAGCGAGAACTTGGAGGCAGAAAACATTTTGTACGGATACGCGTCACCCAAAAGTTATGTGTTTTATTGATTAAATTTTCCTATATCATATGTCTACATTAATATTAGTTTGACAATAAAATAAAGTAGGTTAAATAACGAGGCGAACTTGTCTATATTATTTTGAACACAGTTTTGTATGATGGCTAAAGTTAGTATAGTCATTAAAAAAAACAGATTTGACTAATTCATTAAATGACATTATTTACTTAAAATTTTAAAATTAAAATCTTTTTGACGTCTGGCAGAAGTCAGTGAAGTTAAACATTTTGTTTCGTGTGGGCTTTTATATTTTATTCATAATCTTGTGTTATTTGACTCTATATATTGTACATTTGGTGGTGTTTTACGTAATATAGTTAGGTTATTGTGCGTAAGTGAAGTGAATGGAAAATAATCTCAGAGCATGGATTCTGACTTTTGCCACAAAAATTCTCTGGAAGGTTCTAATAAGAGGACCACCATTTTGTTGAAATTATCATAACTTGTAATATCATTACTTACCCGACAATAATCTACTAGAAATGTGCCAAAAATAAAACAATAAGAATGATAGTTTGTCAAATGTCTTGTAATAATTTATCAGTTTTATTTAATTTTTAGTTATCTAGCGATTGTTTTGTTTTTTCATTGTTTCATCGGACAATCCAATGAATATTATATACGAGTGAGGAAGGGTATTTTTTTACTCTTTCACGTAAGAAACACTTCTATAGATTTTGAGGAAACTTTAAAGTAATGATGATTATACGTCGAAATATATAATAAATAGCTAATTCTTCAGTCCGTGTGTAAGTGACTGAACTACTCTTAAACGGAAAGACAGATTTTGGTGAAATTTGTGTGTTTAGGTGGATTCAAGAATGGTTTAGATTCACAATTAGACCCAGGAGGTGGCGCTACGGTTGATTCTTAGATTTTTTTTATTATCAAAGCAGAACAACGTCCGCCTGGCCGGCTAATAATTCATAAAGATATTAAATGGGCCAAAATATAAGTGTCAAGTAGGTTAGGAAGCATTCTGCCATCTGACATAAGTCATTGGTCTTTCCGAAGATAATTGATGGAGTCATTGTTTAGAGAGATACAAATACAAATAAAAATGGAAGCGACTCCTTGTAATTCATAACACTTTAAAGTATTTCCTATTACAAAATAACAATTCATTACCTATATTTATTATTGCAGTATAGGAAGAAACAACAGTTAAATCATAAACTACATAATATCTATTCAATGCATTTGCTTTAAACTATTTGAATATATATCAACAATTTATAGGATACGAACAATTGAAAAGTCATGTGCAGTATTTTTTTTTTCGAAATGAAAACATTTTTGACCTGGAAAGGTCTTTACAGCTTCACCGAACTGTTAAGGCGAGCGCTGAAGGCACTCAGCCGATTTGGGATGTTTGGGCGACTATCTCAAGCGTGCACGGCACACTTCGGCTTGGGCTGTCGCCTGTTTTGTTTAAAAATCGCGACCTATCTGAGCTAACCTAAGCTATCTAGATATACGTATATGAGTTATTGAAACATGCATGTGTACTAAGCATACGTGCCTCAACAATTCCTATACGTATTTTGTGTAGGAACAACATGTGCAGTATCTCACATGATACTAAGGGTTAATAATATTTTTGTGTGATAATTGACCGCACCAGATCACAGGACAATTCATATGTTAGCTAAGTACATGTTGTCTCTGTGCAAAGCTTTGAACATTTGTTTCAACAATGCCCCAGGTTTAATAGGAAGAGACCAGGGCATATAATGCTTTGTGACAATCTTCGTATACGTCCATTCGATCTTTTGGGCTTGATGTAAAAGGAGACTGCTGCCAAATCGTTCGATAATCTTGTGGTATCCTTAATCTCCAGGTATTCAACAGACTCTTAAGTTATCACGACAAGAAAGTCAGAGGACTTGCATCTAAATCATAAATGACATATCTTGGTGACTTTTTATGTAACGCTCATGCAACACGTCAAGAGAAAAAGATGTGATTCGTATCAAATTGCGACCACATCTCTCTCTCTCTCTCTGTCCTCAAATATCTTTGTGCGAAACCAACAAAATTGAGAAAAAAAATCCATCTTGTCACCTGTAACGGATCCGGCGATGATGGCGCCGGTACGTGGTAGAGGTGAGGCGGCGGTGTGGGCGTGTGCCATGTGACGCCCCGGTCCGATGCCATGTGTGCCTGGGGCGCGCGGGCCAGCAAATTTGCCATCTGTAACTGATAACCGCATTGTTTTTAAAATCCGTAACGTTCCCAAAAAGTCATTTCACAAGAACCGCGAATTTTAGATTAGTTACGCAAATAGACAAAACCACTTTATTGTTGCCACGACAAACTGACCGCACTGCATCTAATTGTGTCGTGAGATCTCAAAATCAGCTAAATCCGACTTTAGTCTATACTAATATTATAAAGAGGTAAAGTTTTGTGAGTTTGTGACGTTGTAAGGGGTAATCTCAGGAACCACTGGTCAAATTTGAAAAATTATTTTAGAGTTACATTGCTCATTTATCGAGGATGGTTATGGGCTATATATCATCACGCTAAAACCGATGGGAGTAAAACACTAACGAAAAATGTTTCAAAAATCGGGATTTTTGTTCCTCTTGAGAGTTTCTGCTGCGTGTTAGCGTTAGCCCACAGTAACTATTGATACGCGGACGAAGTCGCGGGCAGGGGCTAGCTGTTCATATAACATATTTAATTTTTTTTAAGATTGCCAGTTTTTATACACTGACGCCGAACTTCAAAATTTGCCGTTCGTAAAGTTTCTAGTTTTTTTTATGACTTCCATATTTTACATGTACAAAATTTGAAGATCTTGAAAAATAACGTAAAATATTATAAACAGCTAAAAATAGATAGATAGCTCATATTGAAATGTATGGTAAATCACATTACTCAATTGTTACTGCCATAGCTGTTTGCAACTTTGTTATACACTGGATAATTCTGAAACTTCGACAAACTAAAAAGTCACGGTGACTTAGATTTTTTATTTATTTATTTTTTGGTTTGGTTACAGACACCACTTTCAATACTTAATATTAACCGGCTGATGTATTGTAGCCGCAAACGAGTCTGAAAATATACTTTAGTTTTTCGTAGGATCGATAGATCTTTGTCTGCCGTGTAGTGAATTTTATATTTAATCATAATCCTGTGTTATTAATATCTACATTTTTTTATATTAGAGGTGATTTACGTAATATAGTTCGGTTATTGTGCACAAGTGAAATGGATAGAAAATAATATGGAGCATGAATTCTGAGATGCCACAAAAACTCTATAAAAAATTGTAACAGTGGAGCCACCACCTCGTTAGAACATTGAAATCATCAACGAGTCACTTGTAATGGTAGTAATAAGCTAGAAATTGGTGGCAAAAATAAAACTTTATTCAATTCCATTCCTGGCAAAACATCGAATAAAACAACAATTGTATAGGAAAACATCCTAATTATTGAGAACGTTGATCGAGTTTTTCAATAAACTATATAATAAAAATGTATAGTGACTGGACACAAAAGATTGACTTCTAGGCATAATTATCATGAGCTTTTTACTGTTGTAACCTCATTGCATGATGGTCCTTGAAGTCAATAGACCTTTCATACTCAAAACTTTTTGGTAATTACGTATTAACGCCACCGCAACTGTAGTTGGTCTAATTAGCAGTCGATTGATCAAACGATACTAAAGAGCTTCGGATGAATAGTTATACAATTGATGAAATTAACATTATAATACAAATGTGTAAAGACAAATCTAACCTAACATAATTTTGCCTGCACTTGAAAACCATCAGATTTATAGCTACGGCTACGTACATACGTAGTACCTACCCTTTTTTTCTTGGGCCATCTACATATGATAGAAAAGGTAACAAGGCGCCAGGATTGATTAAAAAAATGTTTTAGAGGGTTAATTGCATTCGCGACACAGATAACTACGTGCCATGTGCACGAATGACCTACAACAAATAGACAAATATAAACCTCGTACTTTTAAATACTGTAATGCACGACGTTTGTTATCTTTTTACCTAGCATCGGTATGTCAGATATATGGCTGAGCTACTTAGAGGTATAGCAGACCGTAGATATATTGAACTATGTTTCATGATTTTCTATTATAATTTGATTAGGCGTTTAAATTGGTATTTTCAAAGACAACAAAAACATTTTCAGTATGTTCGAGCGTATTTTTATACATAATTTGAATTAATTTACACAAATTGGTTATTATGTGATATTATGTATACCCAGTTTTACAACCGTGACGAATACCCGGTAATTAAACGCCTTTAGAGAGAATATTCTGGA
The DNA here is from genome assembly GCA_014332785.1 of Antheraea mylitta. Taxonomy (NCBI): domain Eukaryota; kingdom Metazoa; phylum Arthropoda; class Insecta; order Lepidoptera; family Saturniidae; genus Antheraea; species Antheraea mylitta. The sequence goes on along the minus strand of JACEII010000009.1, from coordinate 1,487,463 downwards.
AAGATTCTGAAAACATTAGGGAATATTCAATTCTAATCATCACAATGTTACACACAAATATCATCGTAGAGAAACATCTCGCGTGTTACCTTCTTGGATCGGCGACTAAATCAGCCATTCATTCAAAACTGTCGCGTTGGTATTATTGAAACCTCGTGACCGCTTTTGTTCCATTAAAGAAACTACGGTGTTTTTAAAGAAATTAGGTTAAAATTTGAAGTTCCAAACAAAATATATAAACACTTTTTGTGCTAGTCAGTAAAATGATGCTAATATATGATTCATATTTAGACATCTCTGATACTTAGCATTTAACTAAGTAGCAACAGTACCTCCAGGAGAAGTCTCCAGTCTGCTGGAGTTCAGTGCGCTATGGACAGAAATCACTGGACAATTTGCAGGCCGGCATGATAGTGGCGACCGGCGATGGATAGTGTGTCACTCGGTGGTCGCTATTATTTTTGGATTGTACTGTGCTTACCATCAGGCATAGTGCAGTCACTTTGCCGTGCTACAATAAAAAAATAAAAAAATTCTAATGTTGCCAAGCAGGATGGCATGTTGGAGACTTGTTATAGTTGGTCTTTTTAAAGAATAAATAAAGCCGATTGCTTTTGATTTATTGATTCCAACAATTATGTAATTTATCCACATAATGACTACAATATAACATTAAAAAAACAATGAGATTTGGCATATAAGTAACCTGGGACGTGGAGAATAACATACATAGACTTTCAGTCTTGAATACACTAAAACCATATGCAGGAAATGTGGTTATTAATTAAAATATCAATTATTTTACATAACACAGCAACAACTTATCTCTTGTTGGGCAGAGTTATACTTAGAAATAATAAATTTGCAGTGGGCGAGAAACAATAATTGTTTGAACCTTGTATAAAAATCTGTAATGAAAAGAGTGGCTATATGTAATTATATCATAAAAACTTTGAATTTCAATAACTAAATTCCACTGAAAAATGTAGCAAACTAATTAGAACACTATTCAATTTTTATGTGCTGTAATAACAGAGACCACAGTACCCTTACCTATTATTACCACAGTGTTATCTGTGGTCATAATGTGGATTGATTGTATATTTATTAAACTTTATTTACATACTTGTATTACAATATAATCTATGTTCTATATTTTTTAATGTAGCATTTTTTGTAAAGGCAGTAACTTGAGATTTTGGCGGGATTTTAGTGTCATGTAGTGGATTTTATATTTTATTCGTAATCTTGTGTTATTTCACTCTATATTTTGTAAATTGTGGTGTTTTACATAATATAGTTAGTTTATTGTGCGTAAGTAAAGCAAATGGAAAATTATACCACGGAACATGAAATTCTGAGATGCCACAAAAACTCACTCGAAGGTCTAACAAGGAAGCCACCATCTTGTTAGAATATTGAAATAATCACACGATGTTTGTAATATTATTAACTACAGGACAATGGCAGTAATAATCTGAAAGATTGGTTGCCAAAAATAAAGTAAATGAAAGAAAAGGCTAACTACTTAATGAAAACAAAGTTACTTTTACTTGTGCTGCTTTAAAAACAATTCTTCACACTTTAAAGTTTTTTACACTTGTTTTTGAATGTAAACCTTCACTACCTCCAAACTAATATAAATTGAACCACAGTTCTAAATGGAATTGATCATTGCCAGGTTGCATTTACACTGGTAATTAGGAATGGATTGTGTGTGAGTACACAGTCCATTGAAAAATAAAGCAATAAAAAATACTACTATTTTGCAGTAGCAATTGGAGTTAAGATGTTGCTGTCACAGGCCCTTCAAGTTTACTTAAGTGTTAAATGTGGACAGTTGTAATGCCATGCTGAAATTGATAACAAATGAAATTACTGTTAAGATAAACATTTATTTTTGTAATTCCACTGTTTAGTAAATATATGTTCATCTTTAAAGCATTGGCTGATATAAGTATAGTGTAAATAATCTGTTTTTTTTTTTTACTGACTATGTTTTCTGTAGCATACACAAGGTAAAACATTAGAGAGCTTAAACTAAATGTAAGTATTGTAACTAAGTTAGATGTAGTCCTGAGACTTTATTAATAAAATTTATAACCGTTATGTAAAGGAAATTATTAAGTTATGTACTATATACTTAGATTGGGGGATTTACAGAAAGATATTAATTATATCATTATCACTATTTGATCACATTGTTACTTATTTGATTACTCATGAACATATACTAAGTGTGTAGAGTTTCAAAATTAGCTAAATATATAAATTGAAATTGGAAAAATAAATTGCCTAATGTGTAAAGATTGTCATATGATTTTAAGAGTTTTGATCAAGAAGTTTTTATGTAATGGATATTGTTTACTTAAATTAATGTCAGTGAGAACACACTAATGTAGTATGCTTGAACTTAGTAATCTTAGTTCAGTATTTCAAATACTATAGATATTTTTATAGTTTAGTGTAGTATGGAATGTAAAACTTATTAGAATTGTATTGAAAGGTCTATTATGAATTAAGAAATATGTTTTATGGTATATCTTTATCTTATTTATTAATAAAATTTCTAAAAATTTAATAAATAATTGGACATATCATTGAAAGAAATTCAATGCATTATATCAAAGTTTACAAGATAGTGCAAAGTGGAATAATACATATTTATTTAATTAATTTTATATACTTGATTAATTAGGATTTTAATTACAAAAAAATATATTGGATAATATAAGGATTGACAGACTATTCTAAGAGATAAGAAAGTGAGCCACTTTCAAATTATAATATGCTTATGACATAAATTCAAATATTGATTATTTTTAATAATGATTAGCTCATTTGTAATATATAATCATTAAGATTTATATTTTTTTACTTAAAAACAGACACATTTTATTGTCAGTTGGATAATTTCGCTGAAAACGCGTTTATGATATAAATTATCATGTGTCAATGTAACAGCTGATTGGTCTGTACTACAAACACAGTTCCCAATACACACAAAGGAGGTGACTTGAAATGTTTAAATTATGTTTTCCTGTTTGTACATTCTAATGCAATGTCTATCACTAAAATTAAAATGAATATTGCGCTAAACAGGATATTATGAAAGTAGAATAGGTTATATGTGCAAATAATGGAATAACAAGCACCACCTGCAAGGGACTCCAACCGGGGCCCAGCTGCGACTGTCTGCCGTTCGGGTTGTGTTGCGACCCGCCTGACATCGTGCGCGGCCCTCTCCGTCCACTGTTTACGACTCGTTTACAACACCGATCCGTCAACAAACACTCTTTCAGTCCACCATAATGATGCCGGCAACTTTGAAGCCTTCGCCCGCGTAACTACGCTGCCTTACGACGTGTACAGAAATTTCCGAAATGTTTTCATCAGCGCAACTTTCGATTTTTAATATCCAATTCATGCCACATGTGCCCCAACCTAGTAACACTACATTCGCGCACTCATAAACCACTCGTTTCGCAGAAAATCAAATTTATTTAGTGCATGGTATGGTGTCCACTGATCTGATGCTCACTTCGCGTGACATTATGAACGCATTTTGCTTTTGAAAATATGGTTCTCTACGTTAATATGCGGCTTGTTTTTGATTACTGGAATGTTTGGTGCCTTGTTTCGAAGATCGAACTTAATTATTTTGACCGAAATTATTTCACAAACGGCTAAAACGTTCAAAGTAAGCAATGGGTTCGCCTTCACAATGGTGGACGAATATGATTTTGAAATTTATTTACAGCGCCATCTTGCGATATAACTTTAGATGTGTGTCGGCAAAGTAGTACAACGGAAGCATGTTTCCTTGTCTATGACCTAATAAATTACTATAATGAATTTTATGAATCGTAGATTTGATTATTATTTTTAAAGTTTTTCATAACTTTACTTATATATAGCTATCGTCTTTAAAAGATAGTTATAGTATAGAAGAGCGGTTTATATTTTACTAGAAGTCGTTTTTTGCTCTGGTAACACTTGAACAGCGTTGCTATGACGACTATTGTTTTGTTTTCGTTCAGCATGCCTCGTGTGTGCCCGATTATATGATTATGTTGCGATAAATTATGATGAATATTTTAAAGCCGTTGTCGAGATGAAAGAAAATGAAGTCACCAAGTTTTTGGTATCCTTCTCTGGCCAAATAGAATATGTAACCTTTCCTGGTGGTGTGTTCGATGACCATTTATACATACATTATGAAATTGTGTGGGGCCCTGATTGGCAGCCAGTCTCTGGTCTGCCTACTGGAACTAGTCAGATGGCATGTTCAGGACGTGATCCTGAAAAAGTTATATTTAATATGCCAGTGGAGATGGTCTTTAGTAGCACAAATGTATCTGGATGTAAGTGGTAATATTTATCTACTATGAGGAATTAATGTATTCAAAATCATAGTTTATTTTTAACTAGCCTTTGCCCGCGACTTCGTTCGCGTGGATATATAGTTAAATTGGGCTAACTAATATGCAACGAAAGCTCTCAAGAGAAAATAAACACCCCGATTTTTAAACATTCTTCATTGTTGCTCCGCTCCTATTGGTCTTAGCGTGATGATATATAGCCTATAATCATCCTCGATAAATGAGCTTTATAACAATAAAATAATTTTTCAAATCGGCCCAGTAGTTCCTGAGATTACCCCCTACAACGTCACAACATCACAACGTCACAAACTTTACCTCTTTATAACATTAGTATAGATTTAGAATTCCGGTTTCAGGAATGGGCTTGAAATATAATGTCGAATAAGAAAGTGATTGTTAGTGGTAGAGTCGACATTTTTTGGATCTAAAAGTATGCTTAGTCAATGATATTACAAATATAAATATCATTGTGTTTAGTTATAAGCAACATGAACATTATTTGATTGAAATACGATGTGTATACGTACACAGTTTTTAACCGACTTCAAAAAAAGGAGGAGGTTCTCAATTCGTCTGTATTTTTTTTTTGTTTGTTACCTCATAACTTTGGACTGGGTGAACCGATTTTGATGATTCCAGTTTTGTCCAGTTCGGACTACGGCACCCAGTGCAAAACAGTATAAGTGTTATATTTGCATTAAGTGTCTACACGACAAATAGACGAATAACTCAATATCACGCCAACCGATTTCGATGATTCTTTTTTTATTGGAAAAGATGTACTTCAAGTACGAGAGTTAGGTTACCTTCTGATTATGGGATTCGTGACAAAGTAATACAACTTTCAAGAAACAAGCCTACTCCTTTCTTAAGGGCCGGCATGGGTGGCGGTGATCACTTACCATCAGGTGCCCACATGTTTTAGTAAAGTACATTTGTGTACACTAAAAATGGAAAAATAAAGTAAATTTTCAAAAAAATAATTAACCGACGTCAATATTAATCAAAGGCATAAAAATAAGGCCCTAAAAAGTGCAGTATTTTTTCCTTTTGAGAACTGCTGCGTGCTAGTGTTAGTCTTTCTATTCCACGCGAACGAAGTCGCGGGCAGAGGCTAGTAGTTTATCAAATTAACAAAATTAAATAAAACATATGAATATGTGTGCTACCTAGAGATGCATTGGAAGTCGGTGCCTTTGTACCTATGTAGATGATATGATTTTCGTTTGGCACCGACTTTCAATACATCTCTAGGTAGCACACATATTCATATGTTTTATTTAATTTGGTTAATTTGATAAACTATTTTTTTTCCACTTTTTAGGGCGTTTCAGATCAATTTTTTTTCTTTAATATATGTTCTAGGAAGTTAGCGTAATTCGACACAAAACTAAGTTGTATTGGTAAATTTTGGATCCCAAATTTGTGTCTATGGCTGTTTCGGTTCAAGGAGCTCGTCTCTAGCATTTTTTACGTTCTTAAATCTTATCTTATTCTTACATCACATTATAAGGCATTCAAGTTAACCTCCACAAGCACGATTTTTTTTTTTTCGAAATGACTACGCTATTGACCCAGCAAGGTCTTAACAGCTTCACCGGACTACTAAGGCGAGCGCTTAAGGCACTCAGCCGATTTCATTATGGCAACCAGCTCAAGGGTGCACGGCACACCTCGGCTTGGCTGTTGCCTGTTGCATGCAAAATCGCGACCTATCTCAGCTAACCTAGCTAACTATTCATATGTGTATGAGTTGTTGAAACGTATATGTGTACCAAGCATACACGCCTCAACAACTCCTCCATATATTTATTATCGGAAAATTGAGAGTTTTTCAGTTCGATAAGGGAAAAAAGTAAACCCTTCCACTTTCATGTGTAAGCGTGTAGGCGTGCACGTGTGTGGGGGTGATCGTGTAGTGTTGTAGCGGTGATGTATATTTGTGTGTCACCGTATCGCGCAAGCAACGCACTCAAGGGCTCCCTACCGAGGGATCGAACCTAGGCTTGAGCCGCTGCCGTGGGAGGCCTAATCAGGTAAAGCATGAATTGATTGATCTTAAGACTGTAGGTCTGAGAAATACCCTATATGTTTTGTTATGCGGCTTGTTTTAGAATGAAGGGTCATATAATTTATGACGTTCGTCTAGAAATATGGTTTTTTATGGAAATATGAAACTATGGATTTCAGTAGTTACTTTCGGAGGAGTTTTTGGGTGGGACCTCGAAATGTTTTATAGTAGATTTTATTCACAATATTCTGTTATTTGACTTTATATTTAGTAAAAGTAGTAGTCTACGTAATATTGTTTGATTATTGTGCACAAGTGAATGGGAAATAATACTACGGGGTATAGATTCTGACTTGCAACAAAAACGCCCCGGAAAGTTCTAACAAGTCGGCCACCACCTTGTTAGTTGATTGAAATGATCGCAAGAAACTTGTAATATAATGATATTCGACAATGGTAGTGATAACCTAATACAAGATTGGTTGCCATAAATAAACAAAAATTACTCTCGCAACCTTTTTTTGTTTTCATGTGGAAATCCCTAACGGATATCCATGCTGCTGGGTACAGATGATTGATATGTCCGAGTCGCACGGACTAAAACACCATGATACCTTTTTACACCTTTTGCCTGGGGGAGCAGGAACTGTCAAATCGACACTACGTCTTTTCTCCGACAAGTGTTGTCCCCCCTATGGTCCCCAACTGCGGCTTGAGAGGTCAAGATGGTAGTGGAGGGGGAGTGAGTGGAACCTATGTTATTGTTTATTCCGATGCATTTTTTTATCACCCAGGGCCGCAAATAGTGATCACGGTACGCGCACAAAACGCCATAATGGGTGATTCACTTAGAGGTTACGGTTTGAACTTCTTGCCACCGACTACTGGTCTCAGGGAGGCTGTCGTACCGTTGATTCGTCCGCGACCAGTCACGATGCTTGGCGAGTGGCTCTCCTGGCTTACCGGCAAGTATCCTGAACTCGAAGATCCGAGGATACTCGCCAACGGTCAAGATAATTATCGTAAGTTACTGACTGCCAAGTTGTAGGAGGCCATTCAAGTATTACGTAAGATACTGTTAGATAGGATTTAACGGGTTTTATTCTGCCAGATAAGTCAAAATCAAAATACATTCTATTCAATTTAGGTCTAATATATTAGACCGCTTATACACGTCAAAGCTACCACTCATGCCATAAGGAATAACATAGAAGACAAAAAAATGGGTTCGTTATTATACTTGTATATAATAAAATATAAAAACAGTCCTCAGAACCACTCGCACTCTACACACGAACGCATACGCTGAACAACTATTTTTCTAAATTCTACGCAGAAGCAAAGTCGTGAGTAACAACTAGTTAGTAAGGGTAAGATAACTTGTTACCCTGAGTAATGTTCTTTCTCGTGTAGTGAATAAATTTAGCAACTATTTCTTGAGTGTTATATTCAAAGAACAGTTAACTATGTAAAACTGTACGGTAGAATTGTTAGTTGAACCATAAGTACATCAATTAGTATTTATACCCCGCGTTGTTCATGGTACAAGTAGTGTCATATGTATTATATATTCACAATCGCGATTTTCCAAGGCATTCCTATTTATATTACAGAGGATAATGTTTGTGAGAATGCATCGTCATCATCATAATCAACCTGAAAAAGACCCGCTGTAGGGGTATATATATGCCTCTTCCGGAAGGAAAGTATAGGTATAACGACCACGTCAGCCCACGACGTATTGGCGACTTCAAACTCTCAGAGATCCAGTTCTATATTTTCAAATAATATATACACATTTCTCAAGTTCAGGTTTCCTCATGCTGTTTCCTTCACCGTCAGCAGATAGTGCTACAAAATTAAATTAGTAAATGTGCGTGTCTTCCGAAAAAATCGTTGGTACAGGCCGGGCTTCGAACCTATGGACATGAGAGTGCTACTTTTATGGATGAGAATAGACGTTTGTTGCTTTTTTATTCAAAAACTTCTGGAGAGATATTAATTAGATTAAAAAATTTTTTTTGCAAAATCTATTATGATGAAATAGACCAGGTCGTATTGCTTGCAGGTTCTTTTCGATGATTTGGTTATGCTTGAACCGGTGATAGTTCTGACGTTCATAAGCCTCTTGTCAGGGCCTAAATTAGAATAAGTATTTTTAATTTTGATTTTAGACACATAAGCTATAATATATAAAGATATTATTAAAATTGGCCAATATATATGAATAAATATCAAGTAAGCTGATTTGTTGGTAGAGTTTCTCTCTTCTGTCGGCACGAGCGCTGGACAAAACGCTTTAGTTACCCGAAGATATATTGTGCCGTCATTTACAAAACCACAAACGAAGACTAAAGTCGCGGGAGGCTGTTAGTCTCTTATAGTTTAAGAATCTGAATGGGATTTTTAATCATTATGGGGCTAAGAGAAATTATTGAATACTATTTAGCGTTTTCAAAAATTAGTGAGTTAGAGAGAATTGCTGTATGTAGTCTAGGTAACTTTAAAAATCTCGTCAAGATCAATAAAGCCGCTTCGGACGTAAATACTAACAAATGACATACACTTAGATCTTATTTATATTATGTGTAGATTTATCTCTAGCTTATGTCTTGTTTGAGGTATAGGTACGTTTTTGGATGAGTATTTTTTGCTTCTTTTAGTAGATTACTATTGCCCTTGTCGAGTAGGTTTTGATATTACAAGTTTGTTGCGATAATTTCCATGACAAGATGGAACTTTCCAGGTAGTTTTTGGCAAGTCAGAATCCATGCTCCGTAGTATTATTTCCCATCCACTTTACTGGGGCACAGTAACCAAAGCATATTACGTAAAACACCACCAATATTATAAAATATATTCCAAAATCTAGCTAAAATCTCCTAAAATATGGTTATAATGTCACGTAATATTAAACTTTCATAAAAATGTAGCTTAAAAAACTCCTTGCTATATAGCCTGTCAAAGTTTAGACATAAATTAGTTTTGTATAATCTGTATTTCTTGTGTTACAGTTTTGAGGACAGAATCTTATGGAAGTGTGACATTGAGTGTATCTATGTTGTCGAAGGATCTGCGAAGATTAGGATATGATAACCAACCGCCTGCTTATAGAACTGTTTCTGAATAGTATTAGTGTTTTTAATGGATACCTAAAAGTCGATAGTTAAAATATTGGACACCTTACATCAGAATTCTCTTGTTAGGGAGTTTCCATTCGTTTGAATTTGTCTGGATATTTTAGATTTTAAGATTTCCTGTTTGAACTTTTCAAATATAAGCGAAATATTTTTACAGTTCGTTTTATTTCGACCTTTGCTTATTTTGTTTAAATAAATAAGCGAATATTATGAATGTGTTTTAATTATCATTTTCTTACTCTTAACTTACCCAAGTCAGTTCGGCGCAATAGCGTGATGATATATAGCCTATAATCTTCCTCGATAAGTGAGCTATACAACACTGAAATATTTTTTCAAATCGGACCAGTAGTTCCTGAGACTACCCCCTACAATGTCATAAACTTTACCTCTTTATAATATTGTTATTGGTATTAGTATAGATAACAAACTCTTTTGCCACGTCTGTCTGTCTGTGCGTGATAAAATCAAAAACTGCTGAACGGATTTTATACGTTTTTCACCAGGATTATAAGGTGATTCATGAGGAAGGTTTATGCATATAATTTGTAAAGGTTTTTTTTTTATTATGAGAGCGGAACAATAGCTCGCTAGTATATATATACATGTACATATACTGAAAATTTATTTCCTTTGTGGCTCAATCAAATCAAAACTAACAAACGAATCGAATTACGGTTATGATCATCCGATGCGTAATTTTTCAGAGATAGTTCTGAGCTACTTATTTGTGTCGATTGACCAATCTTTTTAATATCCAACAAAGCAAGCGGCAATCAGCTAATAAGCGATACGAGTAAGTCGTTTTGAAGTCTTGAAAGCCTTGTCCTTGACATGTGTGGAATAAATATTAACATTTTTCCTTCTGACGCGTTACGTTGGTTCGTCCATTAAGTTGTGACGGTTCGTTATATTAAAAATGGTCAAAGGATAACTATTTTTTTTTATTTTGACAACCAGTCTTCCAGAAGATTATTACTGCTATTGTCAGGTAGGTAATGATATTACAAGTTTAAAGATTGGCCCTCTTGTTAGAACTTTCTGGGAGTTTTTTAACTAGTCAGAATTCACGCTCCGTGGTATTATTTCCCATGCACTTGTGCACAATATTCCAAACTATACTACGTAAGACTCCACCAACACTACTCGATATAAAGTCAAATAACATAAGATTATGAATAAAATATAAAATCCACTACATGACGTTGCAAGATCCAACCAAAAATCCCAATACCCGTTTTGCTTACTTGATTATTAAACCAATTAAGGTTACTAAATTGTATTCCATTAAATGAGTGTTTAACCGAAAATACTTGTAAACCATAGACTTTTAACATGCTATTATTTCCGTGGTAGGTTGCAGGTTTGTCAGTGTAAGCATTGGTGGAAAAGATTTATTCTACACTATCCAGATTTTTATACTAAACGTTTCATACTAAACTTGTTAGAATTCAACAAGATTAAGGGAAAACGCGGTCTGCTATTTCTGTCGCATTCTGTCCTAAGTAACAAATAGAGTATATTTTCTTTATATCTATATCCACACTAATACTAATCTATACTTAATATTATAAAACTGAAGAGTTAGTTTACTTGAACGCGCTAATCTCAGGTACTGTTGGATTTTTTTCAGCGTTAGATAGCTCATTGATCGAGGAAGGCTATAAGCTATATCATCACGCTAAAACCAGTAGAATCGTTTAAATATCGGGGTTAACGTATGTATTATCTAGAAACATTCTCACATGTGTGGCGTTACGCGATTAGATCGCATTCGAAATGAACACATCCGTGGTAGCGTTGGAGTCCGGGACATCGCAGACAATCTGCAGGCGAGTCGACTCCGTTGGTACGGCCACATAAGTCGCAGACCGCCAGACTACATCGGAAATAGATGCCTCAGCATGACTGTACAAGGCCCAAGGTCTCGCGGCAGGCCCAAAAAACGCTAGTTGGACGTGGTGAAGGCGGACTTAAGGGACAATAACCTCACACAGAGGATGCCAAAGACAGGGCAAAGTGGAAGTGCTTTTTGTTTAATACAGCATATGAGGGTATAGCGAAGGTTTTTATCGATAGACAAATACTCATTTAAAATTTATCTCCACATAAAACAGTGAAATATGCTTTTCTTTTCAAAGTTGACACCGAAATCAGTCATTATATCTATTTTTAACGAAATATATCAGAATTCCCCTTGCATTCTTAATTACTTAATTCCCTGTGTACTACACAGGTCTATCATAGTAGACAATTTTCTAGAAGAACAACATGAATCATGAACATATATTTCAATGGTTTAGTTATTCATAGTGTGATGCAGGTCGAAGGTGTGTCCGTGACTATGCATCTATACGCCAGCACTAACAAAAACATCAAAACGAATTGCGTCATAATGTGTCGTCACAGTGTCGTCATGTTTTTCCCTGGATATATAAAAACGAGACACGTTCGTGCCATCGATCACGCACACCTATATTTTTAAAGTTAAATATATTATTTAAAATGATTCTCTATACATACATACATACTATATACACATATTTATGCAGGTGGTAGGGCCACGCTGTAGCGATTACTGGTTTCAGTTCGAATGAGTCGGCTCGCCCGAGGTACTGCCACGCAACTTTTTTTTTTTTTTCGAAATGACTACGCTATTGATCCAGCAAGGTCTTAACAGCTTCACCGGACTAACACATAAACACCGGCGTGAGTAACAGTGCAGTGTTTGTATTGTTGTGTCTCGTTAGGTCAGTGATAGCGCCGTAGACCTACCTCCTGCCGTCCCCACAAATATAGGCTGCAGCGCACTTGCGACTCCTCTGGTGTTGCTGGTGTCTATGGACAGTAGTGATCACTTAACATCAGGTGACCCATCGGTTCATTTGCCTCCTATGGCTTAAAAAAAATACATTTTGAGCGCTGGCTCTTAAATGCAGTTACCGGATACGACCACAGCTGCTTTTCAATTTGAGAGTGGTAGCTTGATGTCAAAATAGTTTTTATTTTATTTTATTTAATGAACTATGGGCAGATATCGAGTATTGGACGTCCTCTCGTTTACCCCCTCATTATAAAAAAAAAACCATGACGAATTATATATCTAAACCTTCCTCATAAATACCTTTATCTACTGATGAAAACCGCATGAACATCCGTTCAGTAGTTTTTATAGTATAGCGAAAAGACAGACGCGGTAGAGGACTTTATAATGATAACCAATATACAGGTTTTAGACTTAAGGTGTTAGATTTAACTTAGGTTAAATCTATATGATTAAAAAAGATACAGATTATAAATGTTAAAATCCATCGATAAGTGTCAATGGCCTAATAAAGACAACATCGAACGGGACCGATAAATAAAAAAGTTGCATATTCGGTTATCCGTGTTTCATTTCCAAACTTTTAGAACAGCTATTTTATTACAAAACAGGAAAATATTTCATTAAATATTGTATCTCACTTTTCCCAACTCGTTATCCAATGAAGGAAGGAAAATACGTATATTACAAATATAAAAATATTGAATTATTGGTACATGCTTTATAAAATGCATAAGTTCATTAATGGATTGTTTTTAATTTACATAAATTACATTTACTAGACATTCAATTAAAATAAACGAATTCAAATGTACATATGTTTGTTCAGACACCTAAGAGAGATTTGCACGTGTAACAGCCATACTGAAAAACAACCAATAATCTCGAGAGTGTGGCTATGTTTTGTATGCATGAATTGTTTTTATTTAAGTTAACAAATGGACTAGTTGTGAGCATAACTAGTGAGTAGTGACTTGAGGGTTCCGTCTATGTTATATCGGTAATGTGTTTTGTTGCATGCACACATTGACACATGCAACAAGAAATAATCAATTACTGTTTATAGATACATATTTTGTATTATAATTCCGATGGGGTAGAACACATATCCAATGAAATCGGAAAATCAAGATCTTCTATCTACTTGAATAATAAATTTTGAACGTGTAGAAATTTGCGTACTGTATGAAATAGTAACTAAATAGTTAACCATTAACTCCAGAGCGATAATTAGATGTATTATTTCTGAATTCACCTCATAGCTTGTAACAAAATACCTTCTTTTATGACGAATTTCGAAATTCAGTGTCAACTTGAAGTATCTTATAAGTTTTAATAATCGATTAGTGAGTAAGTCGTTATTTTAAATATTTACATCTCTTTATTGTGATGACATATTTTGCAGAAAAATGCTCAAACAATAAAACTGACAGACAATAAAATGTTCTTAAAAGTTTTCCGTTTATTTCATTTTGATATATCTACCCTGAAATATTTGCTAATTTCCCTGATGCATCTTGTATCATATCGACCATAATAATCAAATAAAATATACCAAAAACGAAATGTTGAGATATTTTTAGGGTACTTGTGTACTAAGCGCACCGCGGTCGCCGACCGCTACCGTGCGGCGGCTGGCCCGTGTCATCGCTTTTCGCAATCTAACCTAACCAAATCGGAATAAAAGAGTATACTAAATGCACCACGCTCACCAAACGCTATCGTGGCCGGCTCGCGTTATCTTTTTTCACAGTCTAATCTAACCTAACCAAACCGGAATAAAAAAAAAAGTTTAGGGCGTGCCTATAGATGTTTCACATCAGAAATGATGATTATTTTGTATATACCTAAACCTCGTGGGTCACTCTATCTATTAATGAACCGCATGAAAATCCGGTTAGTAAAGTTAGAGTTTATCGCGAAAAGACAGACAGGCAGACGTGGCAGAGTATTATTTTTAATATGTAGTGATGTGTTGAGTTCCTATAGTAATGAAATTTGTACGTGTGCCATATTTTTGTCGTAGATTCTATTGAAAAGAATTTGATACAGCTTTTTCATTACAGCAGCAATTAACGCTATACGCCATTTCATACCACGTGAAGCATTTTTGTAATATCTGTTCATAAATATATCTTCAATCCAGGATAAGCTACGGAGTAATCAAATCAAATCAAATCAAAAATTCTTTATTCAGTTTAGGCCCTAATAAGGCGCTTATGAACGTCAAAAACTACCACCGGTTCGGAAAACAACCTAGCTATCGAGAAGAACCGGCAAGAAACTCGATCGGGTACATTTTTTTTTACATACATTTAAATACATCATACAGCTTATAGTGGATGCACAGAGAGGAGTCAATTCCAGACATCACTATCGTTCACATACTGATCCACTCTATAATATTCTTTTGACACTAACACCCGCTTGACATGGCGCTTAAATTTGCAGTCCGGCAAATCGGTAACATGTTTTGGGTCATTATTGTAAAACCTAACACTGTTACCTAAGAAACTATTACTGGTTTTACTAAGTCTGAAACATGGGACGACCAGTTTATTACAGTTTCTAGTATTTACATTATGCCGGTCTTTTACTAAATTCAATTTTTCAAAGTTTTTACGGACATACATTAAATTATCAAGAATGTATTGGGAGGGTAGAGTTAAGATACCGAATTCCTGGAATTTCGTTTTTAATGATTCGCGAGGTCCCATATTATATATTATAGTAGGTCTATGAACGAATTCTGCCTACTAATACCACAGGTAAGACGACTATAGGTAAAAAAGACATCATCCAAAACCACGGTGTTTGTCACATGGGTTTTTAACGTATGGTTGCGATCGTGGTATCCTCACATATAACATGTTGACTAGTGTAAACTTTCTATTAAGGAAAAAAACGAATTATTATTGTACGATTATATAACTTTACTAGCTGACCCGACCACGTGTTCATGTAGCTCAGTTATTACACGTTCATTAAAATTAAAAAAGTCACTCAAAATTAAAATGTGGCGCCATCTATGAGATATCTATAACAGTCGGTTCTACATTTTACTATGACAAACTAATTTAAAGCGCCATCTGTTCGTGATTGATGAAACTTACAATTTCTAACAATAATCAACATTGACCATCATCTAATTTGTAATTAAAAAATATTGAGGCCATCAATCGAAATGTAAATTATCTTACCTCTCAAGTTGGACCAAACTATACAGAAATACCAATTTTCATGAAGATCGGTTCAGTAGTTTCGGAGTTCATCGTGGACGAACATCATGACATTGGATTTTTATATATTTAGATTTTGTCTTATATTGTGTTTTTTTTATTATATCATAGGAGGAAAACGAACAGCAGGTGAGCCTGCTGTTAAGTGATCACCACTGTCCATAGACACCAATAACACCCGAGAAGTCGCAAGTATGTTGCTAGCCTGTGGTAGGGAAGGGTGAGGGAAAAGGTGGAAGGAGGGAAGGGAAAGGGGGAAGGTGGTCCCCGGCACTCTCACTGACCGAACGAAAAGCAACAATGCAAGTACTGATACTTCACTTCGGTTTTCTGTAAGAGGGTGGTACTATACCTGGCGAGCCGAACCATTCGTGTTTTTGTGTAATCAAGTATTAGAAAACCTTCTGTAGTTTTGGTTTAATATGTGTTCTTCTTCGGTTAGATCAATTAGTTATGCACGCGGCTTCAGTCGCCTAAAATACAAAAATACGTCTGAGGTTTTTTAATTAATTATTTCAGTTTTAATTATCTGTCGAACAATGTTTATTACCTAAACAGTCAGCCTACATTGAAATGCCGCATTTATGCCAAATAAACCTCTATATCAATTCCAATAGTATTTAGCCCAGGATCAAGATAAAGACAGACAATATTTTCCTAAAATCTATCAAATAACATGTGGCCGAAGTCGTGCGAAATAACTAGTTGTATTAAGGGAAATAAATGTATTTGTCGTCATTGTCATGCAAAAAGGATAGTTATTGCGCAATAAAAATTAATTTAAAATACAGTCTGAAATTATTGAAATAACGCTTCAATGATGGTGTGTCATACGATTTTACGTCACACAGGGATTGCGGTGAGAAAACACACCCACAGAATACAAACACTTATAATTTATTATTGTACATCAGACAGGTGATGGCTGGGTTTTTTCGTAAAGTTGGGGGCGCTGTCAGTCCAACCACTTTTATGAAATCACTACCGTAACGTTCATACGTTGAACGAGTTATCTAAATGTTAGTTATTCACGGGATATTTAGAGAATGTCATCTAGAATTATTTTATAGTGGCTGCTGCAGCTTTTGCATGAAAAATATGTAACAAATGCTGTTTTCATCAAATGTTACAGATGAAGGTCACAAGTTTAATGCTACAAGAAGATTCTTTCAAATACTTATAAATTACTGGCGAGCCCGGTGGACGTTGTACCGCCTGAATAATGAAAAAAAAACGTTGACAACTTATATAAACCTTCACTAAATGGTATTTCAAGAACCTGCCCAAAAATTCTTCTATTTTTTTATGCGTTAATACATTAACCCTTCCGCTGATCTTTAACACCCAGATCTCAAAATGGCGCATTACGTTTTTAATTTCACTTCATTTCAGGGGAATAAATTTTATACAAAAAAAAGATTAATCAAAAAATACATTTTATCTAAAGCGTATGGTATTACAATACATAATTTGCTACTTTTTTAATTGATTAGAATTTTATTTAGGCTCATGCTGCCAACAGTAGTCTGGTAAAGCCGTTAAGACCTTGCAAGATCAACTGCGTAACCAGTTCCGAAAAAAAATCATGCTGCCAACAGTCTGATGGCCTGTGCCTCATGAGCTCTACATTCGTTAGTATGGAGCTTACACTTTTATGGTTTCGAGCAGTCCACGAGTTAATATTTGCTCTTATATCAATAGCCTAAATTAAATACGATTAGTAGCAAAGAAGGAGCAGTTAAATAAGATTTTATGTCAGAGGGATGCATTCTTTTTGCAGATTTTGACCTTAGAAAATGTCTAAAACGCAATTGATAATTTTAAAAAAGTGCGATCTATTGGCTTTTTATAATTGAAGCGCGGGCATCTTCAGATATGATGTCATTACTTACATTAAAATAAAGCGATATGTGCATATAACTTAAAGTTCTTGTCAATCTTATAGCCGCTCCGAATACAGCTATAATTTGGGGATGGCGCGTAAAAAAATCGTGGGTAAGTCAATAGTTTTTAATACTAAAATATAGTTATACGAATCTAAAATTGATTTTTATTTTGTTTTCATGTTTTATACATATAATACATTTTTATCTGCATTTGTGTTCATATTTAGAGCGGTCGAAATATTTGGTGTTTGTGCTTTGTTTTAGTTTTCATCCATTGCTTTTTCTATTATCTTTATAATTAGTGTAACACGTTTTTATAATTATTTATATTCATATAAATATCTTAATTATTATTTTTTGTAACATTTCCTAATTTTATTCTCCTAGCATACTGCGAATATTTGAATTTTTATTGGTAAATATCTTTTGTCGAATATGACGTTGGTGCTACATTAAAATAAATATAAGATTATTTTCCCCTATAAATGAGAAACAAATTCCCAGAAGTCCTTGGCTTAGTATTTTTTGTGAAAGATCTGCATTAATTATTCATATTTTATTACATTCACAGTATCACTACATTTTACAATATAAAGTTGCCACCAATTTTAAGAAGTCGATGTGTCAGATATATATCCATATGTATGACTAGCTCTTGCTTACGGCTTCGCTTGCTTTAATGTGGATTTGAAATAGAGAATCTATTTTTTTCAGTATTTTAGAGCAGTATTTTTTCTAGATAAGAGTATCCTTTTCTCTTTTCTGTACTCCTGAAAACACCCGTTCAAAATGTTTTGATAATTGTAATTTGTATTTAGGTACTGTATTTGATTGAATTGATTCAATTTTGATTGATTTTCGTTGTATTTATAATCTATACTAATATTATAAAACTAAAGAGTTTGTTTGTTTGTTTGTCTGAACCCGCTAATCTCAGGAAGTACTGATCCGATTTGAAAAATTCTTTCAGTTTTAGATAGCTCATTTATTGGGCTCTATATCATCATAACCAATAACAGAGGAGTACCAATGAACAATGTTTCAAAATTGTTTTTTTTTTTCCTTTTGAGAACTTCCGCTATGTGATAGCGTTAGTAAAAAAGTCGTGGGAATAAGCTAGTTATATAATATAAAACTTTATGAAATAATAGTATTAAATGCGAGCTAGGATCTAGATTATGTAATAATTCTCTTTTTTGCAGGGACTAATATCCACATACCAAAATTTAGTTCCTGTGAAATTAGTTCCTTATTCAAATCGAAGCAGACTCTTACATATTTTTATATAAACTTTCATCCCCTATTTTCTACTTTTACACACTTAAGGATAAAACTTTTAGAAACTTTGAATGTCATATTTATTTATATTGAATCAACAGCTCAAAAAATAAGTTCCAAGCTTTTAGGTCTAAAAATGATGATGTTGTACTTCCATACAACTTTTCATCCCCCCTTTCGACCTCTTACAACCCTTTTGTCGCATTAAAAAGCCTATGTCCTTTCTCAGGCACTAGATTATTTTTGTACCAAATTTAAATCGGTTCAGTACTTTTGGCGTGAAAGCGCGACAGACAGACAAACAGAAAGAGTTACTTTCGCATTTATCATATTAGTAGGGAAGTAAGGATGGTTGTGAAGTTACAGTGAAAGCTTAACAGACAAACACATTTGCATTTGTAATATCAGTTAGGACTGTGATGGTAGGAATCCAACCGGGTATAGTATATATACATCATCCTATCCCGAACCCTATACACGTAGCCTATCAGCTGTTATATAGTATACGCGGTCGGATATAATAGTCACAACAAGCCCAACAAAATTGTAACGCTTAGAAAGGGTATCCTGAATAGAATACGAAGGTTTTTCACGCCCGGCCAGCTATACCTACTCTATAAGGCACAAGATAAGCCGTGCACGGAATACTGTTCGCATCTCTGAGAAGATCCCAAACCTCCTTGATGCTTTAGGCAGGTTGCAGCGACGAGTTGTCCGTATTGTGAATGATACAAACATTACTAATAACCTTGAACCGCTTCGAAGAGACATCGCCTCACTGAGCGTGCTTTATCGTCTGTATCATGGTGAGTGTTCTGAAGAGTTGTTTAACCTCATGCCATCTTCTCTTTCCACTACAGAACTACATAGGCGGGTACACGTCAGCACAGATTCACAGTGGCCGCCATACCAGCTAAAAGGAAGAAGTTCGAAAAATCTTTGTCGTACTGTGAAGATGTGGAGTCACTTCCCAGCCAGTTTGTTCCCTTTCTCATATGATATAGGGTCTTTCAAAAAAGGCGCGAAGAATCTCTTTTGCAGGTCGGCATGATAGCGACGACTGCCGTTGCTTTTTAAGACGACAGTCGCCGATATTTATGGACTGTACTGTACTTTCCATCAGGTACTGTTTAGTCATTTTGTCGAACCAGTTAAAATAAACAAAAATCTTTAGCATTCCTGGTGATATTTTCCTGAACTCTGAGAGATACTAGAATAAATTGATGCCAAAATAATTAAATTATCAATGAATAACGGATTTATTACCAATTCTTGTAAAACATGTCTGACGTCAACACAAATGAGTCTGACATTTAAAATTCACATATTGCCAGTTTTTGTTTTTTGTATTTTGCTTAATCAGTCTTCGAGATATGATTGCACAGTAATATATCTAGATACATATAATGATATAAGGTCTGCAGTTGTGTGCGCGTATCACAAAAAAAAAACTTCTGGATAAATTTTGACCAATTCTTTTAATTTTACATTTTAGATACTTGGTCGTATACTATTTAAAAAATTGTAAAAAGAAAATTGCAGGTGTCTAATAATAAGTAATAAATCACATTTCAATCATTTTTAGAAATGTGTGTCTGTTGTGTGAATACGCAACACTGCCAAATTAGAAAACTATCGAGTAGCATTTAGTCTTCGTTTCATTAAAATCGGTTCACTCTATTAAAAGTTATTGTAATTTAAATTACGGCTTAAGTACGAGAAAAGAGAATCTCTTACAAAAACAGGATATTACACAATTTGTAAATAATTTCTAAAATACAGCAAACGAAAAATGTTTTTTGCATTAGGTTTCATGCGGACGAAGTCGCAGGCACTGGTAGTTTATAATGTGAGTAGGAATTAATTGTTGGAAACAACAAGTTCTCATTTTTACGGTATCGTGGAAATGTCTCTTTGGCGGTTAGTTCCTTCCCTCCTGTGAATTTGGTCCTTAGAACGAGGCACGAAGAAGCATTTTAACATAAATTTATTGTCCTCACCATCACCATACTACAATTATATAGAGATATATTTAAAAAAATAGCGTTTACAGCCTTTCAGGTTTTCGCATCGAGCTTAATTGACTAGCTCAATATAAAAGGAGTGCGCGTGCGCAGGTTACATCAGTCTGTTATATTTGCGCTGTCGTATAGTCGCACGCGCAGGTAGCGTAGGCATGTGAACTGTCAATTAAGAGAATCGATAAACGTTATCGATAAGATATAATAATATCGTCCGATATTTTTGAACTTCATTAGTGTTTTAAGTTTTTTTTTTGCATGTTACTTTTTGTATTTACTTCGAATATTTTATTTAAAGTTTTTTGCTGATCTTCAAGCCAGTTTCATATGGTAAGTTGTTTTTAAATAATTATATTATCCTTAAGTTTTTTGTACTAATTATCATTCATACTTAACATTATAATATAGAATTAAGTACGTATGTTTTGAAATACTTTGTGATGTATTTAAAAGCATAGATATAATCGTTTAATATATTTTAATCGAGTATTTCATGTTTTAAATATAAACTCGGTACACATTTACCAGAACCGGTTCATAGCTTATTACGATACCATTCCCGAATTTAATGAAACGATCTTAAATTCCCATCTTAATACCTAGGAGATACAGTCATTAAGTTGTATGGTCTGAATGAAATCCGCTTTTTATAAACTTTTAACATTGATATAGCAAAGCTTTAGGTAAAGTAGAAAAAAACCTAATATATAGTTGTGCAGTCTGTCTAAAGTATAGGTTCTTATATATATATAGGTTATGTTATATTTCTGCCCGTAATGACGTCAAACTTTTTTTATTAACGGTTTTTGTAGCCGTATCTTTAATTCGTAAATTCATTATCCTTATGTTTTCTTGTTATTTTCTTTTATACCTAGTGCATATTGTGATTGGCTTAAAAGGATCAGAATTTTTCTTACATTATTGGCATTTTTTTATCACATTAATCGATGCATTAAATTTATAAACTTTATCAAACCCAACGCCCAAATTCTTGGCTCATCTCTAAACAAGTTAGTATTGTTAACGGCTTTGACATTATTATTGTGAATAAGAATTAAATTGCAGGATTGATTCTTCGCGGTAATTACTCAGCTCTGAGGTAATTAGTCTATCATCTCATGGGTAACCGAATAGGTTGTTAGCAAAACATGTTTCGACGCCGCAAATTACTCGTTAATTATGCGCATATGATAGTTATTAATTACGCTAAAATTAATTCTAGTTTTTATTTCCATGTTTTAAAGGAGTATTTTTACAATATTATTTTTGGCAACCAATGTTCTAGTTGTTTATTACTGCCGTTGTCAAGTAGGTGGCCTTATTACAAGATGGTGGCCGCCTTGTTATCATTTTCCAAGGAGTTTTAATGGCAAGTCAGAATCCAGGCTCTGTGGTATTATTTCCCATAATTTCATGTCTTGTGTACAATAGTCAAACTGTATTACGTAAAATACTACGAATATTACAAAAAAATGGAGCCAATTAACTTAAGATTATAATTAAAAAATAGAATCCAGTACGTAATAATCATAGTGTAGTAATTAATTAATTCCACTAAAGAGAGTTTTTGGCGGGACAAGCATCGTGCGATCATTTCAATATTAAGCATCGTGTGAATAAATATTCTAACAAGATGGTGGATCCCTTGTAAGAACCTTCCAGGGAGTTTTTGTGGCATCTCAGAATTTCATGTTCCGTGGTATTATTTTCCATTCACTTCACTTATGCACAATAAAATAACTATATTACGTAAAACACCATCAAATTCATACAATATAGAGTCAAATAACACAATATTATGAGTAAAATATAAAATCCACTACCTGATAGACTAAGATCCTGCCAAAAACTCGGAACTATAGTTGTGTCGTTACATTTCAAAATTTAAATAATACATGAAATCAGTATAATTTGAGACTCCACGAAAAAGCTGTCAAACAATTAAATAATCTTTGCTTAGTCTTAAAGGCAATGTCGTGATGATAACTAAGTAACACGGATATAAAATAATTGACCCAGAAAAAATTAAGATCAAATCAAATAAGGAAGTATTTTTTGTTGATTTTTTTGAATTACTTTTTTATTGACGTTGGGTTCCGTATTCAACAAAAAGTTACCTACTGGGACAGCAAATAAAACTGACTATGTCGTAATTTTAAGGTCTTAGGACTAACGACCGCACTTGTGTATGATCGAGCTGTCAATTTGAAGTATCTATAAAATAGTTAAAATTAGCGTTAGCCCAAAGTAATTCCAAGTGGACGAAGTCGCGATCAGAACCAAGTATATTAATAAAACGTCGCTGTGGTCGAGTGCTTTGATCGGTTGAATGTCAATCCTATGTCCGCAGGTTTGAATCCCGGTATGTAGGTAACAACGGATTTTTCGCAATTCGAGTACCTGCATGTACTAATTTAAATTGATAATACTATCAGTTAACTGTTAAGGAAAACTTCGTTAAGTATGTGCATATACACACGTTAACTATACGACGCTAGGAAGATCGATTTAACTGCTTAATTTACTGTTGACACTTTATTTCTCTCTACCTTTAATTGTATGCTACGAGTTATATGGACATAGATTCATAAAGAAATAAGTAATATATTAACGGTCAACAATGATGGATGAAATATTGTACGACAATGAACCGCCTCGCTCAGGTAGGTGATTTCGAATCGGGATTAATCGGCCCACTCGACATCAAGGGCGTTCGGTTCGGTGATGCGCGTAAACTTTTTTTATAGCGGGTAACCCTGCATCGGATAGTCTCACACTGCTGAGGGACAGCCTGAGGGTTATGTAGTCCGGTAGCGGTAATCCGGTAAAGCTGTTAAGACCTTACTAGGTCAATAGCGTAGTCAGTTCTGGAAAAAGATCCTAAGGGTTATGTCAGATTCCTACTGAATAAAATCCTAGTATTAACTTAACGCGTATATGGATTAGGGTTGGTTCAAGACAAGCGTACTTTGCGTCTCTGGCCACTTAATTGGGCCACCCTGAAAATGTTTGATCGAGACCCCATACCTTTGGGAGATGTTGTCTTATCCCTGTCCTAAGAAGCAACGGCGAAAAGTGATCCTATATCACGGAACCTTTATCCTCCCTTTGGGAAGCGGTGTATAAGGCATCCATCACGTCTCCTTCCTCTGCTGGCTCTCCCACGATGAGGCGAGAGAGCATCGGTTTATCTCTCCCTCTCCAGGTCAAATTGTATATACACTGCTCAAGTTTCCTGTCTGACAGCAATGTTTCAATGATTATATTTTTTTTTTATAAATTTTCACATCTGTCTTGTATCCTTCGCTACTTTAATTCAGTTTGAAATATTTACTAAAATTACAAGAGTAAAAGCATTAACCTTGGGTGTTGATAAGATTGCGAACCGTGTCTGATAAATTAGTATACAGTTCGGTGAGCATCTCGTAACAATTATATTTGAGTATACGTTGGGGACATTTATTAGCTCAATGTTATATTATTTTATAGTACGGTTTTAAAAATATTACAGAAGACGTAAAACAATTACCCCATCTAAGAAATTTACTTGACCTTTAGATTAACATTCAAATTTAAAAAAGGCGTTCATCTATACATCTAATATAAATGTAAATGTAAAATGTACTTTTTAGATTTTGGTAAAAGGCATGTTGCAGGTGTCTAAGAACAAGTAATAAATACATTTCAATCGATTTTAGAAATTTCTGTCTGTCTGTTGCTATTAAGACGCATCACTACTAAAGTACTGCGTGCGATAAAACTACAAGAAAATTATAAAGCGTATTCTTGAATAGCATGTAGTTTTGGTTTCATTAAGGTCGGTTCACTCTATCAAAAGTTATTGTAATTTTAATGACGACGCGACTTAGGTACGAGAGAAAAGTAGATAAGTATATGAACATAATATATTCTGATGATTTTATTTGTCACTTTTGTTTTACATTAAGTTTCACGCAGATAGTCAAAAGATTCCTTTTGCTCAAAAATACTCTTACTCAAAAAGTTATTGCTTTTTTAGTAAATGTATTTCAACAAATACGTAGAGAGTTATATTCGCATAACCTCGGGAACTATCAAATCCAATTTGTATTTTCTTAAACGACTTCATTTAACCGACTTGAAAAAAGGAGGAGATTATTAACCGACTTCAAAAAGGAGGAGGTTACTATGTTCGGTTGTATGTATTTTTTTTAAATGTATGTTAATCGATATCTCGGTCAATTGTGGACCGATTTAAATGATTCTTTTTTGTTTGAATTGGCTATACTCAAAGTTCCAATAAATTTGACCACAATATTCAACCCCTAAGGGGGTGAAATATCGCTTATTTAATTTTCACCCACTTCTTGTCTACGTATTTTCGTCTACTTGAAACTGATTTCAACAATTTTATATGAATTACGGATACCTGGGATTGTTGTCCTTCAAACAATAAAAAAAAATACAACCATAAGGGTTGAAAATAAAGGGATGAGTAAATCTTATATGAATAAATGAACTTCCCATAAGCTAATTTTAATAAAATCTTGGCACAACCTGTCGTGGTAATAACAATATCATATAATCAATCCTGATTTGATCATGGAAATGGAGAAATTTGAATTGAACTCATCAGCGGCTTACAGCAGCTATCTTGTGTTTGGGTACATATGACTCGTTTTGACGAGGATTTACATGTGAGGTTTTGACTGTTGAAGCAATTCCCGTGAAGCGGACAATGGGATAGATGAGGTTTTGAAAATCGTTCATAATAAACCTTATTAGACCAGTTGGATTTAGAGGACTGTGTGAATGTGAATATCATGTTTGATTGTCACATTATGAGCTTGTAAACTTCTGTATCAAATTATTGGTATTGATGTCGGTTTAATTTTTTTTTTTTGGAAAAATAATTTATTTGCATTAGAAAGCCTGTTTCCATTGAAATTATTGCTGCTTGTTTTGTTTTCACTATATCTTATATTAGAAAACGAATTGTTCAATAAATCTTTTATAAAAATTAATCGTTATGGCTATAAAAAGGAACGGCATGTTTGCACGAATAACACCTGAGTACTCAAAAAATATTTATTTTAAGAAGAAACAAAAATATATTTCGCGCTCCTGTACAATACATACTAATCAAAAGGTCACATTAATGTTCAGTCTCTCGTCTGAGCTGATCTACTTTTTAATCTAGTAGGGTTATACTATGTGAATAAATATAGTATCGTTTGTTCAATATAATTTATTATAATATTCAACGACGCTGGTTCAATGTATGGCCTCTAAAATTCAGGATTGGCAACTTATTGTTTAGTAAACTTTAAAATGTATACAAAAAACATTTTATTAGATCGTTAACTTTATATTTTTAAATCAGGTGTAATTAGTCTCAAGACCAGTTTTTTTCTGTCAATTAATTTTAAACACCCATTTAAAAATCTTTGCGGTAGAGTGGTTATATGACGGAATATTAAATCGATATTAGCATTTTCGAATTTCGACATGGAGCAACAAATTTTTCGGAATTTACGTAAATTTATTAAATACTAGCGACTGATCGCGACTTCGTCCGCGTGGAATAGTTACTTTGGGCTAACACTAACACGAAACGGAAGTTCTGGAAAGGAAAAAAAAAGATTTTTACACATTCTTCATTGGTGCTCCGCTCCTATAGCGCGATAATATATACTTATCATGTAATCTTCCTCGATATATGAGATATATAACACTGAAATCATTTTTAAAATCAGACCAGTAGTTCCTGAGATTGCCACCTACAACATCACAAACTCACAAATGTACTAACTTTACCTACATGATATTTAGGCAAAAGAAATGACAACGCACACATACGTAAGTACGATGGCATATTCTCAAAATCGGTGGTTTTGGTTGCTTAGATACGGGCGGATTGACAGGGCTTGGGCACGTTTGCTAGCTGGCCAAGTTTTAATAAGGCGCTCTCGAAGCACTTATGACGTATCTGCAGCTCTTTAGTTACAATATAATTGTATTTCTCTATGAAATAAGAGCATTAAATAAAAATTTAAGATTGTAGATGATTTTCGTAAACATAAAGTCGTTTATCCTTATGAAGTTTACTGCGAACATCTTCCTTAAGATGATATGGGAAGTCCCGGCAGTTAACGTTCCGTGCTAGTGAAGTGCTAATTCCACTAAATCTTATAATAGTACTACATAAATTGATATACAAATAACACACTACTAAGATAATACTGTCAAATTGTATACCCGTCATACCTCAAGTGTCTATTGCTGTAAAAAAACACGTGCGCAATCCAAACTAGGGTTTTCACCTTATGAGTGTTTTTATCGCTCACGCTCTATCCTTGCGTGTTTTAATCGTTCCTATTGTAAATATATTGATTTCATGATAACCCTACTAAATTACTTCACTTGCGTATAATATTCCCTTTCCTTAGTTGTGCGATACGTGCTGTCTGAACTAAATTTTCCACTTTTAAACTTCGTAGCACGATACCTTATAACTTACCTCTATGTATATACTGTACAATAATAAAAATGACTGTCTGTCAGTTTCAGAGATTCAGGCATTACAAACAGTCAAACGCTTGAACTTTTTAATACTATACCTTAAAAAATGCGCGGTGACGTAACAGTAGACTATTATTCAGTAATGCAAATAAGACAAAAGTTTACAAGATGACGCTACATGATATACATGATATAGGCTCCAATAATTAGTTATAAAGAAATATGTTTAAATCACATTTTTTCAGGATAGACTCAATATAGATAAACTTAGAAAACGAAATCTTATTGAAATATAAAATTTTATTCAAATCGTTAGAGCCGTTTTCGAGATATATGATATAAATTTATAGATATGCTATACATATAGATCAAAACACTTCGATTGTTTAATTACCTACAATAAAATATATAAATATTCTCTTTTAGATAAGGTATAATAACTTCGCTGTTATAATATTACTTGTCTGTTCAAATTAAATGAGACATGGCAACCCTAACTAATACAACGCTTGCATACTATAAGTCCATTACAATCTACATTGTGAATAAGTAATGTAGATGAAAGTGAAATGGAGAATTTCTACCATGTAACTAATCAGGATGAGTGAATTTTAATTTTTACTAGACAACGCTCTCGACTTCTATCTCATATTTTATCTTTTATTTCATGGGTAGTAAGTAGATAACTGTTTTATCTCGATTGCTTGTGCCCTGTCTTTTATTTTTTTCTTTTGTTACCACTTTTTATCCTGTTTAGCAGTTTCAATCCAAGGGGTGTTAAATTGTATTAGTACTGTATTCTGTCGTAAGGGATGTTTAAATAAAACACACACTAAAGCACAAAACTCGGAAAATTTGTATTCTGCGCCTTAAGCGAAGTACATGTAACTCGTTTTTTGATTAATTATTTTGAGAGCAGAAGAGAATAGTTGAACAAATAAATACTATTTGTATTTAGAACCTCTTTTCCTTAAGCGCTCACTCAAAAAGTCTGGTTAGAGTTTATGAGGAGACCTTGGAATATCATGTCTTTATATTTTATTCATAATCTTGTGTTATTTGATCCTATATTGTGTTGGTGGCGTTTTACGTAATATAGTTTTGTTGTTGTGCACAAGTGGATCGGAAATAATACCACGGAGTATGGATTCTGACTTGCCACAGAAAATCCCTGGAAAGTTCTAACAAGACGGCCACCATCTTGTTAGTTCATTGAAATGATCAAAGAAATTTATAATATCATTACCAACTTGACATTGGCAGTAACAATCTAATAGAACATCGGTTGCCAAAAAAAAAATCTGGTGAAGCTACCTATTCAGTCATAAATAGGCAGAGGGAATATCATAAAAACATCTTCATTCTTCCTCTGTTTCTTAACCAATTTTCTTCTTTTTTTTCTTTATTTGCTATTGAAGAGCTTAACACTATCAATAAAAGAAGTAAGTTCTTTTATTCCTTAATATAGACATTTCTAAAATTAGCGGATCGAATTTCGAACACTACACGATTACTAACTAATTATCAAAAACCAAGTAACAGGTTTCTTGATTATTCATTGAAATAATAAACATAAATTTTAGAAACCCAATTAGGAATCACTAATTAAAATGTAAAACATATTTTTCATTTATCGGCCACTGAAATGTCAACGTTAATTGATATTTAAAAAACTTAGTTGGAAATTCTATCTAATAGTATAAATGTTTTTTTTTTATGCGTATTGACTACGCTATTGGCATAGCAAGGCCTTAACGACAAACTTCGGCGTGGACTGTTGCGTAGGTTACGAAAAAATGTGAACCTAAGCTAAGCTACATATTCATACATAAGTGTTAGTGAATAAACATTTGTATCAAAATTTGTATACCTCAAAAACTCTTATATGTATTTCATATCGGGCAAGTTTACTAAGCTTATTATAAATGCGATTGTTTCCGTTTGTTTATTTTTTAAGCTTTCAAATCTTAACTACTCAATCTGTAATCATGAAATTTTGTATACACGTTGTGAAGGGTACAGAAAAGGACGTCTTTATTAAAGTAATATTCGTCCAAAAAAAGTCAACTGTTTTTAAAGGATAGATCATAATACATTAATGCCAGTGAAGCCGCAATCAAAAGCTAGTACATTAGTAACAAAAAAATACATCCTTCAGCGTGAACTGGTTTATTAAGTTATTGGCTGTAGTTGTTTCACGAAGAGCATTTATATGCTATTTGTGAAATTCGCTAATAGTAGGACATTAGTTCTACATTGTTCAACCGATCTTCATTGAAATTAGTTTTTTTTTCGAAATGACTACGCTATCGACCCAGCAAGGTCTTAACAGCTTCACCGGACTACAAATTAGTAGATAAGTATAAATATTTAAACTACGATAATATTTACATAATATGACTGTATATAAATTACTTATTGCAAATAAAAAGATTCACACCAAAAAAAAGATAGAGCATGGAGTCCCTCCGCGTGGAAGAAGTTAAACTTCGTAATGTGGAATTGAAAATAGGAAGGGGTAGAAATTAGGTATATTACGTGCATACGTTCGAGTGCCCTGCATTCACTCTAGCTCTATTTTTTTCTATTCCCCTCTCCCCAGGAGCATTGAAACACAACAGTGCTTTCATACCCCCTCCATTGTACGTTAAACGTTTAACGCAACCTTGTTGGAAGTCGCATTAGAAGTTTTACTTCAATAACAAAAGCTGATATCTATTTCTAACAATTTTGGAATTTTAAGGGAAACCCCATAGTCATAAGAACTAAAAGAAGATTCTCAAGATTAAGGAAAACATTTCTCATGCCAGTTACAAAACTATATATTTCTTTTTATGTACGGTAATAATAATATTGTATCACACGTGTAGACTTGATTCTGTAGTACAGATGACGGAATGCAATGATACAATAACAGTCTTCCTCGAGCGTGACAATTTGAAAGTATGAGGAAAATGCTATAGTTGAATTTTAAGGAAAATCTGTCATCGTACAAGGACGTTTGGTATATGATTCCTTTTACAATTATAAGCCAGGCTCAATCTGGTGCGAGACAAACTGGGTTAATGCCCCGATCGTTAAAAAATTAAGTGAGACAGGCAAATAATTATTACATTCAGTCATGAACTGTACCACAGTCGCGAATACGCAACTACGGTTTTTTAAATTCATAATACATGTCTAATATAACATACAAAAATATACTGAAAAAACTTACCGGTATTATGATTGGGTTACCAGATCGGCATATACTAAAGTGCTTTTGGATCTTTAGTGCTGATTTTCAATTGTAACCTAGAACAAGTCAAGGGACGTACAGAATAAAATATCAATAAAAACAGTAAAATAGTTACCCCTATGGGTAATAAATAAAAACACAAACAGTTAAGTACACAACATAAGTGTACATACAGTTTTACTTCTATTTATGAATTATTCAAAGCCCGTATATCTGAATATCTTTGTAAATGGCCACGAATATATTATATTTGCCTGGAGCGGGTAAGTACGTAGGTTGGACATTGCATAGTCCTATACAAGTCTAACCGTATTTAACTACCTCAATGGCATATTGGAAATATTTGATTATGGCATTATCGGATTTTGGTTCTATACTACCATCGCCTTTAACTACCTCAGTGGCATATTGGAAGTAATTGGTTACGCCTATATTAGATTTTGGCTCTATGCGACCATCGCCTTTCATTACCTCAGTGGCATATTGGAAATATTTGTTTATGACTATATTAGATTTTGGCTCTATGCGGCCATCGCCTTTAACTATCTCAGTGGCATATTGGAAATATTTGATTATGGCTATATTGGATTTTG
>JACEII010000009.1:1445102-1456337 GCA_014332785.1 Antheraea mylitta | reverse complement strand
CTCAGTGGCATATTGGAAATATTTGATTATGGCTATATTGGATTTTGGTTCTATACTACCATCGCCTTTAATTACCTCAGTGGCATATTGGAAATATTTGATTATGGCTATATTGGATTTTGGTTCTATACTATCATCGCCTTGAACTACCTCAGTGGCATATTGGAAGTATTTGTATACGGCTATATTAGATCTTGTTTCTATGCGACCATCGCTTTTAACTGCCTCAGTGGCATATTAGAAGTATTTGGTTACGCCTACATTGGATTTGGCTCTATGCGACCATCGTCTTTAACTGTCTCAGTGGTATATTGGAAATATATGTATATACCTATATCGGATTTTGGCTCTATGTGACCATCGTCTTTTATACACTTGAAAACTTTTTGATGAAAACAAACAAAATTTCAGAAGCCGTGGCGGACGCGGCAAGATTAATTTCATTTATTTTATCATTGTCTATTTCTGAAAACATTTTTTTCTTATTTAATCCTTCAGCCCCTATACCATTTATAATCTATACTAATACTGAATACTGAAGAGTTTGTCTGTTTGTTTGGTTGAACGCGCTAATCTCAAGAACTACCTGTCCGCTTTGAAAGTTTCTTTTAGTGTTAGATAGCTCATTTATCGAGGATGGTTATAGGCTATATAACGTGATGATATGTATCACGTTAAAACCAATAGGAGCGAAGCACTAATGAAGAATGTCTCAAAATCGGGCTATTTTTAGAGCATCCGCTGCGTGTTAGTGTCAGTATTATATGCGTTACCATAGTAACATGATAACATTCTATCGGAAATATTATCAGGGTTTATTTTGTGTTCCTGTTCAAAAGTTTATTCAATTTTATTTCTAATTCCAATTTTTGATTATACGTAGACGTTGCTATCGCAAACATTTTAAAAGATTATTTTGTGCTGCTATTCTAAAAGGTTAGTAGTAATAATATTCGTCTATCAATACAGGCGAAGGATTTAATCCATACTGCCAATTCTGAAGTTGTCAATATAGGTAGTTCTTATGTATTCTCAACCCAGTTTTCTTCTATGTCTAAGTTAATGTAAAGGTATAAGCCCCAAATCTTCTATATGATATTTAGTAAAATTTTATTTTCTTAATTTTCAAGACGCCAGAATACATGCTCCGTGGTATTATTTTTCATTCATTTCACTTGTGCACAATAAACAAAACATATTACATAAAACGCCAATCATTTAACACAATATAGAGTCAAATAACACAAGATTATGAATAAGATATAAAATCCCCTACATGACAGACTCAACTGCCGCCAAAAACTTCTCAAAAAGTTTATTCTACGTTAGTTTTGTTCCCAATTTTTGTTTTGCGATATATTACGTATTATAAGAATAAAGTGTGTGTATATAATATTAAAATAAATACTTTTTGATGAATACATATATCTGGGGTGCTACAAATATCAACATTTTTTTTTAAATTATGTCGATATGTCTGTTTGTTTATTTGTTCCGGGTAATCTCCGTAACGGCTGGACCTATTTGAACGGTTTTTTTTCTTAAAAATGACTACGCTATTGACTTAGCAAGGTCTTAACAGCTTCAACGGACTACAAGTAATATTTGAACAGGAATTTCACGGGCAAATAACTAACTAATTAGCTGTTTCATTCTAAGCTAGCGGGTTCAGCAGACGATACCCGCCCTGATAATAAGACAAACTATACCTAAATCTTGCCCAAAAATAATTTTATATATTGGTAAAAACGGCATGAAGATACGTTTTTGATCTTATCGCGAACAGGCATATAGACAAACGTGGAACACGACTTTGTTGACACTATGTTCTGATGAACTGTTATCCGTGCATTCGTATGTGCGAAATTGACCAAAAATATGTTGTTCACTGTAAACATGCGCGTGTGACGTACATTGTACTGGACTCTTGGACTGGACACTGGAATAAATATAATTGAAAGACATATATTTATATGTGATTTAAATTATAGCAAGGTATATTAATAACTTGATTATATCAACAATATGGGCATATTATCTATACCAATATTATAAAGAGGTAAAGTTTGTGAGTTTGTGAGATTGTGACGTTGTGACGTTGTAGGAGGTAATCTCAGGAACTACTGGTCCGATTTGAATAATTCTTTCAGTGTTATTTAGCTCATTCGTCGAGAATGGTTATATCATTACGCTAAGGCCATTAGGAGCGGAGCACAGATGAAAAATGTTTCAAAATCGGAATGTTTTATCATTTTAAGAGCTTCTGCTGCGTGTTAGCGTTAGCCCAAAGTACCTATTTCACGCGAACGAAGTCGCGGGCAGAGGCTAGTATCTATATAATAAAAGATTGAACACATATTGTTCGATAATGTATAGCTTAATATTTTCATTACTTTCTTATATAGTGTAAGTGAGCACTGAGGGTGATATATAGATAGTAGTTTAAAGTTCCAGCTATGTCGCTTATAATAAATCCGATCCAATTTGATACACTATTAGTATTCACATATATACTGTACATGTTACCTGCTACAGTAAATGATGTGCGTGTCATACTTACAAATATTTTTGAAAGAGTATTATTGTGATTTACACACCTAATAACAATTTTAAATTTATTTAATGTATTCAAAAAACGCGTGCGAAGCCGCGGGTAACAGCTACTATCATAATATTATATCTCCATATGTAATATTATGAAAGCGAAAGTAATTCTATTTATTTGTCACCTTTTTACCTTTGTAAACTGTCAAACCGATCGCCATGAAATATGGCAGCACGGAATATCCAGATAGAGACACGTAGGTATAGTGAATATTGATAAAACAGACTTAGACTGAAACATTGGTTCTGTTATGTTCTTTATATTGTAAGAAATAGCAATTGACTTTGAGTTTTAATCATTTTAAAGGAATTTTATATCTGTTTGAGTCTATCACGATGCTAAATGATGCGTTTGTCACACGGTCTTTGATCTGATTTGAAAGAAGTGTCAAATCACTAGATAGCTACGACTAGCGTTGAATTTCCTTATACTCAATACTCAAAACTAACCAACAATGCCATAATTTTCCGTCTTTATTATGAAAATTTACGACGCTCAATGTCATCTACGAATCCGGAAGATTGTTTCTATTTCCGATTGACAACACACTGTGAATTATTGTCCAATCGTGCCTTTGTTTACATATCCATTATGAAGGTACTGTCCTGCGCTCAGTGTATCACTCACGGTCACTTGTGATGGTACAGGTAAATGATAGTACATGTTTTGATAAGAAAACCGTGGTGATAATTGTGAGCGATATTTCTTCGTACCACAAAACCTCTTATTTAAAATCTAGCTGTAGCCGATGGTCTCATATGCAAAATTTATGCATACCGTCGAAACAGTTACAACGTCATTAAAAAATCTAAATATATAAAAGTTCAGTGTCATGATATTTGTCCACGATTAACTCCGAAATGACTTAACCGTGATTAAATATAGCCTATAACCATTCTCTATAAATAAGCCATATAACATTGAAATAATATTTCAAATTGGACCAGTAGTTCCTGAGATTACCCCCTACAACGTTACACACTCACAACGTCACAAACTCACAAACTTTACCTCTTTATAATATTAGTATAGATTTTTTATTTCGATATTGGAAATCCTATTAATATTCGTAGCGTATGTTAAAATGACTAGGAGAACACACAGCAAGAAAAGCAACTTTGTTATATACTTTGGTGTGTTATAGATAAATATTTGTGATGAAAATTTCAATTTTATTGTTTTACCGTCACGTGTCAAACTAAAACACGTGTTAAAAAGAAATTACATGATATTTTACTTTGTACACGATTTTTATTGGAATTTATATTTATTATACTCTATATAAGTTTACTTGTAGTCACAACTCTGACGGAGTAATCGACTTGAGATATATAGCTAAAACGCGTTCAAACTAATTCTAGCTTTGCCCTCGGTTTCCCATGCATTCTTTACATCCAAATATTTACAGATACTAACTAGTAGTGAATTATACTAAAAATTAAATATAAATATTTTGTCTATTAAAAAAACTTTGCTATTTAAACTGCTACCACAAACTAGAAGTCGTCTGCGACATGTTTATTACTGTTATATATACACATATATTATTAACAATAAAGCGTAACTTATAATTTTCTATCAGAACGTAGTCTTCTATCAATTTAAGATTACTTAGAATTGAATCAATATTAATTCCGGAAATAATTTTTCATAAAAACATCAGACTTAAAAATCGAGATATGGATAGAAGTTTAAACAAAGTTTGTAAAAAGTTTAAAGTTTAAAATTCAAAAAACCCTATTAAAAAAAGAAATTAATAATTTTTCTAAAGGCCATAGAATATTGACATTTTTAAAGGAAATTATGTCCA
This sequence comes from Antheraea mylitta, assembly GCA_014332785.1. Lineage (NCBI taxonomy): Eukaryota > Metazoa > Arthropoda > Insecta > Lepidoptera > Saturniidae > Antheraea > Antheraea mylitta. Next base: position 1,451,922 of record JACEII010000009.1, on the reverse strand, counting down.
ATTAAACTAAAAAAAAATTGAACTAGTAATAAATAAAAAAAATCCCAGAAAAGCTATTTTGATGGGTATTAAAACATCACAAAATTGGGAAAAATATTTTTTTGAAGTGTCCGGTTTAGCGTGGAACACCATAAATATGTGAAAACTAGTTTTTGTTAATGTAGATTTGACTTATCTCTTGGGTATAGTATTTTTTTTCAGAACGCATGGTTACCCTATGCCCTTTTCTGTATTTCTCGCAACATGTGTGTTAATTTCATGATCTGTTGATTAGTTAATAAGTTAGAGCATATCAAACAAACAAACACATTCGTATTTCTTTTATCAGTTGAGATTACAAATACTGTATTACAGTTATCTACATTGACAGAAGATAAGTGTATTGTTTCATTGTCTCTTGTTATCGCGAAGTGTTTTTCACGAAAACTTTATTTACTTAAACAAATAGGTAGTTTCCATTGCGAGTTATCGGTGTGTCTCGGTTTTATCTGGTAGCTATTGTTAGTTTAGTCACTATACTATATTAACACTAAACAAATTTTTCGTGCCGAGGGGCCTAACTTTATTGTTCTTAAAATAACTTCCAGTTTCATATCTAGCGTAAGTTAAGTAAGTAAGTAAGTTAAGTAGTGTAGTTCCTAATACTGGCAATATAAAAGACGAAGTATTTCATAGTATTTTAAAACATCCGTAACTCATCTATCTATATAAACAAGGTAACGGGTCTATGTACGCGTGATAATAAAAATTTACTAGATACATTTCTACCAATTTTTATTTTATTTCGTTTTAAATACAATTGGTTCTTATTAATATGATATTTTGGTTAAAACGAAATGATGTAATTGTTAAAATAAGTAATATATAAGTCAAATATTTTAAACAAAATGCGTTAAGCGGAACAACGCAAAATGTCCTCAAAACGTATATAAATAGATATAACAAATTGATCATTCCATGTTCAGGCTCACTTAGACCAAAACTAGTCTTTATAACAGAGTCCTCGAATCAAAAGTTGAAAATAAATACTAACCAGATGAACCTTATTACCAGACCGAGCTTAAAAGTTGAGGAATATATAGAAGTTTAATATAAAAAAAATCGAAGAGTACATTCATTATTTAAAACTTAATTTAAAGTTTACAATTCAAAAATCTTTATAAAATATATTTTAGTTTATTCTTTTTTTCTAAGGCCATGTAAAAACAGAAAAAAGATCAAACTTGTACAATTCTAAAATGTTGATCTACAAAAATCTTAAGAACAAGTAATAAAAAAAAATCAATATTTACCAGAAGGGTCATTAAATTTATTTCATATTCATTATATTTATTAAAACATAGTATCACAAAATTGAGAAAATTAAAACAAAAAATTTCAAACCATCTGATGCGGCGTGGAATGCCCCATAAACACTTGGATTATATATAATAATAGTCTTTACCCGCGACTTCGTTTGCGTGTAATAGAAACAACTTACATGCAGCAGTTCTCAAAAGGAAAAAAAACATCCCGATTTTGAAACGTTTTTCATCTGTGCTCCGCTCCTGTTGGTCTTAGCGTGATAATATATAGCCTATAACTATTCTCGATGAATGAGCGACATAACACGGGAAGAAATATTCAGATCGGACCAGTAGTTCCTGAGATCACCCCCTACAACGTCACAACATCGCAAAGTCACAAACTCACAAACTTTACCTCTTTATAATATTAGTATAGATAACTTGAATATCGTAAGGTTTACAGACGGAGATAAGCTGTTAACTGTCAAAAGATATTCGATTTTATAACAAATGTATTTTGTAACGACACATAGTAAATATATATATATTTGTTTACGCTGCAGAGCATCTCAAATGAATAAACTTGAAATACATTAATTACTCTCGCACACAAGCAAAAATATTTAGTATAACGCAGGCGTAGAAGTGAACAAAAGCTAGTATATATAATACATTGCATAGACCAATTGAATGCATCATTATATTTGTTATATATAGTAGGAACAATGAGTACTTAGTATTTATTACACTACGTAGATGGTGGAAAGCATTGGAATATTTACGATGATTTCATTGATTTAGAAATGTAATTTTAAACAATGTAATTTGAGACAAACATATTCATATATGGGAAATAACGTGGGAGAGAATGAGATAGAGTATATTATCGTTTTAATGGAATTTTATCATTTTTTAAGGTTTTATTTACGTCTCTGAATAGTACACGGAATAATTGCAACATCTTTTTATTCCAATTACATTTTTTACCGGAATAATTGCTATGTAACAATTGAGGATTTTTAAGCTTTAATTATTCCTATGAGCTTAAATAAATGTTAATATCTAAATTTAATAAATAGTTATGGATTATATTATGGAGTAACATTTTTTTTTAACGTTATTTTTGGCAATTAATCTTCCAGATTATTACTGCCATCATCACGTAGTCGATAATATTACAAGCGTCGTGCGAACACTTCAATATTGCTTCGTGTGAGTCAATATTCTAACAAGATGGTGGATCCCTTGTTAGAACCTACTAGGGAGTTTTTGTGGCATCTCAGAATTTCATGCTTCGTGATATTCTTTTCTATTCACTTCACTCATGCACAATAAACTAACTAGATTACGTAAAACTCCACCAAATTGACAAAATATAGAGTCCAATAACACAAGATTATGAATAAAATATAAGATCCACTATATGACAGACTAAAATCCCGCCAAAAACTCCGAGTAACATTTTATCTAGTGTTAATTACATATTTTTTAAATCTTAAGTCTACACATACCTACGCACTGATCATACAACATACAGCCACGGTTAGTTTTATGTACGAACTGGCATGAACGAATTCACTTTCGATTTTTAATTAGATATCGTACATGTATGTACTGAACCAGTAACTAGAAATAATCGACATCTTGGAAAATTATAAACCGGTTTTACTAGACGTCTCGCAATGTAGTTGCATAAGTTTAAATGTTAAAATTACAATAGTAGAAAAGAGAAAACATTCAACTGACGAAATCACATAAATAGAAAGATTAAATTCTTTATCTATGCAAACCTACAGAGCTGTGGACACTTTAGTGCTGAACATTTGAAATATGGACAAAGATATTACAAAATATCACAAATAACACATTGTTGTGAAGAAGGCACCCGGAAATTTTTGGCGGGACTTAAGTCTGTCATGTAGTTGCTTAAACTCCGAAATGTCACAAAAAATCCTTGGGGAGATCTAACAAGTGAGCCACTATCTTGTTAAAAGACTAATCACAAGACACTTTGTGACAATTACTCATACTGGTAGGCTTCAATAAAGAGGAATGACTTTCAAAGGAGGATGCAGAAATAGGCTCACAAAAAGAAAAACAATAAGCAGTCACAGGACGTCTGGAAGATGTGAAACATCGAAATTATTCGAATTCAACAAATCTCAAATTCTCAATTTACACTGTAGGAGTGCGAGCTCAAAGCGGTAAGAGAGATCGCACACAATCGCTTGAACATGGCATCGCGTCGCCACGTGTCACACACTCGCCACGCTAATAATCAGGTTTACCAGCACCTATAGATGTTTCACAACAATAAAAAGTAAATAAACATTTATTATGCTACCGCCATGTTTTAAGAATTCAAATGCGGTAAAATTTTTCCTTATCGAACTGAAAAACTCTCAATTTTCCGATAATAAATATATGGAGGAGTTGTTAAGGCGTGTATGCTTGGTACACATATACGTTTCAACAACTCATACACATATGAATAGTTAGCTAGATTAGCTAAGATAGGTCGCGATTTTGCATGCAATAGGCAACAGCCAAGTCGAGGTGTGCCGTGCACCCTTGAGTTGGTTGCCATAATAAAATCGGTTGAGTGCCTTAAGCGCTCGCCTTAGTAGTCCGGTGAAGCTGTTAAGACCTTGCTGGGTCAATAGCGTAGACATTTCGAAAAAAAAATGCGGTAAAATGACGGCGCCATCAAAAAATTGTATAAAGAATATTATTTCGTTTTCCGTCCTTTTCCGTGGGTTACTTTGTATTTCCGCTTATAAGTAGTAGTTACTATTATTTTATTTTCCTTTAACCAATCCTCTACATTACTGCTATCGTTGGGAAAGTAATAATATTAGAAGTGTCTAGCGATAATTTAAATAATTGAATATGTTGGTGGTTCTCTTGTTAGGACTTTCCAGGTAGTTTATGTGGCATCTCAGAATTCACGCTACCGGGTTTTATTTCCCATCCACCTTACTTGTTCACAATAACCGAACTGTATCACATAAAAACCAATCATATTACAATATATAGAATCAAATGACAGAAGATTGTGAATAAAATATAAAATCAGTGACAGACCAAAATCCCGCCAAAAACACCAATATTATTATGGTTCGGTTAACGGTAGTGACTCTGGTTGGTCCCTTTTGTAGTCCGGTGAAGCTTTTTTTTTTCGAAATGAGAACGCTGTTGACCTGGAAAGGTCTTTACAGCTATATCGAACTACAGAGGCGAACGCTGAAGGCACTCAGCCGATTTAACCCGGTGAAGCTGTTAAAACCTTGCTGGGTCAATAGCGTAGCAGTTCGAAAAAGGTAGTCCGGTGAAGCTGTAAAGACCTTGCCAGGTCAATAGCGTAGTCAGTTCGAGGAAAAAAAACAGTTCGAAAAAGACTCTCGCTGGATTCTTTTATATCTGTGGTCTGCTTTGTTCTTAGACTGTACTATTAGGTTAAGTTGAATAAAAAGATCTGTAATATAAATTCCTATATTACAATTCAAACACAATAGTCGTTGATTATTTATGTGAGAAAAATCGAACAATAACTTAACAATTATTGAACGTCATTTTCCCATGAATTATCTGGCAAAACTGTGTCAACCATAATTATTGTCGTGTCGCTGGGCTGTTTGATAGATACGAAGACTGTATTTTATAAAAACCATTTCAAAATTCATGCTAATATAATTAATACGAAAGTCTGTTTGTTTGTTACCTTTCCAGGATTAAATTTCAATGCCGACTGCATTACATTAGGTATAGAAGTAGGTTTAGAATTGGGGATGGGCAAGAGTAAATTAAATATGATAATTCTCTCTGAGCTTGTTTTTTTGTTATTCAACAGCTTCCAGGTATGCTACAAACCCTGTGACATAGACATTTAAAAAAACAAAAAACTTACGACGCGACGACACAATACACTGTATGCATTTTAATTTTTACATCGTTTCGTATTATATTACTAGCCTCTGCCAGCGACTTCGTTTGCGTGGAATAAAGAAGTTTTTTTTATTTCAAAGACGCAGTGGAAGCTCTCAAGAGGAAAAAAAACAGATTTTGAAACATTCTTCACTGGTGCTCCGCTCCTATTGGTCATATCGTGATGATATATAGCCTATAACCATTCTCGATAAATTAGCTATATAACATTGAAAGAATTATTCAAATCGGACCAGTAGTTCCTGAGATTACCCCCTACAACGTCACAACATCACAACGTCACAAACTCACAAACTTTACCTTTTTATAATATTAGTATAGATGTACGATTCTGTCGTGTTATCACGTTATAGTTTTATAATATTTCTAAAGTAAATAAAATTAGTTGTCCAACGGGTCAAGGTACAAAAAATCGCCAATATTACGCAATCTGCAATATTAAATCAGGTAAGTAATAAGGCGTTGACGTTGTGGGTCATTCTCTCACAGTTAAACAGCATATTACCTTCCAATACGTACGAAATGCACCGCGCTCGCCCGGTGCAAGTTTGCGTTATCCTTTTTTGGCAAGTGTAACCTAATGTAACCAAAGCGAGACAATAGATAAGGAAGATGACAAAACATACCGCGAGCGCGATACATCTAAAACGTAACCTTTTTAAAGCAAGCGTTAAACTTTTTTGTAATAACACCTATTGAGTTTAAATGGAACTTAAACTAAAAAGGCTATTAAATGTCTTTATTATTAAAGGGATCATTATGTCAATTATGATGGAAATAATTATATTCCTATGCAGTAGATTAACTAAACGTAAACGTAAATTAACTAAATGTATTATTACATAAGATAACTAGCTGTGTCTCGCGACTTCGCCAACGTTGAACATAATGTAAAAAAAAACAGAATAAAATCGTCTGAATATATTAAGTCCAATTACTTATCTACTTTTCTCTCGTACGTAAGTCGCGTCGTCATTAAAATTTTACAATAACATATGAGGGAATGGACTGATTTTAATAAAACAAAGACTAAGTAACTCCTGAGAATGTGCTTTATGATTTTCTTGGTGAGGTTTCATTGTGAATCCAGTACTTTAGCAGAGGCTGGCAACGAATTAGCAACTCCCATTGTATTTCTAGTGTCTATGGACGGCGGTGATCACTAAACACCAGGTGACACGCATATTCGTTGGCCTCTTATGAAAAGATATAAAAAAAAGATTCGTGTTTATACAAACAGACAGACAGACAGACACAGACTTTTCTAAAAATGATTGAAATGTTTTTTATTACTTATTCCTAGACATAATTTCACGAAAATCGAAAAAGTACAGACATATTTGATTTTTATTCTTATTATGTGTATAAATAGTAAATAGCTATATGATATGCATAACTATACCGAATTACTTTACGAGTAATTAATTGTACGTAGTTTACGAGATTTTTTACTGGAATATATTTTTATTTCACTATTGTCATGATTGGCTAAAGAAAAACGATCTCCGCAGGTCAAGGATATTCGTATTATATGTCAGTTGCGAAACTTAGAAAAACCTTCTTTTAAAGATCTTCATTCTATAATCACC
>JACEII010000009.1:1425367-1438033 GCA_014332785.1 Antheraea mylitta | reverse complement strand
GAGTTATATGTGGTATAACTAAACCGACTCTGTTTTATATATTATCTAATATTTATTATATACATTCATTCCTTAAAAAGACCACAGAGGAGTAGTCCAGTGAAGTTGTATAGGCCTTGCAAGACCAAAAACGTAGTTAGTTCGATTAAAAAAATGTCACAAAGTACCTTATGTGAATAACACACGAAATTTATTTTGTGATCGTTTTGTTTTTACAAATTTGAAAACTTTTAATCACAGAAATTCACAATTAATTTAGAAATATAGTACACGCGGATAAAATTGCGGTATTTGTTGTATACATTTTTCGTTACTTGGAATACAGATAGGTAAGATAAGTATTTTTAGAGATAAATCATTACATAAAGATTCATACATACATAGAAGTATACCGCCATCTACCAATATTTTATGAAATTCGCAGTATTCTTATTAAATTTCAAATCATAGCTGTATATAATATTTATGTATTGAACTCTTTCAATAGATGGCGTTAATATATGTTTTGACCAATTGTTATTAAACTTTTAACTGCTTTTTGTTACTTCTCACCACTGAATTCTTATAAAACATAGCTTTTACCATTTCAAGGCCGTGACCTGTTATTAGTAAATTGATTTTGAGAATTGGAATACTGCCGTAACTAACTGTTACAATGTACAAGGTTAATTTAATTACAATAATGATACAAAATAGATATACGTAATGCACGAATGCGTAAAAAATGTATTATGACGTAGGAAATGTATGTTTTTAATAGTAATAAATATAAAAGTTCTATAAAATTAATTACTTATCTTCTATATTTTCATAAGATGTAACGATTCCTAATTCAAAAATTGAAATATATTTCGATATATTTATGCATCAAATAACTACAAACCATCGATATGTTTTGAATTATAGCAATAATGATAATATTATTATTAATTTATAAATAGTATTATCGTATTGAATGTCACTTTGACAGCTAAATTGACTTATTTTGATTATAGTTTATATACTGTGAACACGCTGAAATATTGCGGAATGCATTTATTTTGCAAGGATAAAAAGGAATTTCTTGTATTGCTGACTAAATGTCGTATCGGTTATTATGAATTATGACTTTGGGTTAGTATCTACTCAGAATAAATTGATACCATGTCACGTTGTACAAAAATAGCTTTCGTAAAAAAACCAGTGCCATGTCGTCATTCATAGTAAAGTCGAAGCGTAACTTTTCATTTATTTAGTGACATCTACCGACAAAGTAAACAAACTATATGAATTGGCATGTGCATGTCGTGTCGTCATAATGTATGATAACTATAGTATAAACTTAATGACATTTTAATAAAAATAAGCAAAATAATCAAAGACTAGGTCATTCGCCTAGCAATATTCAATCTGTGTCTACGTTCGTCGTACGAAATTCGAGATAACATTTAATGAGCCGATGTTTGAGCGAATATGTTGAAGATACGTTTGCCGTTGTACCCAGTACTCGGTTTACTGGGTGCATATGTACAAGCGTTTTCCTTCATACCGGTCTGCAAATCATCTATCTATTGCACTGGGGATCTCCTTCACAAAGTCCAGCTCGCTAGAATATTTCCCGACTCGAAGACGTTCGTTGATTTGAAGTTAGTTCGCAGTGAAAACGAAACGTTGTCCGATTTCGCGGAACTGATCAAAAAGTCTGGTGGAACACCTACACGCAAACAACTGTCCAGCTTCGTTGATGAACATTTTGAAGATGGAAATGAACTTCAAGCTTGGAAGCCGCCGGATTTCGATCCTGACCCGCCTGTCCTTAACGAGATTGCAGATTTGAAGCTCAGAGAGTTTGCGAAAAACGTGATAGGTATATGGGCCAAATTAGGTCGAAAAGTCAGTACCGATGTCATAGAGAAACCGGATCGCTTCAGTTTCCTTTACGTACCAAATGGCTTTATAGTACCCGGTGGACGATTTAAGGAGTTATATTATTGGGATTCATTCTGGATGGTTCGCGGTCTTCTGATAAGTAACATGACGCAAACAGCTAAAGGAATGATTGAAAATCTTTTGTACCTTGTTAATAAATGGGGATACGTCCCTAACGGTAGTCGGATTTACTATTTTGGAAGAAGCCAACCACCCTTACTTACCGCTATGGTTTCTGACTATTTTGAAGCTACGGGAGATATTTCATGGCTGGAACGGAATATCGTAACGTTGGAAAATGAACTGCAGTATTGGTTGGATACAAAGAAAGTGACAATACAAGTGAAAGACAGACGTTATGTGATGCTCCGTTACATAGCCAACAGAGAAATGAAGGGTCCTCGTCCGGAATCTTATTACGAAGATTACACGACTTCACGTTTTTTACCGAATGACGAGACCCGTGAAAATTTCTTCACGGAAATAAAAAGCGCAGCTGAAAGTGGCTGGGACTTCTCCACGCGTTGGTTTGTTCCTAGCGGCAATGAAACTCTAGGTAATTTGACTGATGTACACGCGACCCGTATCTTGCCTGTCGACTTAAACTCAATTTTCGCTAGAGCCCTAGAGCTTGTAGGCGACTTTCGAGACCGTCTTAAAGACAAGCGACAAGCACAAAAGTGGTGGAGTCTCGCAAAGTACTGGCGAAACGCTATCGACAGTGTTATGTGGGATCCTGAAGACGGAGTCTGGTACGATTACGATGTTTTAGCCAAGTCGCCTAGAAAGCAATTTTATCCTAGCTGCATCACACCGCTTTGGGCAGGGGCAATTGAGGAATATGATGCTCCGCGTTACGCTGCCAAATTAGTCAGATATCTTCTATCTTCCGGTGTGTTAAACTATCCAGGAGGGATTCCTACATCGGTCTTTCATTCTGGCGAGCAATGGGATTATCCAAACGCTTGGCCACCTTTGCAGAGCATTTTAATCGGTGGCCTAGAAATGAGCGGTTTGGACGAAGCGCGTCAATTGGCCAGAGATCAAGCAGAGTTGTGGATACGGGCTAATTACATTGGTTACAAAATGTGGAATAAAATGTTTGAGAAGTACAGCGCTGTGCAACCTGGTCATCACGGCGGAGGTGGCGAGTACGCCGTGCAAGATGGGTTCGGATGGACCAATGGAGTCGCATTAGAACTCCTAAAAATGTACGGAAAAGAACTAACATTAGATGACGACATAGTAAATACTTTACCATATGTTCGATTAGTGAAATAAATGCATAATAATTAAAAAAGTACAAAAGGATAGTTTTTCTTTTTCATAATATTTAGCAATTTTATCGAAATCGTTGTTGACTTGTATTCTATTTGTGTGTAAGGAAAATACAGATTTGCAACCATAGCATTATCGTAAAGAGTTTTCTAGTAGTTGACTAAGTAATTATCAATGGATTAATTAAGTAAAGTATACATCATTATTTACTTTATGCTTGTGAAAATGGTCTTGTTATATCACGGGAACTAAATGATTTTGCACAGTTGTATATCTGTTTAATTGTAATTTGATCGTCATTACTTGACCTTTAACGTGACCCTTTTATCGATTTTCGAGAAAAAAAAAATCATTTATAATTAATTCTGATGAAAAACATATAGTTATATTGTTGAAATAAAAATTAATTCAGATTAAATTCTGGTTTTATATGGTTAAGACAATTATCTTTTACATACAATAAAATATATCCTACATCTATACTAATATATAGGATCTGAAGAATTTGTTTGTTTGTATAGTTGAACGCGCTAATCCCAAAAACTACTGGTCCGATTTGAAAAAACCTTTCAGTTTTAGATAGCTCATTTATCGAAGAAGACTTTAGGCTATATACCATCATGTCAAGATTATTAGGAGCGGAGCGCCAATGAAGAATATTTTAAAATCGGGCATTTTTGACCTTTTGAAAGCTTTCGTTGCGTATTAGCGTTAGCCCTACGTAACTATTTCACGCGGACGAAGACGCTGGCAGAAGCTAGTTATACAATATAACTACAGTAAGTTTTGTAGCGAAAGATGGAAGGCGATAGTTAAACATAACCTGGGATTCAAGGTTGTGTTGTCCAACATAATATATAGTCTAACTAATAAGCGGAAAAAATCTGTAAGTGTCAATAGAAATCATTTCACAATCCGCTCAGCTGTTTTATACATTAGCCGGGTAAACAATAGACACTTCAATTTTATTTATATGTATACATTTATCTTAAAAAATTGAGTGTTTCCACAATTGACCATGTCATATTTTAAAATCAATAAATCAGATGAGATATTATGACGAAATGTAATAAAAAATTGAGCCGTCACGGGACACCTGACAGATGTGAAACATCAAAATTATTTTGTATAAATTATATACATAAAAGAACAGATTACGACAGGAATCAGTTATAGCCTAATGAAAAGATAAAGCTAAAAATTACAAATTAGTTCCATAAAATTATGACTGTTTATTTATTTTATTACATAAATATTCATTTTTCTTAAATACAAAAATTCAACTAGACGCAGGCACGGTGTGTTTGGCGGCATTTATCAAAGGGCGTTAGGTCGTCGGCACGTGCCGCATAACACTAGTACAAGACTAGAATGAGTGACCTACAAGATAGGATTGCAAATATTTTTGACTATTTCGTTAATAGTGCAATTTTGCGTAGCCACGTCAACATTCAGGTTTACTCTCCGCTTATAGATGTTTCAAATCAAAAAAGGTGTCAAGTAATAGTCAAATAGCAAAGTTATTCGATTTCGTAACATGAAATAGCTCTATTACTGTATTAATTCAAAAATAATTGTTGATGTTAACGTAAATATGTGATTACTCATTCAATAAGTACTTACCTACTTCGTATCGTATTTATATGCTCGTGATTAAAATTGCGGATGCAATGATTCTGTGTTTTGTATTTCATATATATTTCCTGTTTGTATTTCATATATATATATTTCCTCTACGTATCTTCTATATATAAATTTGCAGTAGGGAAACGGTTAATCGGTTTATCAGCTGATTCTTTATTCTTTTTTATTTAGTAACTAGTGTCGAACTTTAGTGTTTTTTCTCTATGCTCATGCAATTCGTTCAATTTAAAAGCCAATTCAACAAAATCAAAATTACTAAAGTAGACGACTGGTTTTTTTAAATTTAAGTATCAAAAACTAAGTCTTCGAATATAGTTAATAAAGTAAAATAGAACAACGTTCTAATGCAATACTATTATCTTATTTAAAATCAATAATTTCAGATTTGTCATTTTATTTTAAGAAATGTACATAGTTTTTTCGGTAACATTGGGACTTAATTCAGTTTTATGCTGATTATCATCATCATTACCCGTATCCCACCTAAGTAGGGTCGGCACAACATGGTTTCTTTTTCCACTCTTTCCTATCAAATGTCATCTCAGTATTCACCCCTTTTATGCACATATCATTTTTCACACAATCCATCCACACCGTTTTCGTTCTTCCTCTACTCGTATAACCATCCACCATTATACTCAACACTTTTCTAGTCACATGGTTTTCATCTCTCCTCTTGACATACCACGCTAACCTATTACTCCTCAGCTTCTCTGTCACTGATGCTACTTTTAAACTTCCTCTGATATACTCATTCTTAATCTTATCTATTCTACTCCCACCACACATCCACCTTAACATTCGCATCTCTGCCACATGTAATTTTCTCTCTTCTTTTGTAGCCCAACACTCAGATGCATACAGCATAACAGGTCTTATCATAGTTTTATAAACTTTCCCCTTGAGTTTCACATGCTAATTATCGTAGTGCATTATTCTATTACACCGTCGGAATGTAAATTATTTAATAACATCATTATATAATAAATATAGAACAAAAGTCTGTCCGTTCGCGATAAACTCAAAAAATACCGAACTGATTTCGATACAGTTAAAGTGATTTGTAAGGATTTTTTTCTCAATTGACTACGCTATTGATCTAGCAAGGTCAGTTAACAGCTTCACCGGACTACAGTATTCATGAGGAAGATTTTGGTATATAATATGTTAAGAATATTTTTATAATGAGGGCGGGACAACATCTGCCGGATCTGCTAATATTCTGAGTGTATTAACTATGAACTTTTTTAAATGCTTATTTCAACGCATTTTTGCTTATATCTATATATTTCTTACGACGATCAAATAACAATATAATTAGTCAACGTATTCTTAATTTTAGAACTGACTAAAAGCGTTTCATATATTCTTAAGATACATTTAAGTAAATGTGTTAACATGGTCAAACTGATAACGCATTTGTCCACAAAATTAAATTTTGAATTTATCCTTGTTGTGAACACATTTGCAATAGCGTTATATTTTTCGTAGGAGCAAAATTTAGAATTTCCCGTCATTACATGCTACGTAAGCATGATCGGTCGTATTGCGCTTGCGTCAAACTAACGACGCGTAGTATAGGAGCATTTGTACATGTGCTATTGATTTCAGCTCATCATACGTTTATTTGCCTTTATAAGAATGTATATAATTGTTGTTCCGAGTGTCAATAGATATGAAAACCACACTAATATAACACTAATAACACACACAAAATTCCAAAGGATATTACCGATTTGCCTGATTGTAAATTGAAGCGCCATGTCAAGCGGGTTTTGGTCTCAAAAGGCTATTATAGAGTGGATCAGTATGTGAACGATAGTGATGTCTGGAATTGACTCATCTCTGTGCATCCATTAAATTTCTTTTCCATTAAAAGTTTCTGTCATGTATGTAATATAGTCTAAATATTATATATATTAAAAAGATAAACCAGATCGAGTTTCTTGCCGGTTCTTCTCGATAACTGGGTTGTTTCCGAACCGGTGGTAGTTTTTGACGTTCATAAGTGCCTTATTAGGGCCTAAACTGAATAAAGTATTTTTGATTTTGAAATGTTAATAATATCAATAAACAAATTCTGAAATTTAAATATTGTCATTCTCACTATAATTCATACGAAGATTCAAAAGAGAGCACATTTATTTCATTGTTTTGAATTTTCCCTTCTGTCGGCAGTATTTTTTTGTATTAAAATTGCTATATATTCTATTGAACTATGCTATTGACCAAGTGAGGTCTTTACAGCTTCACCGGACTACATGATAACACATAATATGAACCGAATGCCAGTCCACTACCTTATCATATAAGATAAGCTAGTGTTAATATAAAATTGGTATTACTTGATAATACTATTTAATTAATTGTGAATTGTTTATTTCATCCTCAATTGATATAAGAGCATAAATAGACAGTTAAAGAAATGTCTAGAATATTTGACACGATCAATATTTTTTTCTTACAAACCCAAAACCCATACAGTTATAACAAGTGATGCTGCTTTATAGGAGAATAAGTGTGTGTAATAAATAATAAAAAAAAATGTTCCCGGTCGAGTTTCTTGCCGGTTCTTCTCGATGGCTGGGTTGTCTCCGAACCGGTGGTAGTTTTTGACGTTCATAAGTGCCTTATTAGGGCCTAAACTGAATAAAGAAATTTTGATTTTGATTTTGATTTTGAATAACGCATTCGTCGTACAACCACCATATGTAGTCCGGTGAAGCTGTAAAAGCCTTGCAAGGCCAAGAGCGTAGTTAAAGTGATTCATGAGGAAAGTTTAGTTATATAATCTGTCAAAGTTTTTTTTATTATCATTATAACGTCCGTCGGGCCAGCGAGTCTAATATAATTCAACGAAATCTCAAACCTATTGCATTATTAGAATATTTACTCAAGTAACAATTATTATTCGTAAAAAATAACCTCACCCGTAGAGAACATTTATAAGAATTTTTGGGGCATAATTAAATGAAAGTCAACTGTTTTATTTATTAAAATAAATATTACGATGTAACCACTTGCATAATAAATAATTTAAAATAAATATATCGGTGTATTTATTAAGCTATTATAAATTAAACTATAATTATATATAAAAATAACACGACCATTATAAATACTTTAACTTGAAATTACAATTGATATACGAGTTATTTTAAAATTATAAACAGTCAAAACATAAATTGAAATAGCACATTTATATTTATATAAATTGAAATAGCACATTTATATATATCAATACATATCTCTTCTGCTGTCACTCGGATCCGAACTGGAGTTACACGGATTTTTGAAGCAACCGATTTCCATCTGAGCTATTTTTGTTTTGACAGCGCCGGCGAAAATTTTCCATTATACTCTAGCTATATTTTTTCATTGCCCGAAAACTCAGTTACAAAATGTTTTCTATGAATAAAATATAGCTAGATCGATTCATCGTCCCCGAAACTACCGACATTCTAAGTTTCACGGAAATAGATGATTATACAAGAATTACTCGTTTAAAGGTATTACATAGATAGATTACTTTATGTTATATCCTATAATAGAATTAAAAATGTCATAACAGAGAAGCATACAACTAGAAGTTTTAAGGTAAATCGTTATTAATTTTTTTATAAATATTTCTGGCTATATTTTCCCCTTTGCCTGTCCAAATTGGTGAAAAGGAGTTAGTCCAGTGAGCTTTTCGCGCAAACGATGTTTCCAAACCCAATTTAAGATCGATTAAAACAGCTAAAGCATAACAAGCGATAAAATTCTTATAATGTTTACTTGTTAAATTTGAATGGTAGCTTTGTAGCAGTAAACGGCAGTGAGGAAAGAGTTTATAAGTTTTTGGCGGAACAGAATTGGTCATTTCGTTTTGTACGTGTGCTAAGTCGGCTAATGAGAACATAGCTTGACAACAATCTCTATAATTTGACATTATATCCCATAATTTATAGTCATCAATAGCGTAAAGTTTAGCAACTTCATAAAATAATTTCGCAAGTCCTAATCCATTGTATTCCATGTGATTGATACAAGTCTGTCTGAAAATTCTTCTAGTTTTACCTTTACTGTTTAAGTACCCGTATAATACAAGATTAATCAACGCTACAGGTTTCATCATTTCAAAATTTAACTTATTGGTTTCACTTAATTGAGGTATATCGGTATCGAGCGGATTTGGGCAGAGAGTCGCGAAATCTTGGTGAGTCTTCTTTGATAGAAGCGCTCTTTTAAATTCCTTTTCGGACTTCACAATCCTCCGAGCAATTAATAGTATCAAATAAGTAACATTTAAATTGAGCTGCTGGTATTTATTTTCATTATACTCACACAGCAGGTCTTCGATTAACTTGTTTAGTTTTCTGACATACTTTGTATCGCCGGGCATATTATCTGTAATCATGGCATCGTCAACATGTACTAAAATTTCTTCAGTACCTTCTTCAAAGAAAGAGTAAAGGTTTTTCGACGGTTCGTTAAAATCTCTGGAATGCGCCAATAGATATAGCAAAGTATTACTGAAACTCAAATCAATGACGTTTGAATCCGTACCCAACCAATTGTGATACAACCATTTCACTGCGTTGATGTACTCACGTAATTTGAATTGTGGACACTTTATTTTTTTAAACTTTTCTATCACCACTGAGTCATCAAAAACGATATGTTCATCGGAACTAACTTTAATCAGTGGTGTCCAGAATAAACATTCTAAAGACAAATTCTCATCCTCAGAATTCACTTCACTGTCATCGATCTCGATAAGATCGCTTTTACCGATCGCTTTGTAGAATTTTAATCTCTTCGCAGCGAGCACTCGCGGTAAATTTTCTTCTGACCGCTTCTTTTTTTCGGTTTCTTCGTTTAATAAACATTGAATAGGATTATCTTCCTCCTTAGCGATTAATTCCTTCAATGTTTCAATAACCTGTTCCATTATCAATTAGTAAACTAACTATAACGATAATATACTTGCTTGTGGGTCCCTTTATAGCTAATGTTCAAGTGTCATTGGAGATGATAACGAAAAATACTATCACAATGAGCAAAGACCGCAAGAGTTCTATTAATCACTAATTTAATACTTAAAACCGACGTTGTTCGACTTTCAACTAGATTATAAGTACAGAATATTGGACGTACAATAACTTATAAGAAAGTAGTGCTTAGTATTATTATTATTACACACGACAATTTCTGAGCATTCAGTTGTATGACGAAGCGCGCAATATGTTCAATGCTATAAATAGATACAATTGGTGTTGCCACGTTATAATGAAGAATCCGCCAAATGTACAGATTACTAACTTGTTGGTTATCACAAATATAAGTAACAAAATATTTCTATTCATCTTTTAAAAAATTTAAATTTACATTCTGATTTTTCTATGTCCAATAACCGTTTTCAAATTCAGAAATTAGTGTTCCTAAATTGGACTGTTGTCTCTGTTCTTTATGATTGAGTGTCGCAGAAACTTGTACAAAAAAGTCGAGGTAGTCATAAGGACAGCCGACAAATGTGAAAGCTCAAAACAATTTAATAACAAATATGTTCTCTTTTGAAATTTCATATCAATTATCGTGTGAATGACAATATTTTTTATTGAAATTATTAACATTAATGTGGTTTTCACATCTATTGGTACACGGAGCAATAATTGTATACTTGTTTATAAAGTCTATTAATCAATCAAACGTATGATGAACTGCAAAATATTTATGTTATATGTACATAGGTCGTTAAACAACGCGTCGCTAGTATGATGCAAGCGCAGTACGGCTGATCATGCTTACGTGGCATGTTATGGCGTGAAATTATAAAATCTTCAACCAAAAATACCACTTCAGACGCCTAAATAAATTTTCTCTTCAAAAGTCCAAAACGATATTTTACTTACATTTAATCATTTAGAATCATATTCATACATAATGTTTAGGAAGTAACTGGTTGAGTACTCAAAGAAATTAATTAGTATTTTATAAATATGTATATTCATTTTTCTCTTTAAATGTAAATTGTTTCGTAACCAAGCAACTCTGCTATGTTTGGGAATCCCGAATTTAAATAACGTTATAGATGTTGTTTATAATTAAAATATGTAGGATTCCCCGAATAAATGTTGCCAAAAAAAAAAAGATTTAGTAGACACAAATATTAGATGACTAAAAATCCTACATAAAAACCTACCTTTTACATGATTCACTAAAATTGTTTCAGTTAAATTAAATTACTTATGATGTATTTATATCTGAAATATCAATTATTTAATGTTATAAAACAGAAAACAATAGAGATAATTAAGCAATTATTGACGAGTTCTTTCGTTATAAACCTTACTAATTATTAAAATATTATTTCAATAGATAAATTACTACTACTATGGCAATTAAACGTTCCATTTAATTTTTGGACTGATTTTTTAAACGTAGAATGTTAATGAAAAATAGAACATGTAGGTATCTAGGTATATTAGAAATAAAATAAATATCGGTTTATACTTCCACTCAAACATTGTAATCGAAATATAACGGACATCTCATTTCGGGTTTATTGTATGGAATGAAATGTAAGAGGAGCCATCACTATGTATGGCAATGTCCGTGAATATACACTAAATTAGTAGATTGGTTTTATTGGCGGGATTTTAGTCTATCATGTAGTGGATTTTATATTTTATTCATAATATTGTGTTATTTTACTCTATATTTTGTAAATTTGGTGGTGTTTTACGTAATATAGGTTTATTTTGCATAAGTGAAGTGAATGGAAAATAATACTTAGCAATAAGGCTTAGCAAAGTCTTCATAGTTTCACTGGACTAAGGGGAGCGCTTAAGGCATTTTGCTGGTTGGCAACAAGCTCAAGGTCACCAGAGTGAACAGAACCTCGGGCTGTTGTCTTGGATGCAGCTTCGCGAATCCGTCTAAGTTAGCTTTTGCCCTCGGCTTCGCCAGCGTTGTCAGTGATATTATAACAAAGAAAGTTGTCGATACATTATAAGCACTTCGACAGGTCCTTATGGTATGCGGTAGAGTTACATTGATGCTATTACTAGTTTCAACATGAATGGGTCGACTCATGCGGGGCAGTACCTCCCTCTCACAGAAAACCGACGTGAAGTAAGTGCTTGCATTGTTGCGTTTCTTTCGGTCAGTGAGAACGCCGGAAGAACACACCCCTTCCTCTCTTCCTCTTCCCCGCCAAAATTCATATTAAATACACATTACAAAAATGAAAGTTCTATATTATAGGAAAACATTTTCAATAAAAAATTGTAATCGTTACGCGACGCCTAGCAGATGTGAAACATAGAAATTATTCGAATCAAACGAATGTCAAATTCTCGAATTCTCAAATTTCACTATAGGTATGAGAGCTCAGTGCGGTAAGAGATCGCGCACAATTGCTTGCGCATGGCGTCGCGTCGCCACGTCTCACACGCTCAGCACGCCAACAATCAGGTTTACCCGCACCTAAGTAATAGTATAGGTGGTAGAGCCACGTTGAAGCTACTACTTGTTTCCGCATGAATGGGTCGGCTCATTTGGGGTAGTACCACTCTCTCACAGAAAACCGACGTAAAGTAGGTATGACGACGGTAGTGCTTGCATTGTTGCGTTTCGTTCGGTCAGTGAGAGTGCCGGAGACCCATATCCCCTCTCCCTCTCCTCTTTCTCCCTTCCCCCCTGGCTGGCAACGCACTTGCGACTCCCCTGGTGTTGCTGTTGTCTATGGGCGGCGGTGATGGCTTATCAGGTTACCCGCCTGTTCGTTCACCTCCTATGATATAAAAAAAAAAAAACTATAGTTATTTCACAACATTACAACAAAACACCAAC
>JACEII010000009.1:1293210-1425357 GCA_014332785.1 Antheraea mylitta | reverse complement strand
CAGTCTTTCATCTACGAGTATTAGGCACAGTAATGAAACAAAAGTTTTAAATACATTTTTATGTATCACTTTATTATTATGTATAAATTAAGCGGTATGTTAGATACGAGTTATACATATTCTAATTAAAATTTATAGATCTGTACATATAATAAGAATGTAATTCTATACTTGTTAGTGTGTGAAAAATAATGTCGCAAGTGCCTAAGTAATCAAATACATATCATTCATTTCTACAAATGTCTGTCTCTCTGATGTTTCTTTGAACACTCATCACTGCTAAAGTACTGAGTTCCCGATAAAACATCACTCATGCACATATTCTCGAGGAACTATTACTCTTTGTTTTAATAAAATTGGTTCACACTATCGAGAGTATAACTTAACCTAATAATATGAATGACGACTCGAGTTAAGAACGAGAGAAAAGTAGAAAAGTTAATGGACTTGATACATTCAGATAATTATACTAATCACTGGTTTTTACATAGTGTTCAACACGGATAAAGCCGCGAGCACACAGCTCTCTAAAATATATAATGATTTTACTATAAGTTATTTGGGTGTAACACAGGTTTTACAAAGCCAATACTTACATACCCACGAGGTAAGTGAAGTTGGACATGTCATAAAAATTCTACGTTTGTCAGCAGTAGTTCACAATATCTTCCCTTTGCCGTTCGTGAAGCTGTGGAACAATCTCCCGGCCAGTTCTCTCCTTTCTATATCATGGGGTTCTTCAAGCGTAACGGGAAGAGACTTTCAGGTCGGTATGACTTCGGCGACCAGCAAGGGACGGCTTGTCTCTCGGTAGTCGCCATTGTTTTTGGATTGCACTGTGCTTACCATCAGGCACAGTGCAGTCACTTTACCGTGCTACGATAAAAAAGTACATTTTGTGGAGTATTCCACTGAAAATCATTTGTGAATTATTACAATTACTTTGTGGAAATAGTATCTATAATAATATTGCTAAAAAGCTTGAGGGTTAGTTTGTTTGGTTGAACGCACTAATCTCAGGAACTACTGGGCCGATTTGAAACTGAACTTTAAGTGTTAGATAGCTCATTTATCGAGGAACATTATTATGCTATATATAATCACGCTAAGACCAATAGGAGCGGATCACCAATGAAGAATGTTTCAATAGTTTCCTATTTTTACCATTTGGTAGCTTCCGCTGCGTGTTAGTTATCCCAAAATAACTATTCCACGCGGACGAACTCACGGGCAGAAGTTAACTGTTCTTATAAAACACAATATCGGAAATAGTGTCGAAATCTATTCAGCACCCTCGTAACCAGAATCGCTGTTAGGTGGTGGATGAGACATTCGGACACCAAACTCAGCTTCGTATAAAATCTGCTGTATCTTCAACCTGGCAACGGCATTTGACTTTGAATTCAAACGTTTCAATGTCGACGCACAACTCAATAGGAACAGCTCGTCAGGATCGGTTCTGTTGCATTGGCAAGAACTCTCCTCCTCCGTGGAGTTCAAGCGGGCTTTCTTAGGCGACGGCGGGGATTCGTAGTCATCTTCAAATTTGTCAAGAGGAAAAGACAAATCCGGTAAGTTTTGTATCGCCCGTTGTCGAGCAGCTTCCTCTTCTGCGTCCGAATCCTCATCTTTTTTGCTACTGGAAAAAAACATCGTATCGTGAAGACATACCATATAAGTGAAATTTTGAAATTTTATCACTGGAAGATATTTTGAATAAAAAGAATACAACAAAAAGTCAACGTCACGCAGTGTTTTCCAGGCGGTCACCCGTTTCTGACTTCCATCTATAGCGGCGGATGTTTTCCGTATAATTTTAGTCCACGCAAGTCGGACATAACCCACTCTCTCCCCAGGTAGGATGAGTATCCATAAGGGTCACCCATCCGAGTTGTGACCGCGCCTAACGTTGCTTAACTTCGCTGACCCGATTAGAGTTGGTGTTTTCGACAATCTATACGACACAGTGTTTTCCCCAATCAATTTTCGTCACACAAAAAGGTTGAGGAACAAGATTCACAAACCCCTCCATAAACTGTAGGTACTTCTCCATCTTCGATAAAAAAGCAGTCTCCATACTCATGATTGACACAGAGCCTACTCTAGAAGTGATTTATCTACTCCTATTTAAGTATTTCGCAAGAGAAATATAATTAAATAACAGCTTCGAAATCGTACATTCAGCTATTGTTACTGCAATCACCTTGGACATGTAACGTATGCAAGCCCTTTAGTTTTTGATTAAAAACGATCTATGTCTGTATGAAATCAAATAATCTTTATCATCATTACATAGTATAAAACAAATTTCCTTACCACGTCTGTCTGTCTGTCTGTTCGCGATAAACTCAAAAACTACTGAATGGATTTTCATGCGGTATTCACCAGTGGGTAATGTGATTCAAGAGGAACATGTACATTTATTAATTTTCTATAAATATTTCAATTTAATATGGATTTCCATTGATAATAGCTTTACTAATATATATCTCCTTAATTTCCGTTCGCCTTGCCCGATCACACGTTTTCGTAACATTCCCATCACGCATTCAACACCTTACTCCCCAAGTCAAGCGTGCGTAAAGAAGATTTACTTCGAAAACGAAATAAATACTCAACGGAGTATATTAGCTACTTACCCGCCTTCGAGTTTCGGTTCTATATGCGGCAGTAAGAACCGCATCGCGTGGTGGTACGGCCATCTCGTACGGCCGCCGTGTGTTCGCTGCAACTTTATAAACGAGTCGCGAAGAGACCTCCAACGCTTCTTGCACTCTGACTCTGCAAACAAAACGTAATTTCAGGGAACCTTTTATTGATATTTATACATACAATAAGAATGTGAATCTTACGTGTCCATAGTTTTAACTTTTTGTAAAAAAAATTGTTGTAGATATCTTGGAATAAGTAATAAAGAAGTTTTTGGCGGGATTTCAGTCTGTCATGTAAGTAGTGGATTTTATATTTTATTCATCTTGTGTTATTAGAGTCTATATTTTGTAAATCTGGTGGTGTTTTACGTTATATAGCTAATTTATTGTGCATAAGTGAAGTGAATGGAAAATAATACCACGGAGCATGAATTTCTGAGATGCAACAAAAACCCCATAGAAGATTCTAACAAGAGAGCCACCATCTTGTTAGAATATTGAAATAATCACACGACGCTTGTGATATTATTAACAACACGACGATGGCAGAAATGATCTAAAAGATTAGTTGCTAATAATAAAGATAAAAAAGTAATAAAATACATCTTAATCATTTTGGGAAATGTCTGTCTGTCTGTTTGGACAAGCATCACTGCTAAAATATTGCGTTCATGATAAAACCTTTTCAAGAAAATCATAAAGCATTTCTTCTAGTCTTTGTTTCATTAAAGTCGATCTATCAAAAGTTATTTTAATTTAAATGACGACGTGATTTAAGTACGAGAGAAAAGTAGATAAGTAAATGGACTTAATACATTCAGATGACTTTATTAGTCACTGTTTTTTTTTTTTTATATGAGGTCCACGCGCACGAAGTCGCGGGCACAGCCAGTTACACATATATTTCGATCATTCACTAATATTAAAGGATATAGTCGGAAAAGCATAAAACACTTTCTTTATTCGTAAGCTGTCGGCCTATTTCACCGGTTTTATGATATGAACATATCAAAAAGGAAAAGAATTAAAAAGAAGGATACATTACATCAATGATTTCGAATGTATTATTGTAAATAATCACATCGTACCTACCAGTCACATTAAGAGCTTCTTGGACCTCTTTCCAAGCGCCGTCTCTTAATTTTGTTTTGTTGAATCCACTCACTGACTTGTCGTATAATATCGGACGTTTACCGACCTCCTTTATTAAATCTACTTCGTTCATATTGCTTTAATACTGGAAACCATAAACTAAAAAAATGCTATTTTGTTTGTTTTCTTTGTATTGTTTTTATTATTCTGTGGCGCATATGCTAGAAAAATTAGCTCTGAACAAGTTTTATGGAGATATATTCTCGTTGTGTATTTCACCCCAAACGAAGCGAAAAAGTTGCTGCGTTGTAAAGTTATATTTTCAGCGTATAAAACACAAGTAATATAAAAATACACTCAGAAGTTATCATGCATCTGTTGCTTTTATGTGTTTTAGTTAATTTGAAGTAATAATAAAAATTATGGAAGAAATCATTTTTTAACCTGTGGAATTATAGGAACGTTTCCACTGCCCTAATAAACACCTTTAAGAACGAAGTACAAAAACCATTAAAATTGGTTTTGTCTGCTATGTTATTACCACACAAGAATCTGTCAATAACTTATTTAATACTGTAATGTCGACGCCCGACAGGGGTTTGGGGGTTTAAGGATGCCGGACGTTACGCGCGCGCCGTACGTATCGAGCGACGCGGTCGGTGCGGCGCGTCGCCGTATTCCACAACTTGCATTACATTATAAACTTTATAATAATGACGGACAATACTTTTTCCTTTAACAGCGTACCTGATTTCAATTAGGTACTGTATATAGCCTACTCACGTAGTCGTTTGCGTCTATTATAGTTTAAAACACATTACCTACATAAAATAATTTCCATTTTTGCCGTAGGCTGGCGTTATGTTTCAGCAATTCGGTATCTTAACTGCTCTCCCAATATACTCTGGATAATGCAATATATGCAAAAACTTAGATAATCTAAATTAGTGAACGACCGATATAATCCAAATACTAGAAACAACAACAAACTGGTAACTTCATGTTTTACGCTCACTAAGACCTGTAAATCTATTAGGTAATAGTGTTAGATTTTATAAATAAGTCCCAAAGCACATTACCGATTTGCCAGATAGTAAGTTTAAGTACCACGTCAAGGTCTTAATGCGTAAAAACTATTATAGGGTGGATCACTATGTAATCGATGGTGAAGTCTGGAAATGACGTGGCTGTCTCTCACTAAAAACGGATATAACTGTATATCTATGTAATACCTTTAAACGAGTAATTCCTGTATATTTATATATATTCAGGATCTCGGAAACGGCGTCATCTATTTTTACCTAGCTAGACTTTATTCATAGAAAACTTTTTTAACTGAGATTTCAAGCAATGCAAAAATATAGCTAGAATATCAAGGTAAATTGTGCTGTCGCTGTCAAAACAAAAATAGCTCAAATGGTAATTGGTTGCTTCAAAAATCCGTGTAACCCCAGTTCGAATCCCACTCGGATTTTTTTTTTTGTGAAAAATGATAATTTTGTAAAGCAAACACAACAATTTATTGTAACTGTCAAATGTATTTAAATTTCCCGCCTTCTTACTAATGTTAAGTTGCAACACTGAATACTCGCTCACTCTGTTCGCGCTCGTTTCTCTTGCTGTACCTATTAAAGTATTAATTATAAATAAGCTCAAGTACATACTCATTTCATTTAATCCCAACAGTAACTAATTAAATTACTTTATCATTATAATTATAAGAGATACCTATATCTTTTTAAATATTCCTTTATGTGAAAAATGCTAATTTTGTGAGGAAAACATAACAGTTTATTTTGATTTTAAAATTGTTATTTAAAGAATCGAGCTAGGCTCAGTAGCCCAGGTATTTTCTATAAAAATATGTTATGCTGTTATGTATGTATAATTAAAATATAAAACAGATCGAGTTTTGTCGGCCGTTCTCGATGACTGAGGTTGTTTTCCGAACCGGTGGTATTTTTGACATTCATAATTGGCTTCTCAGGGCTTAAACTGAATAAAGAATTTTTGATTTTGTTACACCGTTGTGATGCATTAAATTGCTGTATTGCGATATACTTTGTCCTACACTAACCGTCAGCAACACTTTGTCCTACACTAACCGTCAGCAACATTTTGTAATGACTGGTAGAATTCAATCTTCTCAGTATTGTACTGTGAGAACAGGGGACCTAACCTAGTTGCTTATCGACAATCGCTAACGCAAATAGAAAACGGAAAAATGTATGGAGATGACATATCTGAGCGCTATATCACGTGATAAACTAGCGATCATATATGTCATCTCCATACATTTTTCCGTTTTCTATTAGCGTTAACGATTGTCGATAAGCAACTTGGTTAGGCCCCCAGGTTTCAAATTCATTATAGTACAGTTGTGAACAATATTAATATGATCGGTGTTTACTGGTGTTACGTTGTTTATCACTCCATTTTCTAAGTTGCATTGTCAATCTAAACCATATTTATAACTCTAAATGTATCTACCTAATTCATTCCAAGTTTATTATGTAGTCTGTGTGAATTTGTAACTTGTGTCCTAAATATTTCTGATTTAAATCATAACTAGTAATAACATATAGATGAAGTCTATACTAATATCATAAAGCTAAAGTGTTTATTTGCTTCAACGCGTTATTCTCGGTAATTATTGGACCGATGTGAAAAATTCTATCAGTGTTAGATAGCTCATTTATTGAAGAAGTCTATAGGCTTTTTTTTGTCATATAGGAGGCAAACGAACATGCGGGTCACCTGTTGTTAAGCGATCACCGCCGTCCATAGACACTAGCAACCCCAGAGGAGTCGCAAGTGCGTTGCCAGACTGCGTTTGGGGGATTAGAGAGAAAGGGGGAGGGAAAGGACGAGAGGGGGGGAGATGGGTCTCCGGCGCTCTCACTGACCGAACGAAACGCAACAATGTAAGCACTGTTACTTCACGTCGGTTTTATGTGAGAGGGTGGTGCTACCCCGGACGAGCCGACCCATTTAGGCTGAAACCAATAATAGCTTCAGCGTGGCTCTACCACTACCGAAGGCTATATCATGTTAAGGCCAGTAAGAGGATCACCGACGGAGAATATTTCAAAATATGTTTTTGTCTTTTTTGTGTTAGCCCAAAGTAATTATTCCACGCGGATGAAGTCGCCGGCAGAAGCTAGTAATTAATACAAGTTTCGTTAACTTTAGTATATCACTAGCCTCTGTCCACGACTTCGTTCGCGTGGACATAGTTAATTTGGGCTAACTAATATGCAGCGAAAGCTCAAGAGGAAGAAACACCCCGATTTTTAAACATTCTTCATCGTTGCTCCGCTCCTATTTGGTCTTAGCGTGATGATATATAGCCTATAACCGTCCTGAGTAAATGAGCTATATAACAATGAAAGGATTTTTTAAATCGGACCAGTAGTTCCTGAGATTACTCCCCACAACATCACAAACTTTACCTCTTTATAATCTAATATATAAAATTCTCGTGTCGCGGTGTTTGTGGTTAAACTCCTCCGAAACGGCTTTCCAGATTCTCATGAAATTTTGTGTGCATATTGGGTAGGTCTGAGAATCAGACAACATCTGTTTTTCATCCCCCTAAATATTAAGGGTATTCCACCCCTTAATTTTTACATGGCAAAACAACGTTTGCCGGGTCAGCTAGTATTAGTATAGATTAGTATATATGATTCACAATCAACCAAAGTATGCTTGTTTCATATATATATATATATATATATATATATTTAACTATCTACGAAACAAGAAGACAATTTTGACAAAAAAAACACATAAAAAGGAAAAAAATATGTTTAATCATTAAAATTGTAGTCTTATGCCGCATACTTTGATTTTTTTTTTCGATGTGACTACGCTATTGACTCATCAAAGTCTCAACAGCTTCACCGGACTACCACATACTTTGATTCATATAATAAAATAATCGATAAAATATTTATAATTGGAAAAATACCGAAATATAGAAACATTCTTTAGTTAAATTCGTTATTCATTTTAATAGCAATAAAATGTCTTAATATTATATTTTAAAACATATTGTTCAAGTCATGTAACTAAAAGTATAGTATAATTATTTCACTTTCGTCTTAATTAAACTATGCCTGCTATTAATGTTAAAATAATTGTATAAAACGTTAATTTAATAATTTGTATTTATTTAATCATTTTTTTTTATTTAAAATCTTATTCAATATTCGTTTATCTTGTGACGTAAAAAAATACATTTATATGAAATAGAGGTCGCTTCATGATTGGCTATTGGTCAATGACATTTGGCCGTCGATTGGCTTATTACTTGTCATTCCAATGACATGTTCTAGAATTGAATCAGAAGTATTGGTATTGTCATAATTTTCTTTTCATGTAAAAATTTGTAATTACAACTTTTCTTAAATTTTGCAAAGATTTGCATTTGTTTTGAATTACATATGATTATTTCTTTATTATATATTATATATATATGTATATATATACGCATATATAATAACTTATTGACTATAAATATAGCTAAAAGAAACAATGCAAATTTATTAAAACGAATAATATACTAAACATTAAAAATAATAAACCATTATCCTTCTTATTTTTATGTATTTTATTAAAATAAGTATTTGGTGAGGAATACATTATATCTCATTATAAAATAAAATGCATGTAAAGTATATATTTATGTTTTGTTGTAAATATGTTTTCCCTTAATAAATTTGTTTTCTTTTTTTAATAAGAATACTTCTGTAAGTGATCTCGAGTGTTCATATACCTCCATGAACAAGTTTAATATGACGTTTCAATGAGCACTTACGCTTAAACTTGTCATTGCAAATATCACACACAAAATTGTATCTATCACAATGGACAACTAAGTGTGACCTTAAACTAGTTAAAGAAGTAAAATCTCTAGAACATATTTCACAGGGATGTATTTTTATTTGACAACCCACTTTCTTATGACGTTGGAATTCTGATTCGGTGTAGAAGGGTTTTAGGCATGTATCGCAGTAAAGCGCGAGCATATGCTGTTTCAAGATATGAGCTCTTAATGGGGCTCTTAAAGGGAATAATTGTTTGCAGTAATCACATTGGTATTCTTTGACAGTGCTGTGAAAATTCACTTTATGCTTATTTATACAATCCGCTCTGGTGTATTTGTCACAAATATCACATTTCTCATGTTTGATCCGTTTTAAATGAAACGTTTCGTAATGTTGCGTTCTTCGTAAAACGGAAGAGAAATATCTATCACATTTAAGACATTTGAAGCACTTAAATCTTTTATGTTTCTCCAACTCTCCCTTGGAATGGAAATGGGAGGAACACCGTTCACATTTAATATTCAGATGTTTCTTTATATGCCGTAATAGTTCAGATTTCGTTGTATATAGATTGGGACAATCGTTGCACATGAATTTAATACTTCTGTGCATCCTCCATTTATGTGCAACCAAATCTCTTTGCGTTTTAAAGTTCTTAACACAATCACCGCATTGATAATATTTATTGTCATGTTTACTTTCAAAATGTTTTTGTAAATACTGCTTCACCTGAAACTTCTTACCGCACTGATCACATTCATATTTCTCCTGTTTAAAATGCACCATAGTAATGTACATCCTTAGATATTCCTTCAATAGGAACCACTTGGAACATATATCACATTGGTAATTCTTTTCGTTTTTATGTACATTCATGTGATGTTTTAGATAATACTTCGCTGTGAATTTTTTGTCGCATCTCTCGCATGCGTATGTCTGTCTGTTTGTGTCGTGTGTTAATCTATGTCTTAAAGCGGCTCCGGCATCTGTGAACGCCTTAGTACAGTACTGACATTTGTAACGTTTATCACCAGTGTGGATTCTTTCATGTCGAAGAAGCGCGGACGGATCACAAAACATCTTCCCACAGTATTTGCACCCAAAAGTCTTGACACCAGTATGGATTCTCTCGTGATTCGTACGGGCATAGCGATCAGCGAATGTTTTACCACAGTAACTACATTTCTCATCCTTTATTCCTGTATGTCTCATCAGATGTAACTTAACGCTGCCTGCTTGGGTGAATTTCTTCTCGCATAGTACGCATTTTAAATCTCTGCTGTCACAATGATTGGATAAGTGTCGAATGAGTTTATCTCTTTCGTTGTATGTTTTTGCACATACTGGACAGGCATAGTCACCGTTGGCATCTTCCTCATCTTCTATTTTAATTCGGCCATTGTTTGAACGTTTCCTAATATTTCCATTCTTACGTTTAGACTTTTGTTTAAATATTACATCCGCTTTAAATCTAGGTTTTACGTCCAAGTTTCTTTTGAGATTTGACTGTTTACCCTGAGACTTGTATTCAATATCTTCTTTGGAAACAGAGAGTTTTTGATTGATATTTTCATGTACCAACTTTTTGTGAGTAACAAGGTCTCTACTGCTATAGTATCCGATACCGCAATGGCATATGTGAGGGTATGGGGTATGAACTACAAGATGAGCTTCCAAAGTACTCTTTAACACAAACTTAAGGCCACATTCTTCACACTTATTGACTTTCCGCGACTCATAATCTTTATTATAGTATTTATCTCTAGAGTTCAAACTGAAAAAGAAACAACACATAATTGTACATTAGAATTAAGTGGGGATATTGTGGAGCATTTATTCTAATTGGATTATTATGTTACTTTGTGATTGAATCGTCCAGTATGGGCCGACCCTCGAAAAGTTATCTGGTGAGGACTGAACAAGGCTCATTGTTGTGGTATTTTATCGAGGTGGTCTATGTCTTTTGATCAGATATAATTAACAATTTGGTGTCACTATCATTAAACACTGTTATTTATATTGTTTAAACTCATTAATAACACTGATTACTCTATATTCATAATTTGTAAATCTTTCAAGCACCCTATATTGCATCCTATAGATGCAATTATGACCTCACTACCATTTTTAATTAATTGTGACCGCATTCTCTATGCTGGCACAATAGTTTCATCAAACCTTATAAATATAATCCAAATATTCCCAAATTGTTTTAATGTAATCAGAACACGTCTTTATTATGTCAGTACATTCAGAGAAATCCATATGAATTATAAAGCTGTATGATCTGCAACATGTCAGGATACTTCGAATAGTGCTGCACTTTCTAAGGCCACCCATCAAAATGTCACCCTCAGTGTCAATGATCTTGTCATTGATGATTTCCCCCTATCGCCTTCCAGGAATTATTGTATATAAATGCAATTATGAAAGAATATTTAAATATAGATTTTTGTAATTTTGTTACTCCAAAATTTTGAAAGACTTTTTTCTCGAACTAACAAGGCTATTGGCCTAGCAAAGTCTTAACATCTTTACTAGACTACATTATTAAAACATTTTGATGAAGCTATATCAGAATACATAAAAACATGTCATGTATGGTATAAATTGAGCAAAATATATATAACTTTGAAAAAATCCTGCCAACGCCATGCGGCGAATGCTAGTAAATAAATATATTTGGTAGTTATTTTTAACTATGTAATGAAAACTTTTTTTATGATATAAAGTATGTAATATACAAGCATACACGCCCATCTTAAAAGAAAAAGAGGCGTGAACCAAATCATGAAAGATTACTCTTGACACTAAATATAAAATGCCACTAGCACTTGTGCTAATCTCACTTTTTAAATCAACACAGAGTAACCCGAGCAACAGAACAAATGTTGCAAAAAATCTTGTAATAGAAATATGTGTGGTACTCTCATAATCTAATGTTGCTCTTTTTCGGAACTCACTATGCCATTGGCCTAACAAGCCTTTACAGCCTCACAAGACTACTAAGGCGAATGCTTAAAGCACTCAGCCGACTTTGGCATCTAGCTGAATGGTATAAGGTACACCTCATCTTAGGCTGTTGCCTATCTCCTCTCCTCTGCCTATCATATGTTAATCACACAACATTGCGAATCGAAACCCGCAAAACTAAGCTAATTAGCTAAAAAATTTAGAAATGCTAAGGTGGGGCATGGCCTAAAAAGTTTGGGAAACACTGTAATACATAGAGAAACTGTAATACAGAAAGACATACAAAAGAAATATGCTAGCTCATCTATCCGTAACAGAGAAGTTTTTTTTAAGTTATACATATTTTGGTGTCTGCAAAAAAAATATGACTGAATTTTATGATGCACATACATGTTGACACCTAAACGTGAAACTATGAAGTGGATAGATAATTGTCTGTCAAGTTTTCATCAACACTGATTACTATATTCAAGGTATTCAAATACATATGAATCTAGTACACGTGTTTTGTATCAGTGGAGATAAAATATATATTATGCATAAATGTGTATTTGTAGTTTATAGATTTGAGATTAACTGCCAGTATGTATTCTTTTATTTGTTTCTGTTATAAATAATGATTACTACATTAATTAACAGTTCATTCTACTTAGTTTTGGTATCTTACTTGTGTACAGATATATAGAATATTAATGATAAAGACTTTTAAACTTAACTATATATTTTTAAATGAAACATAATTGCATTTACGTGCAATGCAACAACTCGTTACATGCATATATCTGTGCACACATACATTTATTGTTCCATCATAATACTCACATTTGCTTGTGTTTGTGTTGCACTTGGTGCAATAAATAGTCCCTGTGACTAAGAAATCCTTGTAGGCAATCTTTACAATCATATATTTTGACACGGTCCAAGACTACTTTCAGTCTTTTTATCTGTAAAATATAACAGTAATACTAATGGTGTTCTTACAAAAAAGTTAAATATGTATGGACTACTTGCTTTAAAAAGGTATTCAATACAGATTTAACTTTTTTGTGATATCACCTTAAATAGTGTTAGTTTAGCAACAAATCCTCTAGTAGATTATTAATACCATTGTAATGTAGGTTATTTTATTACAAGTTTCTTGCAATAATTTTAATGTTTGAACAAGATGGTGGCCCTCTTGTTAAAACTTTCCAGGAAGTTTTTGTGGCAAGTCAGATTCCATGCCTCATAGTATTATTTCCCATCAACTGTACTTTACCACAATAACTAACTTATATTATGTGAAATACCACAGATATTATAAAATATGGAGTCAAGTAACACAACATTATGAATAAAATATAAAATGACATTCCAAGATCACGCCAAAAATTCAACATTCAATCTCATACTCTCGCTTGCATTTCAGAATTGGCAGAATAGATGAATTCTATCTCCTGGCCTGTTGGACAAATATTATAACTACTATTCTGTGCCTCCCGTTTATCGAGATTAGAGTTTGCATAATTTGTCTGAAGAGTATAGAGAATTCGTATTTATGTCTCTTAAAACTATACAGATAACATGATTGAAGAAAGCGGTACTTTGCCCAAATCCATAATTAAGCATTATAGTGGACGCTACTTTGAACTTCCGCCTGTGATTGATTGACCACTCGCCCGCTCGCAACGGAAGAGTCCATACATGCATAGTAAAATAATAAAAAAGCAAAGAAATTTTGATACTTGCATAACTTACCGGTTCATTCATGGTTAAAAAGTTACTTGCATTGGTCATTAAAAGTTAGAAAAATTGTATTAAAACCTGATTACTGTATAACAATCTACTTTTTATTATCATCTTAACACACTACAATAGTCAGTAATAAAAATATTATACATAAGGAGGATATCTCATATAACAATTTATGTATACAAACTTTGTGTTCAGCGAAAACAAAACACATGACATGAATACAAATAGTCAAATATAAATTTTGACAGCAGTAAACCGCCAGCTACCACAGAATAGGGGTATTCACAAAATATCGATATATCTTCATATAGAGATATCGACATCTTTATTTTTTAATATGGCTCGACTTTAAATATTGATATCGGCGGTTGAAATTTTTATTATACACTTCATTATCTTTATACCTTTTTATTTTAAAGTGGACAAAGCGCCGCCTTCACCTACCGGTTCTCCATTGCGAGCAATCTGGTGCAGGTACAACCCGAAACAACCATGTCCGGTAAGTACCTGCGCCAGTTGGAACGCCAGGGATCCCTATTCCTTTCTGATCCATTCCCACAGGACCGGGTGTATGACATTTACAGTATACCTAACAGAGTCTCAGCCAAGTCCTGCCTCCACCTTTCGATGGTCTCCTTCCTGGGATGTTGCCATTATTTTTTAATTTTTTTTTCTTGAACTGACTGCGCTGCTATTGTTTTTGCAATGCCTTTAAAGCTTCACCAGACAACTAAGGCGGGCGCTTAAGGCACTCAGCCGATTTTATTTGAGCAACAAGCTCAAGGGTGCACGATACACCTTGGCTTGGCTGTTGCCTGTTACATGCAATTCGCGACCTAGTTAACCTAGCTAACTAACTGTTCATATATGTATGAGTTGTCGAAACATATATCTATACAAAGCATACATGTCTCAACAACTCTTACATATATTTCTTATTGGAAAATGTTACATGCAACTCGCGACCTATCTTAGCTAATCTAGACTAACTAACTATGTATGAGTTGTTAAAACATATATGTGTACCAAGAATACATATCCCTTTTTTTTCTAAATGAAAACGCTGTTAACCTGATAAGGTCTTTACAGCTTCACCGAACTACTTGTGCATACATATCTCATCATCTCTTACGTATACTTCTTATCGGAAAATTATTTTTTTTAATTGATTCGACAAAAAAATATAAAGCAAATATTCAATGTTTTTATAAGGAAATATATCGATATTAAATGAATATCCCTAATTCGTAATGAATGCTGACTAGTCACTGTTGCCGTTTTAGCGACTTTGTCGCTAGGTCTAGCGGATTTTGGACATATATAACGACATTTTTTTTTAATCTAGCGACTAAAAATAAATTAGCGACTTCTATCGACTAATTGAATATTGATAATATTTAAGTATTTTGGCAGTAATTTAATCATAATTACTGATAACAACATGAATTGCTGATGTTGTCTTTGGAATTTCCCTACCAGAATGACGCTCGATATCAGGGTCGACCAGAATGAAAACAGCAAGAAGAATTATAACGTGACTAAAAGTTGTTATAACTAATCTAACCAAAGCCTTTTGTGCGTCTTATCACAGTGAAATATTCGCAATATAGTATTTACACCATATTACCATGAAATATTATGAAACATTTAGCGACTTCTGGTGGATTTTTTAATTATGTATTTTTCAAAATCTAGCAACTTTTTAAATGAAGTCTGGAGACTTTTTAATTTCTTAAACGGCAGCACTGTGACTAGCGCAGACTATTAGTCGTACACATTAGGGCTGTTGATATTTTTAAAAATATCGGATTTTAGTACATCGATATTTATAAAAATATAAATATTAGAATCGATATATTGGAAAAAAATATCGATAATTCGATATATTAGCTTTATTAAAAAAAATGTAAATCAGCTTAACATTGATTTACAATTTTTAATTCAGTATATTTGTACAACTTATACCATAAAGTTTTAAAATATAACAGTACAGTTCTAAGAGCCAATTGCACAAACTTTATTCAATAATATATTCAATAATATTGATAATCGTCATCATTATTGTTTTATCTAAATTTGATAATTATGTGTATCAGTATTTTTCAGTCCATCAGTTACCAAGTTTTTTAAGTAGTGGTAGTCTACTAGTTTCACTAGTTGAATAACATTTGGATGTATGCGGATTTGAACTCCGGCGTGTATTAACGAATTTTACAAAATTCGCGTACATTTACTCATTTAAATTGGTAACAGTATCGTCTGACGGTGAAGGAGAACCACGTGAGAAAAGATAAGCCTGAGAAATGTTCTTGTAGTATTACTATATATGGAAAAACATACAATTGTGGCTCTCTCAGAGTTTAAAATCGCAAATACATCGTGGGCTGGTGTGGCGATGTGTCCAGACCTTCCTACGGGAAGAAGCCTATGGCCCTGCAGTGGGTCTCTTATAGTCTGATAATAATGAATATTTTTCAGTAAAAGATTTTTAAAATACTATTTATTTCATATGTTCAGCTGTTTCACTAGGTACTACGATTACTATTACCAGCATGCTTTGAATTCTTGTACTTCGGTTCATTGATCCAAAACGCGGCTGCGTCGACAATAACGGAAGGAATACGATAAATACAGGATGCACGAAATGGCGAAAGATGTTTAGGGTATCATGCGATAGGTCCCGGGAGGTAGATCCGCGAAGTGGCCTTCGTCGCCAAAGAAGAGCAGCGGGAGGGGCGAGGCGTAATGCCCGTCTGCTCCCAACACCGTAGCCGAACTTGAGGGGATGGGTCGGGGTGCCCATCTTCTCGTTGCACGGGTGAGGCTGACGAGGGGAGACTACTGGTACTTGTGTACCCAGTAGTTTCTCTACAGTAGGGCGAAGCCCGGTGTTTACTTGTCAGACTGCCGCGGGGGCAGTTTTTCAGGTTTCAGAGCAAGCTCTTTGGGGTGTAAGGGGTGTCGAATAACATCATAAGACTTGAGACACCCAAGCCAACCTCACCTGCACGTGGTATACCTTGCTGAATAACGAACGAGGCAATGGCGCAAGCGGGGTGATAGGGTTTTACAGCCCGACTGGGTCGCAACCACCATGTATATGGCGAAAAAGCCCGTAATAGTGATTCGCTTCTACGGGTCGCGTTTCGGGATCAGCCTGTGCATATCCAGCTTTTTACAGGCCGGCATGATAATGGCGACCGGCGATGGATAGTGTGTCAATCAGTGGTCGCTATTATTTTTGGATTGTACTATGCTTACCATCAGGCATAGTGCAGTCACTTTGCCGTGCTACAATAAAAAAAAAGCTCGACCCCTGGCTGCCCCTACAATGCGGTGGACGGTACACCGTGGGGTTTTAGTCCGTGGGAGTCGGATATAACCCACTCTCTCCCAGAGTGGCGTATCCATAAAGGATTTCCCCACGTTAATAATTAAAAAAATATCGTGCGATCCACGTATGTCCTTGAAACTCATGGGATAGGCGTATAAAACTATTATAAGACACAGTCATACTGCATGCATCCTAGTGCTGGGTAGCTATTATTCAACCCAAGGCTAAGAAAATGATGATGAATAAAAAAATATCGATCGCCGATATCCAAATTTTAATATCGATATATCGCCCAAAGAATATTACTAAAAATATCGATATTTTAAAATAAAAATATCAATATTTTATCAACACTCCTAGTACACATAGATAAGATACTTTATACCAAAGAGTACTATCCATAATAATCTTTATACTGAGAGTCGTACAAATACTGACCAGTGACCAGTACTGACCACCGTTGCTGACCACAGCACCCACAGAGTACCTTTGACAGCACCCACAGGTACTGACTCTCCGCTAGGAGTAATATTATTCTGTGTACTGACTAGTGTGGTGGACCACTAGTGATCTGTATTCTGTAGATTTTCACTACAAAGCGCTAGGAGGTAATTGAATTGTGCTGTAGATAAATCTTTCTATTCCTATATTACACTTATCAAATAAATTTATATACTTGTGTCATAAATAATGTAATTCAGAGATTTTACTTTGTTTAGGTTCATTTTAATTATAGAAATATAGAACTTACCAATATTACATTCATTGAATCAGCTGTTTTCAATCAGAGTACTGTGAAAATCTACATAATATAGACTGCGTGCTGGCGGTATCATTTACCTTTTTCCTCTTACCTTTGATTTTTAATTTATCTTCTATGGACTTACCTACATACTTGAATATTATTTATAGAGTATAATTGTAACAGTTGATGTCACTGGTGAAAGCAATCTAATCAAGTTCTGGAGTATAAGTAACCATTTATGTTGAAGATGTCGTCACAGGTAAATTATATTCAATCTATACTAATATTATAAAGAGGTAAAGTTTGTGAGTTTGTGATGTTGTGTTACTGGTCCGATTTGAATAATTCTTTCAGTGTTATATAGATCATTCATCGAAAATGGTTATAGGCTATATATCATCACGCTAAGACCAATAGGATCGGGGCACATATGAAAAATGTTTCAAAATCGGGATGTTTTTCCTTTTGAGAACTGCTGCGTGATAGTATTCGTGTATTAAAAAAATATTCAGCTTAGTTGTATTTCATATATTATTTCAATTTATTTTCTTTGATAGGGTATTACCTTATTGCTGAATCTGGTAAACTTATCTCTTTATATATATATTTTACTCTGGTAAATTTTGTCACCAATTACAATAAGTTTTTCTTACAAAATATACAAACTTACACTCTATGTTCCTATTTTTAATTCTTTGTATGGCTTTAATCACTAAAATAAAATATAACTAAGAAATTCTGCTATAGAAATACTACTAACTGTGATTGCGACTTTGTCCACATGGAATTTTATGTGAAAAGCAGAGATTAATAAAGTCAACTGAACGAATTAAGTTCATTTACTTTTCTCTTGTACTTAAGTCACAATGTCATTAAAATTACAATAACTTTTGCTAGAATAAACCGATTTTAATGGAACAAAGACTAAATGTTACTGGGAGATATTCTTTATGATTTTCTTGAGGAGGTTTTATCATAGAAGCATTATTTTAACAGTGATGTGTACCCACACAAACAGATATTTCGAAAAATTATTCTAATATATTTTAACACTTATTTCTTGCCACCTACCACAAAATTCTGTACAAAAATGTAAAAAAACAAAATCAAAAATTCTTTATTCAGTTTAGGCCCTAATAAGGTGCTTATGAACGTCAAAATTTACCACCGCTTCGGAAACAACCCAGCCATCAAGAAGAACAGGCTAGAAACTTGACCGGGTGCATTTTTTGTTTTTACATACATTTAAATACATCATACAGCTTATAGTGGATGCACAGAGAGGAGTCGATTCCAGACATCACTATCGTTCACATACTGATCCACTCTATAATATCGTTTTGACACTAACACTCGCTTGACATGATGCTTAAATTTGCAGTCCGGCAAATCAGTAACATGTTTTGGGACTTTATTGTAAAACCTAACACTGTTACCTAAGAAACTATTACTGGTATTACTAAGTCTGAAACATGGGACGACCAGTTTATTACAGTTTCTAGTATTTACATTATGCCGGTCTTTTACTAAATTCAGTTTTTCAAAGTTTTTACGGACATACATTAAATTATCAAGAATGTATTGGGAGGATAGAGTTAAGATACCGAATTCCTGGAATTTCGTTTTTAATGATTACTGATGTCCCATATTATATATTGCTCGAACTGCCCGTTTTTGTAATAAAAAAAGTACAGACACATTAGATTTATATTTATATGATTATATAGAAGTTTTAAAAAACCATTTACACTAAATACATAATGATAAAATCTCTTTAATATTCCAGCTTGAAAACATAGTCAGTGCATATAAAACATTATCAAAAATTCCATTAATCGCTGGTGCAAAGTTAAACAACACAGGTTCTCGAATAACAGCTAAATGGTCTGTAAGAAATATAGATAAAGGCAAAAGTAGCAAATATTTGACAAGCTATGTACTGGATGATAATTTCAATGTTTTATCTGAGAGTGATTACGGAACAGATGTGAGCACTGAGTAAGTTAATCTACTATTAGTATTTTAATTCCATTATTATTCTACTGTTCTAATCTATATAAATAAATGTACATCACCAAATGCATGTAAACACAGATGTGAAACACTGAAATTGTTTTGTATAAGTTATATGCATAAAAGAACACATTATGACAAGAATCCGCTATGGCATAATGAAAGGATAGAGCATTACAAATATGGTCCATAAAATAATGATTGTTTATTTAATTTATTACATAAATATTGATTGTTATTAAATATGA
The DNA here is from genome assembly GCA_014332785.1 of Antheraea mylitta. NCBI lineage: Eukaryota > Metazoa > Arthropoda > Insecta > Lepidoptera > Saturniidae > Antheraea > Antheraea mylitta. Next base: position 1,405,738 of record JACEII010000009.1, on the reverse strand, counting down.
AACAGAAAAATTCAATTAGGCGCGGTGTGTTTGGCGGCATTATCAAAGGACGCTAGGTCATCCACACATGCTGCCTGCTGCATAACACTAGGCGTAGTGTCTGACAAAACAATTGGATTCTTATGTTTATATACATAGGGTGGTAAATGTTTTTGAGTACTTTGTTATTAGTGCAATGATCGTGTTTTACGTCGCCACGCCAAAAATCAGGTTTACCCTCCAGCTATAGATGTTTTACATTAAAAAAATATTTGTTTTGTGTAATTGTTAGTACAAGGCTGAAAGAAAATGTTTGTAAAATTGTACAGAAAATTCAAAAATTTTGGTTAGACAGTCTTCATATAAAAAAGTGAGTGACTGAGTCAGAGACAGTAAGAAGATCTTCAAAAATATTAATTGATTGATGTTCTACTACCATTTTATCTAATTACTTGATCATATTTATTCACATATATTATTTTTCGTTATTGTAAGTTACATAAGGTCTCTTTCTTTTCTTAAAGGATTCACTCGGTACTCAAGATAAAAAAAAAATATACAAAGTTAGAAGCATTAGTGATACTCTTACTCTATTGTGATATACCAAACAAGACAGGTGAATCTCTAAAGTGACCCTTGGGAGGCGCAGTTATAAATTATTGCATTAACATCCTGGTCACATGACCAATGCTCATATTTTGAAAATTATGTTACAGAGTGCCACAGTATATGTAATGAATATCCACATATCTTGTTAACATAACACATTTTGGCATAGTTTATGCTTTTTAATAACTTAGCTTTACAGTCTATATGTTAAAATATATACAGATTGTTATCAGCGGTGTCACCAAAGGAAACATTCAAAGCATTAATACGAGAGGAGAAGAATAACAAGGACGTTAAGAAACAGTACTTGGAGGTATGGAATAAAACTACACTGGCGCACTGCATTGACTTAACAGCTTTGGATATACATGGGGACGTTTATGCTGATTGTAAGTAAATTGTCATATTTTTTTAAATTTCTTTTGGCAATCAATCCATCAGATTATTACTGCCATTGTCGCGTAGTCAATAATATTATAAGCGTCGTGCCATCACTTCAATATTAAGCGTCGTGTGAGTCAATATTCTAACAAGATGGTGGATCCTTTGTTAGAATGTTCCTGGCAGTTTTTGTGGCATCTCAGAATTTCATGCTCCGTGATATTATTTTCCATTCACTTCAGTTATGCACAATGAACTAACTATATTACGTAAAACACCAATAAATTTACAAAATATAGAGTCAAATAACATAACATTATGAATAAATTATAAAACACACTACATGACATACTAAAATCCCGCCAAAAACTCAGTAAATTATAATTAACATTTGTTCTGATCATGTATGTGCAAGTATTCAATCATATAGTTATTAGATATGTTTACATCTAAGTAGCTGATATTCGCGACTTTGTATACGTTGTTTATTATCTCATCATCATCATATCATTTTGTTAAATCTTAAAGGGATTAGGCAGCGTTTTCGACAAAAGCTGCCAGGCGGCTTGAATTTTCCGACGCTACCAACATTTATCATTATATTCCAACCAATTTATAAAAAAATCTCGACAAACTATAGACCTAGACTTTTCTCGTTAATCACTTTATTTATTAATGAAAACCGCATGAAAATCCGCTTAGTAGTTTTTGAGTTTATCGCGAATAGACAGATAGATACGGCGGAGGACTTTGTTTTATAATAGGTAGTGATGTAAAACTATATTCATGTCAATAATATAATTAAAGTAAGTGTTAAGCACTTTTGATTGACCAATAACTGACCCAGAAATGTGACGATCCGAAGTTCAAACAAGAGAATGGTTATTCAGATTATCATGGCATTTATATTTCATTCATAAATTTATGTTATGTTACTCTATATTTTGTAATATTGATGGTGTTTTGCGTAATATAGTTTGGTTATTGTGTACAAGTGAAGTGCATCTACTTACCAAGAAGTAACTATTCTGAAGTTCCAAAAAGAAACACCCTGAAAATTTCAAACAAGAGTGCCACCAACCCCTTAGAACGTTGAAATAATCACAAGATAAAAATTTAAGAAATAAAAAAAAGTATTTAACATTACATTATTATTATTACCAACTGAATAGACAATTTTAAGTATCCTATACAAATAATAAATACGAGGTGTTATTTAATTTATACCTATTTATTGCCATATTCTCTATATATATATATATAGATTATGAACGTTTTAATTTGTCCTTGTGCAATGATATCTAATTGTAATGCCACCGCAATCATTTTTCGTAGCATCATATATAGTTTTATCAATGCCTACAAGCCTTTTTTTATTGTGGTATTTGATAATAAATGTGTTGTTTGTTGATAAACAACACTAAAGTTGTACCCTACTGTTTTGTACTGGTATAAGTAGCAAAGTAATGTCATTTATACTATGAATAATAATAATATTTTGAATTTTATGATATAGTATTTATATTTTAATCTTTTATTACAAAAATCTTGGAGCCTCTTTGGGCAAAAGTCTTCACATTCTTTAGGAGTCAAGACTTAAGATCTGGTGATATCATACTTCTAATATAGATTAAGAATTTTTTTGATACTTAAAATAATTTTGGAACTTATTTGTTCAGCTGCTCTTTTCTGTACAAACAAGTTTCATATTTAAAAACAGTATAAGTGTGTGTAAAATAAACATTATAATGTTTCAGTGCTATGTGCAAATATGGCAAAAACAAACAAAAAAAATATTTGGAAATAAGTCAATTTCATTTCAAAAATAATAAATTACTTTATTCATATTTATACTTTAAAAAAGAAAATGAAGACTTTCTCCAACTAAAAGTAACTTAAATTATTTCGTATCTTAATAATCCTTAAATTTGTAATTATTTAGCTGAATTTGGTAGCCTCGATTGGGCACAGGATGAGAGTTCCATTGTGTATGTGGCCGAGAAGAAGTTGCCCAAATGTGAACCATATATTAAAAGAAAGGGGGATGATAAATCAAAGAATGATGACAGTGGTGAAACTACACCGAAGAAGGTGATTACTGATGTTTTTTTTTGTATATACATATAAATGTTTTATGAAATGGTAATATGTCGTGGGCTATGAAGTTAACGAGTGTAGGAAATTCGAACTCAGTTTTAAATTAATAGTAATTATAAGCTAGTTTAAAACAGTAACATTAAAATATTGAGTTTTTTTTTTATAAAATTAGCATTCTCCCCGTATGTTCGTTTAGTAGGTGCTAGAGTCACGCTGAAGTTATAACTGGTTTCAGCATGAATGGGTCGGCTCACCCGGGGTAGTACCACCCGACCCACAGAAACACCGACGAAAAGTAACAGTGCTTGCATTGTTGCGTTTCATTAGGTCAGTGCGAGCGCCGGAGGACCACCTCCCCCTCCCCCAAACATAGGCTGGTAACGCACTTGCGACTCCCCTGGTGATGCAAGTGTCTATGGACGGTGGCAGTCACTTAACATCAGGTGACCCACCTATTCGTTTGCCGCCTTCGATATATAAAAAGACATTTAATAACACTTGTTTTATTTAAGGTCATCTATAAATGATGTCTGACTTATTTTATAATTTTTATCCAGACGCTAGACGATTTAGAGTCTTAGACACTTTTTCAAACAGTTGGCAATTTTAAATTTAAACATGACTAAATTAAAACACTGTAACTAACATTATTTATATATTAACGTTTGACGTAATTTGCCGCTTTATTTCGTTTTGTTATTAACCTTCAAGCGGTCGCGCGTAGTCGATTGGACCGCGCTTAATACATTTTCGTTCATATTATTGTTATTACCCTTCACATATATTTCTCATTTCTAGTAGCTTGTAACTATGTCATTTTGTATCATCAAGATGTATACCACATTATGACTGAATGCACACGTAACCAAGTCCAAAGAGTAGCATTAGAGAATAAAATGAATGAATCACTAAAATCTGTAGGTTTATGTAATGTCATTCTTGCTTTCCCGACATCCGAGGAAGCAAGAATGCTTTACAGACTGGTTATGTGTGGATTGAAATGCCGGTAAATTATTGTTTGTTTTTTTTTTATATATTTTGTTGTTAATTACTGGGGTGGCATGGTCAATTTGTGACCAAACTCCAATTAAAAAAAAAAAAATAAAGAGAAAAAAAAAAATATTTCTTCGGCTTTCAATTAATATTATCGAATTAAGTTTGGAATATTGTTTTTTTTTTGTATAAAATGCGTCGTAGACCGTTACCAGAAAATAGAATACTCGAAGAATTACTAAGAGAAGATGAAGAAGAGAGTGAAATTATAATTTTCGTTTAACGTAATATGTGGCTCTGTCCTAAGGAATTGTCACATAGGTTGGAGCAACATATGAATAACACCTGGTTTTTGCTTTTTTAATGTATTAAATAAATGTAAAATTGTAAGTAGATGTGTAAATTACAAAAATGCTCTTTCGAAAATATTTGTAAGTATGACACGCACATTATCTACTGTAACATTTAACGTGTACATTATATATGTGAATACTAAGAGTATGTCGAAAGGGATGGAATTTATCATCAGCAACATTGTCTTATTATCAGAGCGGACAACATCTTCCGAACCCACTATCTTAAAATAAAATAGTTCATTAGTTACTTATTTGCCCGTAAAATTCCCGTTTAAATAGGTCCAGCCTTTTCGGAGATTACCCGGAACAAACAAACAGGCAAAGACATCGACAAAATTAAAAAAATATATATTTTGTTGTTATTTGTAGCCATATGCATTACCCAAAAAGTATTTATTTTAATTTTACATACACACTCTCTTTTTTTATAATACATAATACAAGTATTACAAGTAAAAATATTATAAAAAATTGGGAACAAAACTAACGTAGAATAAACTATTTGAATAGGAACACAAAATAAACTTTGAAAAAATGTTTGCGATAGAAACTTAACACGTTACCATGGCAACGTGTAATCAAATATCGGAGATAAAAATAACGTATAATAAACTTTTTCAATAAGAATACAAAATAGACTATGAAAATGTTTGCGAAAGAAAGTTATCTCCTTACCATGGCAACGTATATAATACTAACGCTAACACACAGCGGAAGCTCTCAAAAGCAAAAAATAGCCCGATTTTGAAACATTCTTCATTGGCGCTCTGCTCCTATTGGTCTTAACGTGATGACATGTAGCCTAAAACCTTCCTGTATAAGTAAGCTATCTAATACCGACAGAATTTTTCAAATCGGACCTTTACTTTCTGAGATTAGCGCGTTCAACCATACAAACAAACAAATAAACTCTTCGGCTTTATATATTAGTATAGATGATGGCGTCTGGAAATTACGCCTCTCTTTGTGCATCCACTAAAAACGAATGTAACTTTATCCATGTTTACTAAATATATATAACATGAAAAGATAAACCAGATCGAGTTTTTTAGCGGTTTTTTTTCGATGTGAGGGTTGTTTTCCGAACCGGTGATAGCTTTGATGTTTATGAGTGTTCTCGCATGACCTACATTAAATAAAATCTTTTTGATATTAATTTCATGCGATTGCTTACGTATGACGGACTGAGTATGGTGTTCATGATATTACAGGGTGAGGAGTATGTCTATAGACAAGATTGGGGCGAGCAGTTAGTTGGAAAACATTTATCCGTGATTGTGGTCTGTACTCTAAGCACAGAAACGTTCACTGTGCTGAACGGGCTCCCTGAAGACTGGTGTCCCGGACAGGTGAGAAAGACCATCATCAATGTTATTTAACAACAATCGTTATCATAACCCGTTTTTGTATTAGCAGTGTTACCAACCATTAAAATATTTATTCTTGTAAAAAAATAAAAAAGTGACATTTTGAATTATGAAAACTGTTATTCAAATAAATTAAATAAAGATTTGAGTTTAATGATTTTAGTTGGTCTTCTAGTTGATTATTGAGAGCGTATAATAAAAAATAATTAACTAAGTAAAGTATAATTAAATAAGTAGTGAGTAATTGGTATTTTTTTTTATTTAACTTAGTTTAAAGGGGCTTTTATTCCACTGAACATACCAGCCCCATTGTTCCCCAATCTTACTAGCTCAATCATGAGAATCGCTGATGGGATACCATTACCAGATCATACTGCTTCCTAGCGTGTCCCGAACAGGGTTCAGCCAAGATGCTTTGACAAATACCTATGTTCTGGCAACTACTTTTTATACTACTCATCAACGATTCTCTTTCGATACGGTTCTTAGCACACTCCATGATCAAGTGATGCACATCCTCAATTTTTCTGCATACATCGCAGTTGGGAGATTCAGCTTTCCTCATTAGGTATGCAAAACTTCTTGATGGATAGTGCCCCGAACGGAGTCTTGAAGCTACCTTAACATATTGTCGGTTTAGGTTACATTCATTAAACCACGGTATATGAAGAGGCTGACACTGTATTGTTTTGTACCAGATACTTTTTTCCATACTTCTCTCATCAAAATATTCTTTCCAATTATTATGAAACCTTTCTTTTAATTTTGGCAGCACTTCCCAATAATTCACTTTAACCTCTTTTACTATACCGTGCGTCGACCCTAATTTTGCAATACGGCCAGCCTCTTCATTCCCCTTAATGCCAATATGCGAAGGAATCCATTGAAGAACCATTGACTGGTTGTCAAACTATTGCTTAAAAATATGGTTCAATATAACATATGCTATTGATACGCCTTTGTGACCAGTGGCACATCGAATCAGGTGCTGAAGTGCACTTTTGCTGTCCGTTAAAATCACAACCCTTTTAATTTTACTTTTAATGGCATATGCTATTGCGTAGAGTTCCAATGTCATAATTGACATATCTTCAGTTATTTTATAACCCACGGCAATATTTTTATTAGCGTCATAGTAAGCCAATCCTAAGCTAATATTATTTTTAGAGCCATCAGTATAAAGTTTGTACCAACCTTCATATTTTATTTTTAATTCTTTTTCTATGTCATATTTGGCAGAAACTATATTTAATTGATTTTTCTAAGTCTTAATACAATCTATATCTATCTGTACCATACTTCTAACATTTATATAAGAAACCTATACATCTAAATTATACATTTCTAAAATATTGTAAGAATTAATTTTAAGTTCTTTTGTTTTCTTATATGCTAAACAAAGTAAAGGTTTGTTCTTTCTTTCCCAGTACCTTAGTTGGCAAAGTGCTTCGAGCTTAATAATTAGATGGCCTGTTACATTATTAGATACAGATACGGTTTTTAAACAGTATTTATTCGCTAAAAATTGATTTCTTATATTTAATGGTATAACGGCTAGCTCACTCTCCATAACATGAATAGGAGTAATTTTGATAAAACCTCCTACAAAACTACTTCTATTCATGTTATGGAGAGTGAGAGTAATTGGTAAATTAGACAAAACATAGAAAAACGGAAAAAATAAATTTTGACCCGATTAAAATATATAAGTTAAATGCTTAACGCACATGCCATACTCTCTTTCCGTCCCAAGGGATCATAGTAGATGAAGAATTAATCATATTTGGTAAGGTCTTTAATGAAGCAAGCAGGATAAAATGAATATTAAAAAAAGTGATAAAACTTCATGTGAAATGAATGAGAAATGAAAATAATCGTCTCTTAGGCATGACTAAACGGCATCGATTTTTTTTTCTTAATTGTTTTTAGGCTATAAACTAACGATTTGAACGATTCCCCAGTATAAAGCCAACTTAGTTAAATTACGGACACTCTAGTACGCACGCATACGTCTGTACACGTACGGACGCATCCACGTGTGCGCGTACGTACTCATCCACGTGTGTATATACGCACGCATCCACGTGTGCACGTACGCACGCATCCAAGTGTGCATGTACGAACGCATCCACGTATACACGTACGCATGCATCCACGAGTGCGCGTACGTACGCGTTCATACGTGTGCACGTACGAGCGAATCCACGTATACACGTACGCATGCATCCACGTGTGCCTGTCCGAACGCATCCTAAATATTATAAGAATGTTATAAATACATAAAAATAATTAGGTTCGGTTCAGTTCGGACGGCGGTAGCGTCGTGGGCGTGGCATGGCCGACGGAGCCTCGACGTTTGGGTCTCATCTTTTGCACGAACCGACCTAGTTATATATTCAGTCTAACTCTCGATGGTAATATGAGTAAGTGTGTTATCTATCTAATCTATCTAATACAATTAAACGAGCAATTCTTGTATATTTTTATATTTGTATATATTCAGGATCTCGGAAACGGCATCATCTATTTCTGTGAAACTTAGTATGTAGGTACTTTCGGGGACGATAAATCAATCTAGCTAGATCTTATTCATAGAAAACTTTTTTAACTGAGATTTCAGACAATGAAAAAATATAGCTAGAATTTGACGGTAAATTTCGCCGCCGCTGTCAAAACAAAAATAGTTCAGATGGAAATTGGTTGCTTTGAAAATTATAGAAACACCAGTTCGAATTCGAGTATATATATTGTAAAATTGATAATTTTGTAAGGCAAAGCTAACAAATTATTTTGATTAAATAAATAATTTTAGTATTATAATTATAAGAGAGATATCTTTTTAATATTTTTTATTTTATGAAAAATGTTAATTTTATAAGACAAACTTAACAGTTTATTTTAATTTAAAAATGTTTCTTAAAGAACCGAGCTAGGCTCGATCGCCCGGGTACTTATACATTATTCGTACTATGATTACGTGACTTTTTTTCCAAGTTTCGGCAATCAATCTTCCATATTATTACTGCCATTGACGAATAGGTAATATAAATACTAGTTTTAATAATTATTTAAACTTTTAATTCCACTTAAAACTGTTAAAATGTGTCAAAAAGTTCTTGCCTTTTACACACCCCATAAAAATATAACTTCTCACATCCGTAGATAAGTACACATACTATCTTTTGTTTGTCAATTTATAATTTTATCACTTTACAGTCTATAATAAAATATTTATCGATTTTAAATCATCCTTGTTATATTTTATCATTACTGCTTAGCTCTTAGAGAAAAGCGTGATGACACAGAGTGTTCAATGAAAAGTCTTGTATCTGCTGTTTCATAGATCAACCCAGGACAAACAAAAGACACATCAATTTTATCTATATGTATACATTTATAATCAATATATATATAGGAAAGCTGTCGAAGCCCGGTTTCGCGGTACGATCACCTCGATTCAGTCCAACTGGAGATTTATTCTGGCTCCAGCGCGCAGCTGACGGTCCTCACCACGCGTGCCATCAGCTTGTCACCCTCAAGGACTTCTCGGTGAGGGCCGTTTTCATTTTTTAGACATCAACTGGTATGTACCTCAAGTGTTTTCTCGTATTTTAGCAAGGCTAAGTGTATTGTAATTGATTTTAATCATTTTTCAATCCAATCCAATTCAATCCAAATCACAGTGCCATCTAATACAGTAATCACAGTATACTCCAATACAGTAATTACAATGCAATCTTATACAATAATCTCAGTGCAGTTCAGTATAGTAATCGCATGCAATCCAATGCAGTAATCGAATTTCCTGCAAATACAGAAATCACAGTACCATCTAATACAGTAAGCAAAGTACAAACAATGATAGGTACAAAATCCACTGGCAGTTATCACTTTCATATCATCCTGGCTTTTCAAGAAACATGGTTTTATTGCCATGTGTATGGGATTCCTGACCCGGCTGGGAATAGATTCTTACCATCCTGTTTAATTGGATAGCTATGCACTAACTGATTCCGTTGATGTGGTCTTGGGAGGATTGCCTCTGAAGTGAAACAAATTAGGAAATGCCTTGTTGTTATGGTTCAATGTTCAATGATTCCAGGTGTTAGAATATAATAATATTGTTTGATTGGACCACGACTGTCATACAGTTGGTATAGCACCCAGAATTATTCAGTGCATATCTCGAGGTGGTACGGTGTTTGTATCCGGCTAGATTACTACGTATTAATTATACACCCATGATAGATATGCTCTTAGTCATATACTCAGGTTCAGAAAGGGTATATACCTTGCAGGCCACCATGATAGCAGCATTGGCTGTTCGTAGTTGTTGCTTTTGGGTTACACTGTGTTCATCATCAAGTATAGCGTCGCCATTTTACCATGATATAAAAAATGTCATGTAGTATGTTACAACGTGAATGATTTTCTTTAATTCGCACTACCTACTATCACCTACCTAGCTAGTATTCTCCCTACGTAGCTACTACCTATTACTATCACTTATGTACCGTTTATTGCTTATTTATCATCCCATTAACGTCTATCTATCTACTATCGCCTCCCTACCGTTCTACTACTACCTGTCTACCAATTATCGCCTACTTACCGTCCTACTGACGTCTATCTACCTACTATTGCCTTCCTACTGTACTACCAACTATCACCTACGTACCAACCTACTACTATCTATCTACCAACTTTCACCTACCTACCTACTATTCTTTCATTATTATCTTTTCTAAAGTTGTGTCTGATGATCCATAGATCACATATAATTACTAGACCATACAATATCTTGATTATTGTGATTATGCGATAGATGAATTGAATACTTTTTTTTTACAGAATCCAGACTCGGTGTCAGTAATAATAGATATAATACAAACGAAAGTGGAGATATCGAATTCAGGTGTATTCCACGGTATTTATAGCCAAAGCTTACTGGGAAAGTGCTTCAGTAGCGATGGGAAGAGAATTGTCTTCTCAACTCCTCAGAAGAACGAAGTCCGAAGCTACGTAGTGGATATAGGTAAGCTAGGGACATTACCAATTCTTCTTCCTCGTCATTTCATTTGTAGCAATAAATCTTTTAGAGGTACCCAGACTTTTCTCATATACCACTTTAAAAATTTAGCTGGTTCCGGTTGACCCTCTGCAGCTACATTTCTTACCATATCCCCAAAACTTGACAAAAACCGTAAAGTTTAGATCTAACTATGGAAATCTGCGTTGCGGCTGAATTCCTATCACGAATTAATAGTTTTCGAACATAAAAGTGAGAATTGATTGGTTAATTGACTCGATTGTGCTGTCAGTGAATCTCAAAAAAAGTTGGCCATGTTGAATATGGAAAATGCAAGTTTTTACAAGTAAGAGTCGCTGAGCTTTTTAAAATATTATCTGCCTACATTTATAAGTGAAGTCAAGCTAACATTTTAGTGCTTCTTTATTGAAAGCAGATATATTTCCGTAGAACCCCCATTTTTTTGTCACGTCAACGTAGACCTCCGTCGAGTCTCCCGTGGACCCCCGAGGTTCCATGAGAACTACTTTGGGTATTAAGGTTATAGATTGGAGTTTTTGGCGGGATTTTAGTCTGTCATGTAGTGGATTTTATATTTTATTCATAATCTTGTGTTATTGGACTCTATATTTTATAAATTTGGTGGAATTTTACGTAATCTAGTTAGTTTATTGTGCATAAGTGAAGTGAATAGAAAATAATACCACGGAGCATGAAATTCTGAGATGCCACAAAAACTCCCTAGCAGGTTCTAACAAGGGATCCATCATCTTGTTAGAATAGTGACTCACACGACGCAATATTGAAGTGATTGCACGACGCTTGTAATATTATCGACTACGTGACGATGGCAGCAATAATCTGAAGGATTAATTGCCAAAAATAAAGTAAAAAAAAAAAAGGTTATAGATTCGGATTATAAGGTTATAGAGATTTCCACCGTCATGTAGGTAATCATATTATCTTGGCTCCCTTGTTAGAACTTTCTAGGGAGTTTTTATGGCATCTCAGAATTCATGCTCCAAGTCATATTGATCGGTGTTTTACGTACAAGTGAAGTTTGGGGTGTAAGGGGTGTCGAGTAACATCTTAAGACTTGAGACACCCAAGCCAACCTCACCTGCACGTGGTGCACCCTGCTGATCAACGAACGAGGCAATGGCGAAAGCGCTGTGGTAGGGTTTATACAGCCCGACTGGGTCGCAACCACCATGTCCATGGCGAAAAAGCCCGTTATAGTGACTCGTTTCTGCGCGTCGCGTTTCGGGATCAGCCTGTGCATATCCAGTACCAGGTGACTTTCGTCATTATTGCCGGCATGACAGCGGCGACCGACGATGGATGATCCGTCTCTCGGTGGTCGCCAGTGTTTTTGGATTGTACTATGCTTATCATCAGGTATAGTGCAGTCACTTTGTCGTGCTTCAATAAAAAAAAAGAAGTGAAGTGGATTCGAAATAATACCAGAGAGCATGAATTCTGACTTGCCACAAAAACTCCCTGGAATGTTCTAAGAAAACGGCCACCAGCTTGTTAGTTCATTAAAATGGTTTCAAGAAACTTGTAATATCATCATTACTTACTCGCCAATGGCACTAATAATGTGCTAGACGATTGGTGGCCAAAAATAATATAAAGAAAAACCATGACTAGACGAATTATCACAGTTGAGTTGAAATCGTTCTATTGTCGTGAGTCAATCCCAAAAAATTACATCCACAGATGGGGGAAAGTTAGTTGATATATCGAATAAAGCCAATCCCGGGTCTACAGCGGTGCTGGACGTGAGATCAGATGTGATTCTTGCAACGTGTTCAAATATGACCACTCCTGGACAAGTAAGTTTGTCTGCCCAAATTAATTATTAGGGAAATAATCATAAAATTTGTATATTCTTGTACTCTTTAATTCATTTTAGTAATCATATTTATTTTATTGAAAATTTTCTGTAAACTGTAGAAAAAATTGTCCATGTATAAGCTTTAAAAAAAAAGGAACGGCCTTTAAAAAACACGAACTGAAAAGTGTTAAATAATATTCTATTTACAGTGTCGTTATATTTCAGAATAAGCTAAATGCTACTTAAGCCGTTTCTATTATTTTACGATATTTATCGAGACCCTCAAATTTCGTACGTGGAAAATATGAGGACCATAAAAAAAAAACTAAAAACCTTAAGTACTGTGAAATTTGAACTTCATTCGCATTCTATAAAAACTGGAAGTGTAAAACTAAATAAATATGTAATATTAATGACTAGCCTCTGCCTGCGACTTCGTTCGCGTGGAAAAGTTACTCTGGGATAACACTAACTCGCAGCGGAAGCTCTCAAGAGGAATAAATACCCCGATTTTTAAACTTTCTTCATTGGTGCTCCGCTCCTATTGGTCTTAGCGTAATGATATATACCCTATAACCATATTCGTTAAATGAGCTATATAACATTGAAAGAATTTTTCATATCGGATCAGTTCTTGTAGGTGGTAGAGCACCGCTGAAGCTATTTTTGGTTTCAGCATGAATGGGTCGGCTCCTCCGGGGTAGTACCACCCCTCTCACAGATAACCGACGTGAAATAACAGTGCTTGCATTGTTGTGTTTCGTTCGGTCATTGAGAGAGCCGGAGGCCCACGTCCCTTCCTCTTTCCTTCTTTCCCTCTCCTTCCCCTCCCCCTTCTCCCATATACAGGCTGGCAACGTCACAAATTCACAAACTTTACCTCTTTATATTATAAGAACAGATTAAATTTGGGTCTGGCTTATTTTGAAATTTAACGACACAGTTACTGAAGTGTTTCTTTCTTCTCTTAGTTATACGTGGCTCGTTTACCACCTCCGGGTATGGAAAATGAGATTAGCTGGATACGTGTAACAGTTCCATATGAAGTGCCTCAGTCTGTAGCGTCGAGTACTGTTGAGTATTTAGATCTAGAACATTCTGATTCACAGGATGCTGTTAGTAAGTATTATCTATTCGCTTTTGGTTAGTCTCTTGTAGTACCTAGTTTATTTTATGTAGAATTAGTTATGACCGCGACTACGTCCGCGTGGAACTTAATGTTAAAAAAACAGTTAGCAATAAAATCATCTGGATGTATTAAGTCAATTTACTTCTTTTTTTAACTTTATTTTTGGCAATCAATGATTCAGATTATTACTGCCATTATCACGTAGTCAATAATATTACAAGCGTCGTGCAATCACTTCAATAATAAGCGTCGTGTCAGTCAATATTCTAACAAGATGGTGGATCCCTTGGATCTCAGAATTTCATGCTCCGTGGTATTATTTTCCATTCACTTCACTTATGCACAATAAACTTACTATATTACGCAAAACACCACCAAATTTACAAAATATAGAGTCTAATAACACAAGATTATGAATAAAATACAAAATCCACTACATGACAGACTGAGATCCCGCCAAAAACTCTCAATTTACTTATCTACTTTTCTCTCATACTTAAGTCGCGTCGTCATTAAAATTACAATAACTTTTGATAGAGTGAACCAATTTTAATGAAACCAAGACTAAAAGTTACTCGAGTGTATTATTCTTGAGAATGAAAATACTCTTTATTCAATTTAGGCCCTGAAAAGGCACTTACGAACGTCAAAACTCCCACCGGTTCGGAATACAACCCAGTCATCGAGAAGAACCGGCAAGAAACTCGATCTGGTTTATTTTTTCATAACACATTTTTTTTTAAATATAATTACAACATAGTAAACATATAACTACATTCGTTTTTGGTGGATGCACAAAGAGAGGCCTCACTTCCAGACGTAGCCATCGTTCACATATTGATCCACCCTGTAATAGCCTTTGTGTATTAAGACTCGCTTGACATAACACTTGAATTTATTATCTGGCAAGTCGGTAATGTGTTTTGAGACTTTGTTATAAAATCTAACACCATTACCTAAAAAACTATTACTGGTCTTAGTCAGCCTAAAACATGGAGTAATCAGTTTGTTATTATTAATTCTAGTATTTACATTATGTCGGTCTTTTACTAAATCCAGATTATCTAAATTTTTGCGGACGTATATCAAATTCTCGGGAGTATATTGGGAGGGCAGAATTAAAATACCGAATTCCTGAGACTTAGTCTTTAATGATTCGCAAAGCCCCAAATTTTTTTTTTTTCTCGAACTGACTACGCTATTGGCCTTACTAGGCCTTCACAGCTTGCCCGGACTACTAAGGCGAGCGCTTAAGGCACTGTGAATAACTGACAGTGGTAGTTTTTGACGTTTATAAGTGCCTTATTAGGGCCTAAACTGAATAAAGTATTTTTGATTTTGAGCCGATTTTGCTTAAGTAACATGCTCAACGGTGCACGGCACACCTCGGCTTGGGCTGTTACCGGAAATAACTCGACCTGACCTAGCTAAACTATGCTGAGCTATACATGTATTCATTTTTGAATCATACAATTAAAATTGCATGATTCAAAAACACAACATGTAAATCAGAAAGAAACAAACTAAACTACTCGATTCAGTTCGAATAAGGGAAAAAAGTAAACCCTTCCACCAGTTTGTGTAAAGGTGCATGTCTGAATATCTGTGTGTGTATAATTGGTGTGGTGTGTACTGTATCGCGATAGCAACATCTTTGTGATCACCCGGGTAATCTCGAGCAAAGATGCTGCTGAGATGACGCGACGTATGTGCGGGAGTAAAACGTGAGGGCCCTGCCTCGTGACATGGCCGGTCACGTGAATTTAAAAAAGATCGAATTTACAAATTAAACGAACGGCGCCGGCGCCGTTATCTAAAAATAGAAATAACGACATTCTTTATCGATTTTAGGGGAAGATAGATGTAAACACGCGAGTTTACTCTATCTTATATTGAGAAAAATTATTATTATTTCGAGACGGTAGCGCGCGCGAGCCTTTGAATGGTAGCCGCGATGGCGGGAAACTTCGCGATCGCACGAATAGGGCGCTGTTTTGGATCGTTTGCTACTTCATCGTACGCGGATGACCCAAATGATAGATTGCTCGAACTGCCCGTTTTTGTAGTAGGAATATGGTATTCACCTCAGCTGCTGTCCCCCGCAACAAAATACCAAAAGACATTAAGCTGTGGAAATAAGCAAAGTAGACCAACTTGGCAGTGGCAATATTTGTTAGCTGGTGAATCTTTTGAACTGCGAACGCAACAGAACTTAATCTTCCCGCCAATTTTTTATATGAGGAGCCCATTGTAATTTAGAATGAAGTGTGATACCCAGGAACATGGTGTTATCAACTAAGCCAACTCGATTCCCTTGGATCTCGATTTTAATGTCACTAGGAGGAACATTAGGCAGAGTAAATCTAATTCATTTTGTTTTGTGTGCATTTAGCAATAAGTTATTTAATGCAAACCAATGGGAATTTTATTTTGGATACTGCTTACATATCTAAACTCAGAATCTATTCTTTTTACTTTAAATCTGTATGAAAATACCTTGATATACTACATTTTGTAATATTAGTATATTATTTATTCTTATAGAATCGTTCTCGGCTTTGTATTTCGCTCCTAAAGCGGATGTGAATGGTAAGAAACTACCACTGATAGTGTGGCCACACGGGGGTCCGCACAGTAACTACGTAAACGCTTACTCTTTGGAAGCTGCGCTCTTCAACATGCTAGGTAAATAATTTAATGATATATTTTTTTTTATCTTTATTTTTGGCAATCAATCATTTAGATTATTACTGCCATTGTCACGTAGTCAATAATATTACAAGCATCGTGCAATCATTTCAATAATAAGCGTCGTGTCAGTCAATATTCTAACAAGATGGTGGATCCCTTGTTAGAACCTTCCAGGGAGTTTTTGTGGCATCTCAGAATTTCATACTCCGTGGTATTATTTTCCATTCACTTCACTTATGCACGATAAACTTACTATATTACGCAAAACACCACCAAATTTACAAAATATAGAGTCTAATAACACAAGATTATGAATAAAATATAAAATCCACTACATGACAGACTGAGATCCCGCAAAAAAACGTTAATGATAATTTAATAACTACTTGTTTTGTGAAGTGTGTAAACGACTATAAGAAGCTATTTATATTACACACACACACATACACGCAACAACACAATACAATTATGTATGCAGTCACACATATACAATAACAATGCAATCATGTATGCGCATGTTACGCCATCGCTACACACCACAATTGCTGACTAAGATTTCCAGTGCCACGATGCGGTAGGTGTACAAAGCATTACGCCATCGCCTCACACCACAGTCGATGACTAAGAGAGCCGAGTTCCCAGTCTCAAGGCGCTGCAGGTGTTCAGAGCAACGAGTCAGCTATTTCCACGGTACAACAGGTGTACAAACTTGGTGGAAACGTTCGGTGGTCCGACTCCTTCGTTCCCACATTATTCATGTATAAAAACTTGTACGAAACAACGTTAAAACAGTGTTAACCTAGCATCGGTAGCATTCATTATGCTATAAGTTTAGTTTAGTTTGTGAGAGTTAGCCTAACATCGACTACACTCTCACAATGTTAGTCTTAGGCGAGGGCTATCCTAACTTCGGAAGCTCTCTAGTATTAGTTTCATTGTAATTTTATTTTTTTAATAAATTAATTTAAGTAATTTGGTTTTTTTTGGATCCTCCGGCTCTGACCTTCGTAACTCGCACATAAACACGCAACAATACTATATGCGCACACAAACATATAACAACACCAAAACAATACACAAAAAAACACAACAAATGATTGGTTTAATCATTTATGCGCGCACAAACTCGCAATACACTCGTGAATGCATACGAACACAACACAATCGATCTGTTCTACACACATACTCACTCATACAAACAAACACTACATTACATACTAATTTTACATACACAAAGTAATTCATCCATACACTAGCACATATACACAAATAAAGGGTATAACTGAAAAACATTAAACGGTTAAACAGTTTTTGTAGGTTATTTGAGTGACCCATATGAACTTACTTGTATATATGCGTGTAATGAATATTACAAAATAGAAATCAGTTCGTATTTGTAAAGATATCACTGTTTTATTGACTATTTGTGTGCTATTTCCACCAAGTAGTAAATACAAAACAATATTAGTTTGTTTCATACTCATAAGCTTGGTCATGTGTGAAAGAGATAGAGAGTTGTCTATATTGTGTGTGCGTTGTGATATCATTCCGTGCGGTCTTTCCTGTGCTTTAAATACACACAATCACAATGTATGAATGTGTTGTATAAATGCATATAGATATTAAACTTGTGTGTCATGTATATGTGTGTCTAATAATGAACGCACGGATTGATGTCACAATGCATACACAACATTTATTAACTACAAGATTATGGGCGTAAGGAAGATTAATATTCGCAGCAGGTCAATTGACTTGAGCTTTTCAATAGAAATTTCTATGAAAACGATATTTACAACGTGCCTATATATTAAGAATGCATAAATGTGATGTGATGGTCTAGTGGTTTGATCGGTGGGAAATCATTCCGATGTCCGCTGCTTCGAATCCCAACGAACCAAGGAATTTTTCGGAATGCGCGTACATTTACTAATTTAAATTTGTAAGAACACAATCAGAAGACGGGGAAGGAAGACATCGTGAGGAAACTTGAACCAAATCAATATAAAAATCAGAATAAAAAATATTTTATTCAATTTACGTCCTTAGAAAGCGCTTATGAACATTGCTGTCACTTGTTTGGAAAAAGATTCAATTATCGAGAAGAATCGACAAGAAACTCGATCTGGTTCATGTTTTCATTTGCACAGCGGTAGGTGGGTGTGGTGATTATGCCCGGACCTTCCTAAGGGAAGAGGATTATGGCCCTGCATTGGGTCTCATACAGGCTGATGATGATTATGATCGTTGTGAGTTCAGTGTCAGTGACCCTCTACCACTGGTGTTCAGGTTTCGCATCGCTCCAAATAAATTATCGGGGTTCGACTGGTACTGGTGATGCTTCCGTACGTTTCCTCCCGAAACGTGTAGGCGATGCGGATGTAAAAGATTGCAAAATGGCGACGGACGAGGCTCTGAGAAAATTCGATGTGGACGAGGCTCGGTTGTGCCTTTTCGGGGGTTCGCATGGAGGGTTCCTCGTGACCCACCTCTCCGGACAGTACCCCGATTTTTACAGGGTTGTTGTCAGCCGGAACCCCGTCGTCGATGTTTCTAGCATGTTCAATTCTACTGATATCGCTGATTGGTGAGTTTGGAATTGCCTCTGATTTATTATCAAATGATGAAGTTTTGAATGCATCTAAAAATGCATGTTAAAAAATCGATTTATTTTTCGATAGTAATTCTTCCCTTACCTTGTTAATTGTGTATATGCTGCAAAATTATGGTGAACATTAGTATTTAGAACAATAATTAATATACTAATTAATAACTTCGAATTTCGTGTTTTTAAAATTTAAATACAAGTTAGTTTCTGTGAGAAAAAGCATAACTTATCCTACTTCACTGTTATTGGGTGTAGTGTAGTAAAAAAAATGCCAAAATCCGTATAGTTAGTATAGTTATTCAAGTATGATATAATATCTTCTAAAATACATTCTCAAAAACAAAATATATAGATAAATACATTTTTATATGTGTAACGTGTGGGTAGTTTATATCTATTTCCATCAATTTGGCGATAGTCGCAAATGTGTACCGCAAAGTTGTTGAATATATGCAAATTAGTTAAAATCGTGATCGGTGACGTACCATAACAAAACTATGTTCGCTTATATCCCAAAAATACCATAACTACGTAGTCCATGCAGCTCATTGAAATTTTTAAAATAAGTTTTTTTTACATTGATCGTTACATGCACACACACAACTAACACACACACAAGCATATACGTACGAATTCACAGCTTACACGTCCAAGCATTCGCGCATATACATAAACACGCGTGTTGTGTGATTTAAAACAAGATACGCACTTACGAATTCACGCACTCTTCTTCATTTTCTTGTTTTGGCAACGCAGAAGCATTTGCCAGTGCCAATGTCTTGTTTCATTCGAGATTACAACATATCTTACACTATAAGTGTCGTGTGATTATTTCAATGTTTCAACAAGATGGTGGAGAGAGAACTTTCCAGGGAGTTTTGTGGCATCTCAGAATGCATGGTCCGTGGTATTACTTTTCATTTACTTCACTTATGCACAATATCCGAACTGTATTACGTAAAACACCACCAATTTTACAAAATATACAGTCAAATAACATAAGATTATGAATAAAATATAAAACCCACTACATGAAAGACTAAAATCCACCCAAAAACATCCATTCGCGCACTCACGTACGACTCATTCATTCACGCACACATACGCACATCACATATGTATATAATATATATAGAAAAAAACGCGATATATCATATGTGAAAAATATATCAGAAACTTTTCGCCGTTCGAGCTAGGATAGGTCTACGATGTTAGTCCTTAGGCGTATGAAACTAGTTTTCATTTGATTGCCCTAAGGTACCTACTGAAAATGTAACATTTTTTAACAATATTTCAATCCGTTAACATTATATCCTATAATATATGTTGAATAGAAATTAATTTGATAAGTATGTAGTTGAAACATGTTTTTATATATTCTTGTTTCATGAGTCGCGTAATTCTTCCTATTCCTGTAGTTCCTGAAATTAGCGCGTTCAACCGAACCGAACAAATAAACAAACCTTCCCTTTATAATATTAGTAGAAAATATAAAATACACTACATGATATTCCAAGATCAAGATCTTTCCAAAACTTAATTATTGCCTCTATTGGCTATCTTTGACAATGTCAAAGCTTTGACAGTGTCAAAGTAATGCATTAATCGACCGTTAGGTTGCGCCTCCGTGCGGGTAAACTTTCGTGGCTCAATTGGCTACGGAGACGCGCGCGTTCGCTGTCTCATTGCGCACGTCGGCGACTATGACGTCAGAGACTGCTGTCTCGCTCTGACCACGCTGTTAGAGAGAGACGGACGTATAAACACTGTTTCGCTTTACGGAGGGAGTTACGGCGGGTTCGTCGCGGCACATTTGGCCGGACGTTATCCGGACACGTTTCAATCGATGGTGTTGAGGAATCCGTTGATAGATCTCGCGACTAAAGGTCATTACGCGGACAACTCTGATGGGTGAGTCGATGAAAGGATTTATTTACACAAAGATGTATTAGTGAAGTAGGTTTACAAGATTTCGATGAGCGATGTATGGATTGTTTTAACATGATATGTTTATTATTTATGGCTGTAACGGTAGTAAACTAAAATATAATTCATAATTATATTATCGGCACACAAAAATAAAGTGATCCGCTGAATCTGAATCTGGAGTTTGAATTTTTTACAATTTTTGGCAATTTTCATTTTTTTTTTTTGCAAGTACCCGTGTGAAGAACTAGCTCCAGAATAAAAATAAATATATATTCGTATACACATTCACATGAAAATATCCATTATCGCAATCGCGGTTATTAAAAAATCATAGTATTTTTTGGATGTACGTCACTGATACGGTATTACATAAGGGGTTTTGGCATTTTTTTGAATGTAATATACGTGTAATAATAATAGAGCGCTAATTACAATAAGTATAGTTTGAAATTAAATTTGGTGGAATAGCATATAGTTTATTGTGAATTTTTTCGCTGTTAAGGTGACCGCTCGCACCTCGGTAACGAAAATATTTTATTTAAGAATTTTAATAAAAAAATTTACACGTCCGCTTTTTAAACTTTGATTTTGTATACATGTCTCTTTCCTAGTGTATTAAAAAAAAACCCTCCAATTAATCCAGAATAATGATCTGTTGTTTAGACCAGTGGACGGCGAACTGGTCATCCAAAAGAGCCAAATTGAAACAATACAAAACAGAAATTTATTCAAAGAGCCTACTTACCTTTATCGAAATAATTAGGATTAAAAATGAACTCTCGAGCTTGCCTTTTTTTTGCGAGCGACTAGCCGTGCTTTTTATATCATAAGAGCCAAACGAACTGGCGGGTCACCTGATTCTAAGTGATCACCGCCGTCCATAGATACTAGCAACACCAGGGGAGTAGCAATTGCGATGCCAGTCTGTGTTAAGTGGGCAGGGGGAGGGGAGGGGAGGGAGAGGTGTGCCTCTGGTCCTATTGTAGCTTTCTAAAAATATACTTCTTTTCTGTAGGCTTACGTTTTGTATATGTTTATTCGTCTCTTACGAGGCCAGTTAATAAGATAACATTCCGTGTTTGTGCTAAATAATAATAATAAAATAAAATAAAAATAAATAATTTGTGTAAGAGCCGCAACTAAAAATTGGAAGAGTCGCATATGGCACGCGAACCGCTGTTTACCGACCAAAATTAGGCCAAAATTGCCGATCAAAATTATACCAAAATTGCCAACCAAAATTACCGACAAGAATTAGACCAAAATTGACGGAAAGAGAAGTTGAATAATAAATAGAATATAATACGCAGGTGTGCGGTTGAAGCGGGTTTTGAGTTTTCTGAGGCCGGACCGGTGTCCGAGGAACAGCTTCTCATGATGAGGAGGTGCTCCCCGCTGGTGCACGTGCACTCGGTGCGAGCCCCGACTGCGCTCATGCTGGGCGCGGGGGACAAACGCGTACCACACTACCAGGGATTAGAATATGCGAGGAGACTTCGAGCCAATGGGGTACCTACGAGGTCAGTTTTTAAAGTGGAACGTTTCTTTCCATCGCTTCAACTTTTTTCATCCATCAAAAAACAACGCCTCAAAAACCTTTTGTTTATGTTATCATTTTTTTCTTCAGATTTTTCAGTATTCTTTATTGTAATAATTTTATAATACAGTTTCGAACACCGTGGAATCTATAACTCTATACTTCTTTGTCAATTCAATGATTTCATATGTAGTTTTCCTCCATAATTTGTCAATAAAATTATTCATAAAAGCCAAGTTAGTAAATGTATATGAATTCCAAAGAAGAGATATGAAGACAAATATTCTACTGAAAAAAATTGCAGCTAAAGAGAACAGTGTATTCAACTCAATATATGTGACTCGTCATTTTTGTTTATATTTCGCGCGCGCCTACACTTGTCTCTTTCTGTCACGTTTATCTATCCCTTTTACTTCATAACATAACGCTTTCTTTTTCTCTCTCCAAGGGTATGTGTATTTTCTGTCCTTTTTGCGTTAGAAATATTCTGGTGTGAAACCTTGCAATATGTGGGATTTTATATATGGTACTTGTGTGTATCACTGAACTAAACGACTAGGCCGATTTTATTGAGATTTTGTGTGCATAATCCAGTGGATTCAAGAATGGTGTAGATTCACAGTCGGAACCAGTAGGTGACGCTTCGGTTGGCTTTTAGGATTTTTTAAATCATCAAAGCAGGATAACGTCCGCAGGCACCACTAGTAATTTATGCATTTTTTCTTCGAACTGTCATTCAGTTACATACCTCAACAACTCTTATATGTATTTTGTGTCGGATAATATTTTAATTTGTTATTTTCAGGGTATATATGTATGATGATAATCATTCCTTATCTTCGCTATCTGCGGAGATGGATAATCTAATAAACAGTGCGCATTGGTTCATACAACATCTGCCTTAGCGTCGCCTCATACATTTGTCTCTACATTCTTGTAATCAAATATCATGTTATACTTATGTAGTGTTAAGATTTATAAATGTTCCTTTTCTATACTTTGGAATAAATGTTTCATATACGAATTTGTTTTATTTTTCCCTCATTATAAAATGTGATACATAAAACATATAACGTGTAGAAATAAAAACTCAAAATTAAAAAAAATACTTAATTTAATTTAGGCACTTATGAAGGCACTTTATCGTGCATCAATTTAAAAAAAAAAGCAGATTAACCGTATGTATATGATTTACTTTACTTGTTACTAGCTGTAATCGCGACTTCGTCCGCGTGGAACCGAATGTAAAAAAACTTACTAATAAGATCATCTGAATGTATTAAGTTCATTTGCTTATCAATTTTTTTCTCATACTTAATTCGTCGTCATTAAAATTACAATAAATGTTGATAGATTGCATCGATTTTATCTATACTAATATTATAAAGAGGTAAAGTTTGTGATGTTATGACGTTGTAGGGGGTAATCTCAAGAACTACTGTTCCAATTTGAATAATTTAAATTTTAAAATTCTTTCAATGTTATATAGCTCATTCATCGAGAATGGTTATAGGGTATATATCATCATGCTAAGACCAATAGGAGCGGAGCACAGATGAAAAATGTTTCAAAATCGGAATGTTATTTCCTTTTGAGAACTGCTGCGTGTTAGTGTATCTACTCCACGCGAACGAAGTCGCGGGCAGAGGCTAGTATGCTTTATAATGAGGTTTTGTCGTGAACTTAGTACTTTAGCAGAGTTGCGTGTTCAGACATACAGACATAGACATTTATAAAAATGATTGAAATGTATTTTAATACTAATTCCCAGACACCTGCAACATGAAGTCACAAAATTTTAAAAAGTACAGACACGCTAGATTTATATTCATATTGTATGTAATAGAATACGCACAATACGTAAATTAAATTGAAAATACACTGGTAATAATAAAATATTCATCTCATGAAATTCTAAAAAAACTTTCCAATAAAACAGTATTTTTTTTATATAAACCCATTAACCAATTGCTTAAATAATGAATGGTCTTGCCTAAGTAAGTCATGAAACAGTAAGGCACCTATGACTTATAGCTTACTGTAATGGAACTAGCTAGGATTAATGAACTATAATGTAATTGGCGTTGATTAAAATTTGTTTAAAACTCGTGACAGAAAACATCACTTAAATCGATGAGACTGGAAACATAAAACAGAGGTTCTTTATATAACGTAGGTCAGCACAGGCAGACATTTTGAAAATTTCACCTGTAAGAGAGGTATAAATATTTAGACACAAACAAAAAGTGAACGGTTCTTGAGATGTTGGTATCTAGATACATCACTAGATAGATAGATACTATATAGATATATATATATATACTAGATAGATCTCACTAGATACATGGCTGGTATTAAAGGAAATGTAGACATATTGCAACATTGAAAGTTTTTATCCTTTCTCTGTATCTTACTTCGCTTCAAACTGTGTGTATAGCGAGTTAGTAGATTTCTTTCTACAACCTGCTGTACAAGTTTCCTACCCAAACTGAATAGACGGTAACTTGGGACTAATGTATTCGTCACGCTATTACATAAAATATACCATTATATATTTAGTAATGTATATATTATATAGCAATATTTTAATTTCGAAAGACCACTTGTTAACTAGTGTTCCTTTCTAGGTAAATTATATAGATTTTATGTGAAATTTAAGTTCAACCTCTTTTACATTATCGTATTATATGTCTCTCAGCAATTTTACACTAAATTCACAAAGATCTCAGACAATTTTTTCTCGGGATGCTTATATGTAGAAAATTTCATACTCATCATTAGCTCGTATGTGACCGGACCAAAGTGAATAACTAACATTGCCACTAGCAAATAAATACTTATATTAATTAAGAAAATAAATTGTACACAAATTTTGTAAGTAAATAAGCGTCCCAATTTTTTCAGCCGTGTAGTTCAAATCAAATTCCATCTGCGCTATGGGATATTACAACAATTATATTAATTTACAATCATATATGCTGTATTTAACTTCTTTTTTTGATTACTTAAACATATTACATTAGAATGAATAAAAAAAATCGACTATTTATTTTCTCTTAATTATATCGAAAATATTGTTGGAAATTAAAATTATATTTGACAATTTTTTTTAATAAACTTGATATAAAGTTTCGTAAAAAAATTAGAAGGCAATGAGAAAATATTATTAATTATATTTTAAAGTCAAATAACTTTGAGACGCGTCGGTTTATAAAAAAAAAATCAAATACCTTTTTTGTAGAGCGTTCAATTTTAAATAAGAAAATGATTTGGTCTAGTCTTTTAGATGAACCATTAAAGAATTATAAAATTGTAAACTCAAAAAAAACAAGCTTTCCCATGTTAATTATACTAGAAATTGAAAACTACCATGCGGCACATCTTAATATTAAGAACTGTTGCTTTCATAGGATTTTTTCACCATTTCCAACAATATTTTCGATGTAATTAAGAGAGAAAAAAATAGGCGATTTTTTGAATCAGTCTAAAGTTCATACTGTAATTCACGTACTATGGTAATTTTCCCAGTAGTTAGTAGACAGGTGTCGTTGACGTGCACTATCGCATGGACGCCCCATAAGTGATGCAATATGACCATAATGCAAGGTGTTTGACGGACAATTTGTACATGTACTCAATTACACCGTTTTTATTGTGATGCGTTGTACTTAATTACTTGATAACGCACTTTAAGGGAAGTGCTTCTGTGTTATAATTATTATAGGGAGTATTACATTTGGTACTTAAAACTACGATATATTTCGGGTAAATATAATAAATATTGGAGTATAAGATTACTTTCCAAATTGATAATAAATTAAATGTAACGCTAATGTTATGGAGAAAAAATATTTAATTTCTTGTTTCTAACGGATAAATAAACAAAATACTCTATTGATGATTTAAAAAAAATCATCCATAAAAAGGTATATTATTAATAGCATGGGCTATATTTTATTTTCGAAATCAAGACTAACACAAGGGGAACTGTGAGTAACTAACTACACAGGGACATCATTAGGAGATTTGTCTCCACAGCATCTAAGGAACTGGGCATCCTGAAAAAACGATCTTTCGTTCCCGGCCAGCTAAACGTTCTCTATAAGGTACAAATTAAGCCATGCATGGAATACTGGTTGCGTATCTGGAATGGTTCCGCAAATATATCCTTGATGTCTTAGGTAGATTGAAGCGACTGGCGGTCGGGATTATGAAAAGTGTAGACATTACTAACAGTCTTGAACTATCTTAGTCACGAAGAGACATTACCTCACTGAGCGTGTTTTATCGTCCGTTTCATGACGAGTTTTCTGAAGAGTTGTTAAACTTCATCCGATCTTCTTTCCACTACAGACCTACATGGGCGCTTACGTTTCTCCGCAGATTTACTGTAGCTACCATACCGGCAAATATGAAAAAATTTAAAAATTCTTATCTGTTTCGTGTTATTTTTTTTATAACATAGGTGGCAAACTCACTGGTGGCTCACCTGATGTTAAGCGATCACCTCCGTCCATAAACGCTTGCAACATTAGGGGAGTCGCAACAGCGTTGTCAGTCTATGTTTGGGGGAGGGGAAGGTTGGGGAGAGAGGAGGGGAGTGGAGGTGATCCTCCGGCGCTCTCAATGACCGAAAGAAATGCAACAATGCAAACACCGTTACTTCACGTCGGTTTTCTGTGAGAGAGTGGTACTACCCCGGGCGAGTCGACCCGTTCATACTGAAACCAGTAATAGCTTAGCTAGTGTGTTCACTGTTTTATGACGTGAAAGTGCATTTTTACAGGTCGGCATGATGCCGACGAATGCAGTTGGTATTTAACAGCGACAGTCGCAGTTACCTTTGGACTAAACCGTATTTTCAGTGCAGCGTTCTGACGCATTACACTTACATGTAATATTTAACTTCCATATTTAGATATATTCAGATGAAAGATTTCTGAAGTCACACAACGTCATTTTTAACCCTTAAATGGTTAGTGGCACAAACATTCTCTCTTACTCAGAAATAGAGTATAAACCTTACTAAAAGTTTTATTTTTGGGTCTACGCCATAATCGCTCGACACATTCAAAAGAATTCAGAAATAAAGTACATAAATCCGCTCGCTTATTAATACAGGTAACGTTAAGATTGAGGAAATCTCTTTTTTTATATCATATAGGAGGCAAACGGACATGCGGGTCACCTGTTGTTAAGCGATCACCACCGTCCACAGACACCAGCAACCCTAGAAGAGTCGCAAGTTTGTTGCCAGCCTGTGTTTGGGGAAAGGGAGAGGGTGGTGCTACCCCGGAAGAGCCGACCCATTCATACCGAAACCAATAATAGCTTCAGCGTGGCTCTACCATCTACAACTCTACTATCTCTGTGCCGCATATGTGCCTTTTTGTAAATCTTTATCAAATATTAGAAATAAATAATACTGCAAGAAATCATGCATTTAAGGGTTAAGTTACACATATAAATGCGCAAGTAATCATACTTATTTGTTACTAACGTTTTATGATTGAATATCTGAAACGATCGCAATGGAAATGGTCATAGGCAGCCTATGACCTGAAGAATGACATACGCTTTATAATCATACAGCAATAAAATCTCCCAGCGAAGTAACTAGGCACGAATTAGCTCAACATAAATTTCATTATCTTATATAATTATTTAGCATATTATAATATTGTTGGCGTAGAGTTTAAAGATACTTCGTTAAACCTTCTAGTGCCTAACGAATCACGTACTGGAGTGTCGGTATCACTGACCTGAGGACTAGGGTCATGTCGTGACCTCTAAAACTCCAATGAACTTTTAACTCATTCATTATTAGACACCTTTTGATCGATAGTCTGGGATTTGTTTATTGTGTACATCCTCTATTAATCTCAATATAATTTGCATTTTGAAGTTAAATTTATTTTGGGAATTTTGGGACGATGTGGATTGGTTTTATGAAACGTAAATTTGTAATGAAAAAGAGATATAGCTATAAATGTATATAGGTTTTAGGGTGTGTGACAACGAGTTAGAATTTTCTTAATGTACTTATAATACATACAAAGTGAGGGAGAGAAATCTATAGCACATTATTGTCTTTAAAAAACTATGTTGTTTGTCTGTCTACTTAAAAAAAAATCTATGTTGTGTTTTTTTTCGAACTGACTACGCTATTGACCTAGCAAGGTCTTAACAGCTTCATCGGACTACTAAGGCGAGCGCTTGCGGCACTCAGCCGATTTTATTTGGCCAACTAGCTCAAGGGTTCACGGCACACCTCGGCTTGGGCTGTTGCCTGATACATGCAATTCGAGACCTATCTGAGCTAACCTAAGTTAAGCTACATATTCAAACTTATATGAGTTATTGAAACACATATGTGTACCAAGCATACCTCGACAACTCTTATATGTATTTTGTGTTGGATAATTTTTCTAAACTATTTCAGTTCGATAAGGAAAAAAATAAAACTCTTCCACTTTCATATGTAAGCATGACTGCGTGCACGTGTGTGGAGGTGATATGTGTAATGTTGTCGCAGTGATGTTAGATTTAGTGTCACTGTATCGTGCGAGCAGCGTACTCAAGGACTCCGCCAATGTTGTGTATTGTTGTTATTCTCGAGGAAATAAATGCTTTATGATTATTTACCCAAATCAAAAAAGTACAAACAGGTTAGATTTACATTCTTATTATATATATAGAGAGAAGACAAATAAATTACAAATCGCTTAATTAATTAATAATTTAAAAATTATTCTTTTACATTATACAAATTAAAATAAAAATGCTAAAAACAAAATCAGTTTCAAGGTGTGCTCAAATTTAAAAATCAAAATATCCTTTATTCAATTTAGGCCCTGAGAAGGCGCTTATGAAAGTCAAAGCTACCACCGGTTCGGAAAACTACCCAGTCATCGAGAAGAATCGGCAAGAAACATGAACATTTTCTTATGAAATGGGGTCCTTCAAGCGTAACGTGAAGAGACACTTACACAGGCCGGCATGACAGCGGCGATCAGTGATGGATAATCTATCTCTCGGTGGTTGTCGATGTTTTTGGCTTGTACTATGCTTACCATCAGGCATAGCACAGTTATTTTGTCGTGCTGCAATAAAAAAGAAACTCGATCTGGATAATCTGTTCATCTATACTAATATTCTATACTTAATATATAAAGCTGAAGAGTTTGTTTGTTTGTTTGTTTGGTTGAACGCGATAATCTCAAGAACTACAGATCCGATTTAAAAGTTTCTTTTAGTGTTAGATAGCTCATTTATCGAGGATGGCTCTAGGCTACATATCATCACGTTAAAACCAAAAGGAGCTGAGCACTAATGAAGAATGTCTCAAAATCGGGCTATTTTGGAAGCTTCCGCTGCGTGTTAATGTCAGTATTATATGCGTTGCCATGGTAACGCGATAACATTCTATCAAAAATATTTTCATGGTTTATTTTGTATTCCTATTAAAAAAGTTTATTCTACGTTAGTTGTTTTCGATTTTAAATTATACGTGTTACGTTTATATCGCAAACATTTCTTAAGTTTATTTTGTGTTGTTATTCAGAAAGTTTAGTAGTAATAATATTCGTTCAATAAGACAGTCGAAGGAATTAATCCATACAGCCAATTCTGAAGTTGTTAATATAATTAGTTTTCTTCTATGTCCAAGTTAATGTAAAGGTATAAGCGCCGAATCCTCTACATAATATAACGTAATTTTTTATCTTCTTAATCTTCAAGACCATAGAATTAATGCTTCGTGGTTTTATTTTTCATTCATTTCACTTATGCAAAATATACGAAAGATATAATACGCAACCAACTTCTACACGATATAGAATCATGTAACACAATATTATGAAAAAAATATAAAATCCACTACATGACAGACTGAAATCCCGCCAAACACTCTTAAAAAACTCTATTCTACATTAGTTTTGTTGCCAATTTTTTATCTGTGATATATTACGTATTTTAAAAGTAAAGTAAGTGTAATTTATATTAAAATAAATTATTTTTGGTGAATACAATTTGTGATGCTACAAACATCAACATTTTTTTTAACTCTGTCGATATGTCTGTTTTTTTATTTGATCCGGGTAATCTCCGAAACGACTGGACCTATTTGAATGTTTTTTTTTCTTAGAAATGACTACGCTTAACAGCTTCACCGGATTACAAGTAATATTTGAACGGGAATTTTACGGGCAAATAAGTAGCTAATTAGCTGTTTTATTTAATAATGTTCGATAATGTGTAGCTTCATATTTTCATTATTTTCTTATATAGTGTGAGCACTGAGGGTGGTATATAGTTTAAAATTCCATTTATGTGGCTGATCATAATTCCATCCCATTCGATACACTATTAGTATTCACATACATAATATACACGTCACCTTTTACAGTAGATGATGTGCGTGTGATACAAATATTTTTGAAATAGTATTATTATAATTTACACTAGATGTGTAATCACAATTTTAAATTTATTTAATATATTAAAAAAAAAACGCGCGCGAAGCCGCGGATAACAGCTAGTGTTACATATTTTTACAAAGCATAATTTGAACTGCTGGTCATATATCTATCTTAATATTTTTAGACTATTATCGATCGATTCAGAAAGCTACAAGTATGTGTGATGTACGATTGTCTTCTAGGTAGCTGTATGTAACTTCGATTAATAACGATAAAAGAAAGTGTTGAGAAGGTTATCCTGGCCTAACTGTGAATCAAATTGGTTTTAGTTGTTTATACACTATATTTTGTTTTCGTTACGCACCTAGTAAAGCAAAGTCTGTGAATGGTTTTATTCATTTCAAATTAATTTCTCAAATTCATTAATTGACAGAGTGATTCACGGGGAAGGTGCATGTATATAATTTGTTAAGATTAAATAAGGTGAACGATAAATGTTGAAAGTATCGGAAAAATTCAAGCCGCCTGGTAACTTTCGTCGAAAACGCTGCCTAAAACCTTCGAAGTATAACAAAACTATTTAGATGACGACACAGATGAATTCGCGGTAATCAGATAATTTAATATAAATTTAATACGTAAGTACGACAACTTAATGTCTAAACTTGCTTGTTTTACCGACTTCGTTCGCATGAATATAATGATTATTGGTACTTTTTTATACCGATTGTGAGTTTACCCTATTCAATTCTAATCTTTTCTGCTTAGCTCCCATAGGAAACCGTAATTATATGTGGCCTTAATGATGTAACAAAGTTCTCTATCCACCAATACAGTTCTTGTTAAAATGGGTTCAACCTTTTCAAATATTAGCCGGACAAACAAAAGACACTTCAATTTTGATTATATGTATATATTATTAGTAGGTACTTAGAGGGATATTCGGGAAGCGGGAACGGTGGCTGGCACGCACGGTTACGTCACGCTACGCTGGCTTCGTAAATATGGTAGTCTTTGGGGTTAGGGTTAAAAAACGCGGGAAATCGTTTTAGATACCAATTTTTTTTGTTGTAAAAACCATATTGCACATTCTATTGTTGAACAAGGGTGAAATTTATTCCCATTAGGATTTTTTTAGTTATTTATATGTATCACTCAAGAATTTTTATCTTTATACAATAATTATTCTGTCCGTATCTATGTGACTGAACTCCTCCTAAACGGTAGGACCGATTTTAATGAATTTTTTTGTGAGTATTCAGGTGGATTTGAGAATGGTTTAGATTCACAATTGGGCCCGGTAGGTGGTGTCGCGGTTGAGTTTTGGGTTTATTTTTTTATTTATTTTTATTTTTTTCTTTTTATTTGTTCTTTATCAAGACAGGATAACGTACGTCGGGTCCTTAATACTTTAGGGTTTAACAGTTGACCAAAATCAAAGTTTAAGTGGTCTAAAATGATAAACATGATTTAAAGTGGTCTGGCCCTTGAGTGTAGCTGCCGAAACACACCAATAGATTCTTGGCGATATAAATTGTGGGGTGTAAGGGGTGTCGAGTAACATCATAAGACTTGAGACACCCAAGCCAACCTCACCTGCACGTGGTGCACCCTGCTGAATAACGAATGAGGCAATGGTGAAAGCGGGGTGGTAGGTTCTTACAGCCCGACTGGGTCGCAACCACCATGCATATGGTTAAAAAGCCCGTCATAGTGACTCGCATCTGCACGTCGCGTTTCGGGATCAGCCTGTGCATATCCAGTACCGGGTGACTTTCGTCATTATGGCCGGTATGACAGCGGCGACCGGCGATGGATAATCTGTCTCTCGGTGGTTGCCGATGTTTTTGGATTGTACTATGCTTAACATCAGGCATAATGCAGCCACTATGTCGTGCTTCGATAAAAAAAAAAACAGTTTTGTAGTTAGTTAGGAGGTAGTAACAGTATCCTATCAATATATTTTAGTTTCAACACAATGTTCTGTTTCACCAGTATCGGAGAGACTCGAATTAATGTTGGAAAACGTAGGAATAAAGTACTATTTCTGCTTTTTTTTTAAATTAAAGGTAAGTTTTAAATGATCCGTACATTAAGGAACTTATTATCTGGAAAAGCATAATATAAGTTAAAGGCATTTATTTTTGTATACAGCAGTCTCGTCTAATTTTTGGGTAGATTAAAATCTAGTTTGAAAAGCACGGATTTAATTCAGAACCGTTTTGATTAAAGACAGGAAAATTCATAATTATACCATAATTATGAGTATTCACATAGAACCCAAATTTGAACATATACATATAAGAAATTTAGTAGGTGGTAGAGCCACGATGAAGCTATTACTGGTTTCAGCTTGAATGGGTCGGCTCTCCCGGGGTAGTACCATCCGACCCACAGAAACACCGGCGTGTGGTAACAGTGCTTGAATTGTTGCGTTTCGTTCCGAGAAGACCCACTTCCCCTCTCCTCTCCTCCTCCCCCTATTAACCCCCCGAAACACAAGCTGGCGATGCACTTGTGATGGATTTGCTAATGTCAATGGACGGCGGTGATCACTTAACATCAGGTGACCCGCCTGTTCGTTTGCCTGCCATGATATATAAAAAAAATATAAATCTAACGCGTCTGTACTTTTTCGGATGTCGTAAAAATTTTTTTTCGATTGTACAAAGAAGGCATACCCAAACAATCCATAAAAACTTTAAGAAATGTATAAATTTCATGTTGTTATACCTAATGATGAAATGAAATACTTAATGGATGAATTTTAAATTCTAAATCCAGTACACCTATCTATACAAATATTACAAAGAGGTAAACTTTGTGGTTTGTGATGTTGTGACGTTGTAGGGGGTAATCTCAGGAACTACTGAGAACTACTCATTCTTCGAGAATGATTATTTATTTTTTATTTATTTATTAAAGGTCAGCTGGTGAACAATGTACCACACAAGAATTAACGA
Source organism: Antheraea mylitta (assembly GCA_014332785.1). Taxonomy (NCBI): domain Eukaryota; kingdom Metazoa; phylum Arthropoda; class Insecta; order Lepidoptera; family Saturniidae; genus Antheraea; species Antheraea mylitta. The sequence goes on along the minus strand of JACEII010000009.1, from coordinate 1,371,810 downwards.
TATGTGTAAACAATCTATAGGCACATTGGTCTTTAAAAGCTGCCACAGCATGCGCTACATGGTAAACAAACTAAATTAAGACATTGTATTATAAGTTATCCACTATATAAACTTAAATAAAAACAAATTAACTTAAATAACTATTACAATGCAATATTATGACACAATATAATGGAAACCTTTGGTAAAAAGCATAGGAATCACAATATCAAAGCCGAGACATATTGAAGTTATTATTTATATGTTATTAGGAGCTAAAATTTATGTCTCTCAGCAACAATAAAGCTTTTCGCTTGAACGAGCACAACGAATTTATAAATAGGCTATATCAACACGCTGAGACCAATAGGAGCGGAGCACAGATGAAAAATGTTTCCAAAGCAGGATGTTTTTCCTTTTGAGAACTGCTGCGTGTTAGTGTTAGTATAACTATTCCACGCGAACGAAGTCGCGGGCAGAGGCTAGTGATTTAATAAAGTAAACCTGTTGTGTTTTATTACACCTGGATATTGAATTGGTAAGAACGATCAGGTCATCTGGAGGACGATTGTATATTCTTAGTGGACATACCTGTACAATGTCTTCTATTGATTGAGTTTACGCCTCGCAGTACAGAGTGAAGTGCTTATAGTATGTACAATTTCTTTCCTACGACATTAAATAAGCACTCGGGCTTAATATCAGACACGTGTATCGGAAGGGCGCTCGCTCTGACTCACCCTGTATTTATTCAGGGTAAATAGAAAATCATTCTACGACGTTCTTGTAAAAGCCAGCCATTTCCATTGATGCGTAATTAATCAATACGTATAAATTAAATTGACGTGTCTAATGTTTGTACGGGCGAATCTCTGAAACGGTTGAAATGGTTTTGGTGAGACTCTATGATCTTGTCACATAAAAAAGTTCGATAAACTTGTTTATTACAATATAATTTATCGAACGTTTGTAAAACTGTTGTAGACTAAAAAAACGGAATAAGTGAGTAAGTTTTATTACATTTGAGTGCGACCCGCAGCTAGGAGGATATCCAAGACAGTTGATAACAAGAAAGGCAGAGTTGTATTTAGAATAATGTATTTTGCAAAGAATATATTAAACATTTAGGGTCATTCATGGTCTTTGTTAGATACTGTATATTTATATTATTTACTAGCTGTGCCCGCGACTTCTTCCGCATGGAACGTGAAGAAAACAGTGACTATTAAAATCATTTCCTTACCGATCCTCCCGATGAAATAACGGCAGCGAACGATCAGTACCAGCCTGTCTCTCCAAACAGAGCGTGTTCACGCCCACGCCCACGTTACCACAGATCACGCCGCCGTGGTCGGGGGTAAATTTCGCTCCCGCACACCAGATTAGGCCTCCCTCGGCAGCGACTCAAGCCTAGGTCCGTTCCGTCGGTGTAGAGCCCTTGAGTGCGCTGCTCGCGCGAGACAGTGACACAAAAATTTACATCAGTGCTATAACACTACACGATCACCTCCAGACACGTGCACTCCTACACGCTTACACATGGAAGTGGAAGGGTTTTATTTTTTCCCTTATCGAACTGAAAAAACTCTAATTTTCCGATAAAAAATGTAAGGAGGGGTTGTTGAGGCATGTATGCTTGGTACACATATCAACTCAACACCTCAATCATATATGAATAGTTAGCTAGGTTAGCTAAGTTAGGTCGCGAGTTTGCATGTAACATGCAACAGCCAAGCCGAGCTGTGCCGTGCGCCCTTGAGCTAGTTGCCCAAATAAAATCGGCTGAGTGCCTTAAGCACTCGCCTTAGTAGTTCGGTGAAGCTGTTAAGACCTTGCAAGGCCAATAGCGTAATCAGTTCGAAAAAAAAAATCATTTGAATGTATTAAGTCTAATTACAATAAGTTTTAATAGAGTGAACCGATTTTAATGAAACAAAGACTAAATGTTACTCGAAGATATGCTTTATGATTTACTTTAAAAGATTTTATCATGGACACAATATTTTAGCAGTGACAAAAGTTTTAAAAGTACAGGTACGTTAAATTAATATTCTTATTATATGCATAGATGAGTAATAGAATAACCCTTTGTTTTCACCCAAAGTGAGATCCAAACGTAGGTAATATATTTTCTATAGAATATCATCTTTATGGATAAAAGACTCTTCCTGGGGGAAGACGAGGGCGTTACGCTCGCTTTACGTGAATTCAAATACGGAGAAATCAATAGTAGTATATAGCTACATTTGAAAGTGAAATGCTGAGTCAGTTAGCTTCAGTAACGATGTTTTCTTTCATAGCTAATAATTAGGTTTGACTCATCATCATATATATTGTTATAGGCGTAACGCTTAGTAGAGGTTGGAGATTATTTTAATGGCATGTGTCGAAACCAAAAATGCTTTATTTAATTTAGGCCCTAAGACGGCGTCTATGAACGGTAAAACTACCATCGGTTCAGAAAACAATTCAGTCATCAAGAAGAACTGTTGAGAAACTCGACCTGGTTTCCATTATATATATTTAAGAAACCAGATGGTTTAACATTTGTTTTTAGTGGACGCACAGAGAGGGACGTCATTTCCAGACGTCACCATTGATCCACCCTATAATAAATAGCCTTTAGACATTAAAATCCGCTTAACATGGTAAAGAAGAAAGCGACGTTCAGTTTTTTTGGACTAATTAGCTTAAATTAATTATATCTGGTAATCGAAAGACTGATCGTCACAGTGAGGTCCTGTACCGTAACTAATTGCCGGGAGCTATCAGTATAGGCGATGCGGGCAGGCGGCGCGGCGTGCTCGCGCCCGGAAAAATATCGATCGAACCACGCACACCTGTTCACGGGCCGGTAGCGGACAGACAATGGGGCCGCGCACCTGCCTCACCACTCACAAGCCAGCGCACCGTCGTCCAGTGCGCACATATCACCACAATACACCCACCACCTACAGTCGCAGCATGCGCGAGTGTCAGCACTGACCAAACTGACGTCACACTACACTCGCCGATCGATCGCCGTCCGGCATCTTGGACGGTCACCACCGCCCTAAGTAATTCATAAAGTGATCGTAATTTAACACCACCGACAACCCTGTTTATATAAACAATACAACGTATATGGAGCAAATAAGAATACATATATGGAGGTGAATTAGAATGTAAGTGAACGATGCATATTACATCAGGACTGTCGCCTGTGTCCGGCGAGATGCTGGACACATCCGCATTGAACTTTTACGGGGATGCGGGCGATTGTGGGGAAACGTACTTCGCAGTCGACCACGCCGTCCCGGAATCCTCACATACCGTTGAAATCGAGTATGTCTATGAACAACCGGAAACTGACACCGAGTATCGAAACGATCTAGACGTTGATACATCAGAAACGGACACCATCACAGAAGTAGAAGTAACAGCTCAGACAACAGACGATCAAATAGAAGACGAGCAAGATTTGACGAACTTAACGTGGCTGCAAAACATAACAAACATAATGTCAGTACCGGAATTTCCACTGGCACCGATGTCTCCAAATCCGCAAATAAAAGTCCAGGCGCAGAACACGAGGCTTCAGAAATTCAATCAGACGATAGCGAAATGTCAGAATGATTTCATGGAGAATAAAGAGGAATACCAGACGAACAGCGAGAAGAAACCTCCTTACTCCTACAGCACTCTAATTTGCATGGCTATGAGGTATAATAATGACAAGATGACGCTGTCTGCGATATATTCATGGATAAAGGAGAACTTCAAATACTACAGGAAGGCGGACCCCACTTGGCAGGTGAGTTATCAGAGCCGGTAGTTGTGAGGGAACTCCGCTGGATTTAATAAACGAGCACCTAATGCGCAAACACTGCACGATAAGATTAGCCTTAATTGGATTTGTGAATAGATTGGATGATTGAAGTGTTCCATACTTATTAGTTTATTGAATTTGAGTATTAGAGAATATTATGCAATACATGCAGTTTTTCATAGTTTATTGAAACTTTAATTTTGCGCCATGGCAATAATTTTTATATACTATCAAATTGGATTAAAAAAAAAGAATCGAGAAAAAGAAGAATTAAATAGTAAAATTATTAGTAAAAAAAGGTAAAGATGTTTTTTATTCTTTGAATGGCTAGTCCAGTAGACATTAAGGACATAAATTGGTTCAAAAATCTTTTAAAGAAGGTCTTTACAGAAGGTTTATCTCGGAAGCTATACTTCAAAACAAATGTAGTTTGTTAGTATTTGCAAACTAAATAAATAATCCGTTATAAGAAGTAATCCCTTATAAATATAAAGAATTTTCATGATATTTACTACTAGCGGTACCCGCGGCTCCGCACACTCTTTTTTTAATTGTATTAAAGAATTATAAACTTGTGAGACTATGTACAATCATAAAAAGGTTCTATAAAACAATTGTAAGTACGACACGCACGCGACTTAAGTAGCATGCAACGTATACAATAGATATATAAATACTAACAATGTGCATAGGTGTCTATACAAAAAATAAATGCTTGTCTGTTCTGCAAGAATTGTATTATGGACCTCTTTACGTAATACCGTTATATTCTAAAATCTTATTAGGATAACCTCTTCTATCTTCAAAGTTACTACTTAATAATTATAATGACGAATTGTAAACAGTTACTTGATAATTATTTCTCTAATTAAAAATAAAGAATGAGTCGAAATGTAACAGCTAGTCTAAAATAGAATAACCTCAATTAATTTTTATATATTGTTTTTATATATTCGCTGTCTACCATTGAAAGTCCCCTGAAAATCGGTCTAACCTTTTGGAGAAAGTACAGTCGGGAAATATAAACTAAAATTCCCTAAACTGTTTTTTATAAGGCCAGCTATCTGCGAATGAAAGTTTCGCTAAGTTTAATTGTTTTGGAGATAGTAAATATTACGGGTAAAGCCACGTTTAACAGCTAGTCTAAATTAAAATAGACTGAATTACTATAACTTATCGGTTCAGCCGTTTCGGAGATTACCCGGAAAAACAGACAGACAGACCGACAAAAATTTTAAAAGTTGCATTTTTGTTATCGGAAGCGTGTATACTTTCATACCCAATCAGTGACAATTTTTTATTTTGCTGTTACATTCAGACACTTCACTTTTATTATATGTATAGATTACATTAATAATACTATTCATCGTCTAGTGATCGAAATTCAACCATAATGAATTTTTCAAGTTAAAATAAAAATTGACTACACTAAAGCTCGTTAATACCTACTACAAAAAAAAAACAAAGAAAATTGTTTGAAGAATAAAAGGAAAAATTGTACTTAACCGTTCTGTCTCTGTTTATTTATACATTATATATCTATGCATGTACATAAAAATCTTTACCGTTCGATAACAAAACCATCAGATATTTAATGACAACTCGCTAAAACGAGAGGAGGATTGACTTCCCAATGTAATGGCTAGAACACTACCAGGAGTTTCTGGAACTTATAACTTCTTGGCGACAGTTTTATAATTTTAACCATCTTCAGCTAGCCAGGCGACATGATAAAAGACATAACATTTGGTTACAATTTTATCACATTTTTCTCTACTGAAAATAATGCCACCATGCCAGATTTGAACCCACGTCGATCGATATCCGAATACGTTACCACTAAGCCATAATACCTTAAAAACCTCATATACATTTTTATCATTTCCTTACAGAATTCTATAAGGCATAATCTATCCCTGAACAAAGTGTTCGTCAAAGTGGCTCGATCCAAACAAGAACCAGGGAAGGGAGGCTTTTGGAAACTGGACTTAGCTCATTTAGAAGGCACCAAACGTATATCAAATAGACCCCACAAGAAAAAGAAGAACTCATCTGAAACAAAACAACCGACGAACGCGAAAGAAAAGATCATCGCTGTATCAAACATACCACAAGTTGATTTCGATGCTATAACTAATGATATCAATCAAGCTGTGACGCTCCATTTATCAGATTTCAATCTGAGCTCTATTCAACCTCTGGATAGTATGGAATCGGAAGGGAGTATTGGTGCGAATGTAATCGTGGAGCCAGCAATACCCCCGCCGCTAATCCCCGAGGACGATTTGACAAACTTACTCTTAAACCCTACAGAGTGGGATGATCTACAGCTGGATATGCTCGACAACTATCTGGACTCATGTTTCAAGTAAGTTTGAACTTTAGTAAAAAAGGAATTCGGTTGTATTTTCGAGAACCGATGGATTTGTGGTGACAATCTTTATTTTGTGCTTAATAATTTTTTATAACGACTTTTTTATTTTTCTTTATTGAATAGCACTTCAACTCAACACACACAAACATGACACCAGAAATACGTTTCGTACAGTTTTAAATTAATGAATTATTTATTTTATTCTAATATCATTAGTCTAGTCAAGTAGAGGCTTAAGCGAAAGAATTTATAGTTATGAGTAATTCTTATAAATAGAAAAAATACATTTGTAACATATTACGTTTTTAAAACGAACTAAAGAGTATGATATAAAGTTTTTATCTGTTACTTAAGTAGTTGTCTGTTCTGTTTTAAATGTCGCGAAAAAAAAAAACCGATTTATTTCAGTTTTTTTTCATCTGATCAAACTTTAAATTGATAATTCTTCGTCTTTCTCTTAATTTTCTTACATTACTATACAATCTTGGGTTATACTCGAAAGCGAGTTAATATAAATATGGTAAAATGAGTGTATCTGTAAGTCTATAGTTAAAAATACATTAAGTTATTTATTGTACAATGTTTTCAATTTACAATTTTTAATATATATAAAATTTACCAAAAGTTTTATGTAAATATGTTCATAGATAGTTACTTGTAGGCAGAATGACCGAACTATGTTGCTTTTTAAGCAGTTTAGTGTCATTAAAATATGGTAAAATACGCATTATCTTTTATAGTCGCCAAAGAGCGTACCTATTGGCTTATTTTTGTATATCTATTCATTCTGGTCTATCCTACAGAGTATACTATATAAATAGCGTAATACAAAACAAAATGAAAATTTTCATGAAAAGATCGATTATAATTGAGCTATACAATAATATAATCGTTATATAATTTATTACAAAGTTACATTTATCAGATTATTCTGAAGATATAATTGATATTTTTTTTTTATTATGTCAGTATTGTTATGTATACAGACCGCTCATTAAAGTGTTGTAGACTACAATAATTTGACAAAAAGTAATATAAGAATAAATTAATAAATGAAAAAATGAATAAAAGAACATAAATGCGAAGGAAAAATTTACACGTTCTTATTTTACTAATAATAAGAATTTTAGGTTATACTAAAGTCACAGATAGCACAAACTTACTTATACTTATTATGCTTAAAGTTTATTTTTTTATACACAATATATAGGTATATTATGAACACAAAATGGTTTCTTGCTCAATATAAAACGGCTTAGTGAGTGATAATAATTAAATTATTTAAACAAATATCAGTATTAATTCATATATACAATTATACAGTGTGTAATGTTTGTCGCGTTAATAGATTATATAATTTTGATGACGTAATTGGAAGTATTATGCAGTAATAGATAATTATTAATAAATTAATAGTACATATTTAAACAATGTATTGTGTAGAAAAAACGGCGTCATATTAGTATTAGTGGATAGTTTTTCTTTGAAATCTGTATAAACGAAGTATTAAAGTGTGAAATAAATGTTTTTTTTCATAGCATCGTATAACGCTGTGCTTAGGATAGAAAAAAAATGACGTACTTACCGCTCAGTATTATATTGTATAAAAAAACATTTATATTGTATTGTAATCGCTAAGTGCCGACAGTGTGTTAGTGAACTATCGTATTGTAATCGTTAAGTTCCGACGATGTGTTAGTGAAAATACATGATCAAAAGTACGCATAAAGTACGCACTCATAATCGGTTATAAAACTGAGTAAATAAGACAGTATTAAATTACAGAAGTTTAAAAAAAGATTTTGATGTATACAATATATGATTAACATTTGAACTTGGAATTTACGCTCTATGTTGTGTTTTTCCGAAGCTTATCTATTTATTATAAACAGAGTCGAATACAGAAGAGCATAAATACCTACTTGATACATTACATTAGGAATTTTATAAACAAAAGATAGAATCTTTCATAAGGAGAATAAATTACGCATGTAGGTACTAAATTCAAAATTATTTGAGAGTTATTCGTTGCTCTAGGGTCTTTAAACTTTATTTTAAATTCGGCTCTGATTATAAAAGTATTTACTATTCGCTGACTTATTTATGAAATATTATTTTAAAAATAGGAGTTGCCCCAACAATTTAGTAATTTAAGTGTAGGCTTAAGATTGTGGCAATATTTTGTATAGTTACAAAAACAACTTTATCAGGTATTCCGTCCAATTATATAAGCAGGGCTTACCTTTGCTCACGAAATTTTAGGACTAGGATGTACACAATATCGGAATAATTCCGTCCAAATAGATTATACACGAAAACTAGGCTATGTTGTGGTAAACCATTACTATAAAATAGTTTGAGTATTAAATTTAAAAAAAAAACAAAAAATGTTATAAATTAAAATATATTGTTTGCATCATTGCATAAATGTTTCTTTTTCTATTCTTAATTTTCTAGTCTTTTATATTAGCACTGTTTATATTGTACAGATTTGATTTTTAAGTACATGATTATTAGTTTTAAATTTGAAATGTTGTAAATAGTACTTTAGTTTAGATTTGAAATATATGCATGTACATTGATCTTGATCATTTAAAAACAAACGTTTTTTTGTTTGGAATAAAACGATGTAAGTGTATTGGTCTGCTTTGATTAGTTAAGCGATATCGCGTAACTAATATTTATGCTTATGCTGTCTTTATCAAGATGTACTTATAGAGAAATCGCAAATTTAAAGTGTTTTCAGTAAATTATTCTTTATTTATTGTGCTTAGTTTTTTAGAGGAACACGGTATATGTATTATTTTAAAAACGACAGCGGTATGAACAGACTTTGAAAAAGTAAAAAATATTTATGTTTTATGTTGTCATCCCTTAACCACAGTGTAAAAACATCAATTCACACAATATCTGTTTTTGATAATGTGCTATGGATCTTTTCAGCAATATTGATTCAATAATTGACAAATATATCTATTTGCTATTTTCTGTAAACATTGTTTCTGAATCATGAACTTGTAGAAGACGTTTCTTCCGTCCATACGTGTCTTATAAATACTGAATAGTATTTTAAAGGCTTTAGCGGAATATGTGAATGTATTTTTCGTTATGTCATACGAAAATTGTAATATATATAACCATAATGTTAGTAATAGGAATGTATTAGAATTAATTTTTTCAACGGAAAAGCTTGTATCTCTGATAGATTTATGTATTATATATATCGCTTATTTATAACAAGGTTGATATTTTATAGAAATCTGTCGCAGAATACAGTCCCCGTCAAACTTTTTGACCGCTCTGAATTCAGTTGCACAAAACATAACTCTAAGTCAAAATAATTGCCAAGGACTGTACCTACGCTTTTGTTTCGGCAGTTGTATTAGAAAACTAGTATTTATTTAAGTCTAGGATGTCGCTATCTTAGGTAACAATTGTATTTAACCGCAAACAAGATTTTTGTCAAACGCTATAACCTATAAAATATAGAACAAAAGTCGTATTAAATATTGACTTATTTATTGTAAAAACGACGTAACTCATACATCAAGGCTAAATGATTCCAAATATACAAATCGTTGTTTTCAAAATTGGCTTTTTAGAGTAATGTTCAACCTTATTTTAAGAGCGGGAATTTTAATATTTTTACTGTAAATACCAGACTTAGCATTTGAAAATTTGCAAATTATGAGATTATTTAAAGTAAGCGAACCAGAGTGGCTGATTAAAACCTTTTTCTGTTATGTCATCTTCGTCGAAACAGATAACTAATATGTGAAACGTAATGTATGAAACATAAAACATTTATACGATTTTAAATTTCGAACTAGTCATTTCGTAGGTCTTATATGAATTACTAATCTGTAGTAAGTTAGGCGTTTACATGAACAATATAGCATATTATGTATTAAAATTGTCTGAACATATATATATTAGGACAGGATTGGTGTGTTATTGGTAATATTTCTTAATTGTGAGACATGATTGTACTTATATTTTGACATAAAATACAAGTGAAATAAAAACATGAGAAAAACAGTATCTCAGATAGGGTTGCCAACTTTTGAATTCAGTTTTACGGGAAAGGATAATCACGTCGAAGAAAGAACGGAAAAATCGGATCTGGCTACATTTGTGATCTTGTATGATTATATATGTTCAACTCGCCATCTTAGATGATACGTCTCTTTCCTCATAGATAAGAATAGTATACTGGAGAACTATAGTATACTGTCTTTCCTGTCCCTGATACGCGATACTTGATATTACCGGATTGGTCACTAATTTTAAAGTTATAGGTTATGGAAATGGATTATTACTTATATTTTATGTGAAAATAATACCCTAGTATAATATCAATGGTTGTTTTGCGATTGAAGCTCAAAAGTTATTGTATGCGATATTTCATGTTTTAAAGTGTCCTTAATACTTTCAATAAAGTTTTAAATAGACAGCCATATGTATCTCATTTACTTTGAAAATAATATTTAGCTGCCACGGTTCGCCTGGCAGATGTGAAACGTAGAAATTGTTCGAATAGAACGAATCTCAGATTACACTATTGGTATGCGAGCTCAGTGCGGTAAGAGAAACTGCGCAGAGTTAGTCGCTTGCGTATGGACATCATACCATCGTCGCCACGCCAACAATCAGGTTTACCCTCGCCTATAGATGTTTCACATCAAAATGTGAATAGGGTCAAAAGTATAATTCGAAGTTTGTATCATATGTCATGAATGTATAAATGTAATAAAATACTTACATCTGACTGCGAAGAGGCTGCGTCCTAGTGAACGACGGCGACTATAATTTTTTAAGTTCTCTACAGATATGTGTAAGAGGTAGGTAGGGTACAGTGCATTTTAATAATTTGAATTTTTTTTTCCAAAAAATCCAATTAACATTAACCCCTTACAAATACTAGCGGTCACATTTTAATACGCAAGCCGGCCAAAATATATTGTCCTTTTCATAACTGAATTTTAAAAATTATTTTGATCATATATATACTCGATAAACGTTTTGCAGCAGGTTTTTAAGCCAGTAGTTCGGTAGAATTAAGGTAACAGAGAGACAAGAAAACAACTGTGGGTTATAATATTTAAGATTGTGTTCGTAGCTCTTTTGGTTCCTGCATATATTTGAAGGGCTAAATGGAAACTAGCTAAGTCATATTTACAAAACTTTACAGGAAACAATTTAAATTTTGAAAATAAAAAGAACTTAGCCAGTTTTCCCTTTAGCCCATCATTTTGTGTTTATAGTTATCTGTTAATTGAAAGTTTCAGCCACATGCACATTTAGTATGATTCTTATTTTATTCTATGTCATAGGAGGTAAACGAACATATGGGTCACCTGATGTTAAGTGATCACCGTCGTCCATAGACACTTGCAACCCCAGACCGCGATTGCGGGAAGGAGTAAGGGGGAGGGAAGGAGGGAGGAGCGAGAGGAGGGGAGCTAGGCCTCCGGCGTTCTCACCGACCGAACGAAACGCAACAATGCTGTTACTTCACGTCTATTTTCTGTGAGAGGGTGGTACTACCCCGGGTGAGCCGACTCATTCATGCTGAAACCAGTAATAGCTCCAACGTGGCTCTAGCCCCTACAAAACTTTTAATTTCGATTCATAAAATTATATACTTATATCTATGGAAGTATCTAACCAACATATTGTTATTAGGTAATAAAAACAATACATTTTATATGCCAGATATTTAATTGCCATTATATTGTAAGTACATATATTTTAATACATATGACACGGTTCTTAGTATATTTCAAAAATACCTAAAAACGTAACAACAATACAGTTTCAACAATTGTAAAATAACAACCATAAAAATATCACAGAATCATTACTTGTCTTAAACATGTTTGTTAATACTTATACTCTAACCATATATCTTACAAGCTAAAATCTCCATTCCTAAACTACCCTTGTTTAACATATTATGTGTATATACACTTGTACAACTCTATTTATAACATGATTAATTTAGTTCTATGACTTTAGAATGTTTGTTTCTAGAAGACTATTACGCAGACTGAATAAGACACATTAATCACAAATTAAATATATTTTGGGACCATCAAAAGCATCTACTTATTAAAAGATAATTCAGACTTTATTACGTACTCGCAAGTTTCAATATCACACTTCCTAAACCAATCTAACCTCCTACATATTTTTCAAAGCAATGTACGTCTTAACTTAAATCAATACATTAATCAAACAAAAATCACACGCTATAACTATTTATCCATTACACGAAATTATACAAACATCATTTATATATTCTAAAAACCTATCATATGTGCTACAACAAAGAATTTTGTTTATTGCTTTAAACTTAAAATGTGTATCAAAAAAGATACTAGCAATCATTGATACGGCCGCATTAATATTGCCACTCGGTAAAGTTGGCAACACGGAAGCGTCAACTACAAATAACTTGTTCAAGCCTAAAACTTTAAAAGAAGAGTCAACGACAGAATTTTTCGATTCTGGCAGCCCCATAGCACATGTTCCGACTGGGTGGAAAACCGTCAAAGTTAAATGCCTTACATAGCATTCTAAATATCGATCTGAGAACAATTCGAAATCTTCACATCCTGGGAATTTATTTAAATTCAATTGCGCACCGATATCTTTCATTGAATCTGTTTCAATGAATTCTATAAGTTTTTTTACACCATTAATTAGTACTGTAATGTCTTCTTTTTGTGAAAAAAACTTTGGATTTATTAGAGGAGGCGCTTTCGCATCCTTGCTATTGATCATAACAGAACCTGTACTTTTCGGGTGTAAAAGAACGGGTAATATTGTTATCACGTACTTATCGAATGAACGTGAAAAGTAATTATTCCAAACTAAATCATTCAGACCGAAATTATTCTTTAACATGCTACCTCTGTCAGTAGCGACGCCTGCTGAGAGCACCATGAACTGTATATCGGCTGTCGTTTTGTTTTGCGTCGATATGAAACCTAACGCTTCGCACCCCGGTGCAGTTAACGCCCCTTTTCCATTTAAAAAATATTGTACTACATCATAAGGATTTAACATATCCATCGCGTGCACTGAGACAGATTTATTAAAATATACCAAGTCTAATCCCGTGGCAACATGATCTTGTAAATTTATACCAACTGGTAGATCTTTCTTAACTGGTATTCCTAATGTTTTCAACAAATTTTTAGGGCCTATCCCCGATAGTTGTAATATTTTCGGAGTATTGTATGCCCCTGCAGATACAATTACGCCCCTTTTTGCATACATTTCTTTTTTAATTTTGTTTCCGAGAATAAAACTCACTCCTTTAACAGTGTTGCCATCAAAAATAAGTTTTTCTACTAAAGCATTGCTCAATACATACTTCTTTGTATTTAAATTATCTGAATTTGACCACCTTTTACCATTTCTTTGGCTAAGGACACTTTTACTAAAACCTAAATTAAATTCTAGACCCATATGATCATAACCTAACTCTTTGGCTGCCCGTACGACATTATTAGATAAATCACTTTTATATTTAATATTATCTAAATAAATGATTTCTTTTTCTATATATTCAAACTGTTTTCTTATATAATCTTTGGTGTATATTCCATTAAACCAGTCTACACAATGTGATATGTTACCTCTAACATAAACCATGTTGTTAATTTTTGATGAACCACCAACAATTTTTCCCTGATGCAACTTGCATTTCTGAAAGGAAAGCAAGTTTTTAATTAAACATTCTACTAGGGGTGTGCGAATATCGTTTCGAATCGAATTTTAATATTCATTATCGAATTATTTGATTAGAGTTTCAAATCAAATATTAATATTCGATTCAGAACGAATGATTCGTAAGTTTGAGTTATTCACACACCCCTACATTCTACCATTCATTAACTGTAATTAATTTCCTTTACATCAATTTGGGTGGAACCAATGTATTTCTTAACAGATTAATTGGAGCAGGATAATTATACAAGCAATTTGTGAACATCCATATAATATTTACCTGTCACCTGGTTTATACCAACATTAAACTACTTTTACTGTTTTGTAATAGTAGTATTTATTTATATGATTGGTATTTATAAGTGGCATTGCTGTTAATGTAGAATATGGCAAGTTGACATGAATTAGAGAAACAACTTAAGGTAATAGATACTTGCGGTATCAGTATTTTCAGAGATTAGCTCCTAGAAACATATGAATTGTACTCTTAATTAAAGTAATGTAAAAGTTCTTTAATAAATAATTATATTGTACTCTTACTAAATTGTAATTTTTTATTTAAAAATTCCTAAAAATATATCTATAACAAAACTTACTCTATCCGTCATAGCAAGACAAGCATTATCTTGTGGTATTGTTTCAAAATGCCAATTATATACAGAACTCTGTAGCAAAGGGCCCATGACTGGTATTTCCAGAAGGCTGTGGCCTCTTCCGCCAGCTTCTAATATTATAAAGGTGTAGTTTGTTTCTGTTGCCAGTCTGTGAGCAATGAGTGACCCAGCTGTACCCGAACCAACTATGAGAAAGTAAATGGGAAGATTTTACTTATTTTGTAGAATTTCTTTTATGTTTACATCACTAGTTTGAAAATTTAACAATAATTTCAGCTGATGTTACATGATGTGACTTACTATCCAAATATACTTAATTTGAAAATATTGGCTCGTCACATGCAAACTGAAGATGAAGCTAGGGAGGTGGTCATGAGAGAAATGTTACTGCTATGATTCATTTTTATTTCAGTAATGTAATACAGATACACTATAAGGTTCAAACTTACTATAATATTATTTATATTTTTATTAGATAAGGGCAATTGTCTATGAATTAAAACAAAACAAAAAAATAACTGGCCAGTAATTTTTAGGGGTAAAACTCTCTTTCTTGTTCTCACTTTATTTATTTATCTGTATGTATAATGTTTTAGGTACCTTTAATCTTTAATAAAAAATATTTCTAATAGCACTGCGCATCTTTAACCTCTGTCATATGATTCAATAGTTTTATACCAATATTTTATTTATTAATCACAATAAGTACCAAATTATTACTTGTTAAATGACTACGTCCGGTACCGCTATGATACACCCGAGAGGCGTGACTACAACGCCATCGGAACATTACTAGATCCACCGTATTAGAGATACATAATTTAGATGCATAAACATAAATAAGAACGATTATATAGATGATGTATCACTTAAATAACAATTTGCTATTTAATATCATCTATAGTAATTGCTTTGACTTCCACAGATTGGCATATAAAAGGAAAGATACCGTCAATCTATGCGCACTTCTATGTGAACGTTGTTGTGGGTCGGAGCTCTGCTCGGATGAATAGTCACAGTATTTACAGAATATTAATGGTTTCGCTGACCGACCGGCTGACAAATACGTGGTGTCTAACATACTATTTAATATGCTAAATAGTAAAAAAAAAACAAAGAAAAATATTCAAGTATTTATTATCATTTAAATGTGGCGCTAAGGATAATAAAACTGTGTTTACTTACTGATAATAAAATCAAATTCATTGCCGAAATCCCGCAGGTACACTGTGACTAAAAAATCACTATAATAAATTACGTATGCTATTAATGTAAATACATGAATACACGCACTAAACATTAAGAACTGGATATAATGTATCCACAACATATTTATTTACAAAAAAAACCTAACACCTATTTTAGCTTATTTATAGGTTATATGTGTGTTGCCAGCACTCAGTTGCAAGAAAATACAAAAATAATCATGAGTGTGAACTAATGTTGCAAAGCCAGGAAAAAATTAACTATGGGCGAATGAGTGAAAGATGGAGATATTCGTAAATTTAATCTATAAATTTTAGTAACATTAAGTGACTAACACAAGACATTAGATCACATTATAAAGATTAAATCTTTAAAATAAACCTTTAGGTTTTTGTAGAAATAACAATGCAATACATAATTATAGTTGGCTGTTTATGTCCATTTGATTTCCATAGTTCAAAATCTGTTATGAAACGTTTATCGATGTAAATATGTTGTGTTTATAAGCAATTTATATTCTAAAGAAACTACAACATGTAAGAATTGAAATAATATATATTTATCCTTGTTGATTTCATTTACACATAGTAAATTATGTTTAATATATATTTAATATCTGTGGTTCCAATTTCAATCTATCTATGGTTTCTTGCGGTAAACAATAGGTTGGATTAACAGGTTTTATGCTAGTGTTGCCAAGTAATGATAGTCCTGCTAAGCCGAATAATGTATGGAATGGGTCCGGAACATCTCCAGGCCTATCACTAAATCCACCAGTTTCAGGGTCTTGGCATGCAAGTATGAATTGTTCTAGGCTGTTTTTATCCACCCAATGTATTCTGTTTAACATTGATAGAGATGACATCACCCACCTAAAATGATAAATGACTTGCAAAATTATTATTTACAGGAAGACATTGCCGCATTCTTTAAAAAAACAAACCATATAATGTTAAATGTTGGTATAAATTAAATAGAATTACCCAATTACAAATTGAAATATGTTAGGAAATCAGAAAATAATTTTTGTTTTATATTAACAATAATATGGAAATTATTTGATTCCATAAATTTACCAGCTATAACAGAGGTCAGGTAGTTTTTCGGGTCGTCCATTGAGTCCACCGCTGGGTAATTGTCGTTCACAAAGCCACCATGCTAATTGATCGGCATGAAGGGCATCCATACGCTTACATATCGACAAAGTACCAACACAGCAATAGATTAATCCTGAAAATTTAATTTTCGTTTATATACATTAAATAAATGTATTATTAATAGCACAAATTATATTCAAACATGTTCAAATTTAAGTTCTGAAACTACATATATTTAACTTATTTTTGCATTCTATGATGTACTCGTTGGGGAAAATTCATAGGCACACAATTATGCAACTATTAGTAGTGAAAAAGTTAGCATACAAACTGTAAGTAAGGAAATATGTTACATGAGAACACAGTAATAATATGGGTGAGACATTTGTGCGCAGTATACAGACTATACAGACGGTGGGTAAAGTTAAAGGAGAGTAGAGTACAACCAAGGAGTAAGTAATCTATACCAATATAGCAAGTAGCTATATGATCTGTAATATGAATCTTTTCGTAATATTTTTAAAGTTACACATATAAATATTTATAGCTTATATGTACCTGCATGACTTTCTGAACCAGGCTTAGAACCGAATCCTCCGTCAAAGTTCATACAGCTTAAAACAAAATCGACAGCTTTGTTTACATTGATACAGTCAAGCCGATGTAGAAGGGAGAGGCACATGACTGCACAGAAGGAAAACCTGGTGTCAACTTCTCCCCATTTATCTCCTGTAAGACACAAAAATGTTTCTTAACACAATATCTGAGAATACTATGAAAATATTTCATTTAAATAAGTAGGAAGTTGAGTAAATAGTAATGACACTCTAAAAGAGTCCTACTGCTAATTTTAAGTCCTTATTTCAAGCCAGGGCGACGATTACAAACATGGAGAAAGCAAGTTTTATAATTTTTCTCCCATATGGTGGTGTTACAGGAATATTTCTGTGAGAATTCAAAAATACGAAAATAAGATTTTAATTAACAATCCCTAAAAACATAATTCCTCTTTAAATTCATCTTGAAATGATAAAAGAGAAGACTCTTCATGTTTATATAATTAGCCTTGTAAGATAAACAAATCTGGTGTTGGTAGAGGATGTCACTTTGGTTAAGTCCTTCAAGCCAGATCAAGATGTAGAAGTGAGGAGCAAGTCCTTGCCATATATGTTCTTGGGGTGTCTGTTTGTGGGATTAAATTTGGATGTTATGTCACAATTAGTTTATTTAATCTGTTATAATGGTGCTGTTGTGCAAATTAATGGAATGCGTGAATGTGACTGACGATTCAAGTAATTAATAAACATAGTGTTGATACATGTGATAAAAAAGGTGACATGCAATGTACCTAACTGTACAAGTATATTAAATTTTCAGTGATACATTTATAATAAATTTTTATTGTATTCTAAGAAATTATGTGTCTGTTTTTAGTTATATTAATCTCTGAAACAGCTGAACCTATTTTAATGAGATTTTTAGTGGCAGTTAGAGGACTGTTCAGGGTATTGTCTACATATTTATTATACTTTTCTATAGGGTGTAAGCAATAATTATAAAAGAGGTTAGATTGTTAAAAACCTTAGAAGTAATATTACATTAAAAGAAAATAAAAGCTAGCTAAAATATAATTAAGTCAGACATAATGTGTAATTGTCATGAAACAACAAAGCCATTAGTGCTGGCACTATACAATATCTTGGCACAGTTGTAAGAGGAACAATGAATTAATGACCTTTGCTTGTGATTATTTACACATTCAGATATCCCAGCCGCTGGGGTGTTTCTATATCTAGTTAATATGGGTTTCTATCACCCAGGCGATATTGTTAGATTGCCATAAACATTGATTCCAAAAATATTGCCTAGGTGTTACAAACCTTTATTAACTTGGCAGGCAAGCATATGTGAGTTGTTAATAAACTTTAATAAAATAAAACTATGTTGGAGAGCGACGGCGGCACTCGGCCGGTTGCTCTCCAATATTGGGGGGCCGGGTGCCGTCGACTCTTCATGGGAGTCGTGTGGGCGATGGCCGTCTACGGGGCACCGATCTGGGCTGATGCCCTCGGTGCCACAAAGGGCGCGCGCTGCGCAGTACGCAGCGTATGGTGACTCTAAGGGCAATCCGGGCATACCGGACGGTGTCATCAGCGGCGGCCTTTACGCTCGCCGGCTCCCTTCCCTGGCAGTTGGAAGCTGGGGTGCTCGCCGCCGTGTACGAATTCACGGCGGCGAGGAAGCGTAATGGGGAGCCTCCGGCTCCCAGGGAAATAGAAGTTAAAAGGCGGGAGTTATGGGAGGGGGCTATAGGGAGGTGGATGCAGGACCTGGCGGACGCGCGCTTTAGGACGCACACCGTCGACGCCGTCCGCCCGGTCCTGCGGGAGTGGATTGGAGATGGGGCTCCCTGTCGTTCAGGCTGGTGCAGGTGCTGACCGGACACGGTTGTTTCGGGTGGTACCTGCACCGGATAACTCGCAGGCAGCCGACCGCCGCTTGCCATGAGTGCGGCGCTGAGGAAGATACTCTCTCTGAGTGTGCTGCGTGGGAGGTGGATCGCCGCATTCTGGCGGTGGTGGTAGGATAGGATTTGTCGCTGCCGAGCGTGGTCTCGTCCATGCTCGGCAGCGAGCAGGCGTGGCAAGCAGTGGCATCTTTTTGCGAGGAAGTCATCTCGCAAAAGGAGGCGGCAGAGAGGGCCCGCGAGGCGGACCCCCTCAGTGGCCGTCGTTGCCAACGGAAGACCGGCAGGAGGAAGCGGCGATTTGCCCAACTCCTCCTGCCATCGTAGCCAGACCTGAGGGGATGTAGTCGGGGGGCTCATCCCTTCATTGCACAGGTCCGGCGGACGAGGGGGGGCAGCTGGCGTGTACCCAGCTGCCTCTCTATAGGTAGGAGTCCGGCGGCAACCTTCCGCCGGGTGGATCGTTGGGGCGGCTATTCAAGGGGAATAGCAGAGAGCAATCCCTTGCCGCCCCAACATCACGGTCTGTCGGTACACCGTGGGGTTTTAGTTCGTGTGAGTCAGACATAACCCATGCTTTCACCCGGGAGGGTGGGTATCCATAAGGGATTTCCCCACACCAAAAAAAACCAAAAAAATAGTTCTGTAACACTATGAAGTATTGTATTATGTTATTGGAATAGTATTGTTAAACATTTTGGTTATTGTTAATTTCTATTGTAAATTTTAAGTCTTTTTTCTCACCATAAAAGCTTCCATCCTCTTGTTGCAATGAAACAATAAACCTCACAACTCCTTCTATATCAATGGCATCCAATTTATCATACATTGCTAATACCTGTGGAATATATTTTACATCACATTACAACTTTGAAATTATTTTACGACCAATTGCTTTTTTTACAGAATGATGATCTATTGATAATCCTGAAATAAGATAATCTAAAAAAGTCACTGTAATAAGTTTAATATTATGTACAAGTTGATACAGTTCAAAATGGGCTATAGATACACATAGACTAATCCTAGAATTCAACATGACTTAGTGTAGTACCCCCATAGTGGTTGTCATTTTTTTTTTTTTTTTTTCTCGGTCTGACTACGCTATTGACCTAGCAAGGTCTTAACAGCTTCACCGGACTACTAAGGCGAGCGCTTAAGGCACTCAGCCGATTTTATATTGGCAACCAGCTCAAGGGTGCACGGCACACCTCGGCTTGGCTGTTGCCCGTTGGATACAAAATCGCGACCTATCTTAGCTAACCTAGCTAACTATTCATATATGATTGAGTTGTTGAAACGTATATGAGTACCAAGCATATCCGCCTCAACAACTCCTCCATATATTTTTTGTCAGAAAAATTGAGAGTTTTTCAGTTCGATAAGGGAAAAAAATTTAACAAAAATAACCCTTCCACCAAGAAGTGTAGTGTGTAGGCGTGCACGTGTGTGGAGGTGATCGTGTAGGGTGGTTGTCATATGTGTTCCTTGTTTATTAACCATATCAATCCTACAAGCTAACAAGTTACATATTACAAGAATTTGTTTTCAAGTCCTTGTAAATTAAATTTATCGAAATAAGACTTCTCAAGCTCACAAGTTAGAAGGGCATTATTATATAATACTATTGTATAACATATTATATATACAAGTTTAATATAAACCTGCATTTTTATTTTTCATGTGTGTATTTTGGCTACCATATGATTGATCAATGATTTGTCTACTATATTAGGTAATCAATGAAGCTGTTAAGATCTTGCTAGGTCAATAGCATAGTCAGTTTAAGAAAAAAAAATCATATATTAGTAAGGTACAAATTGTGATACAGTAGCTAGTTAAGTTAAAAACAAAACTGATTTCAAATGACAGGATTTTATGTGTTAATAAACTATTTAGAGTCATTGGAAGGTCTCTAACTTTTTTGTAAGACGTTACAAGCTACGAAAGTATTTATAACAAACAAATATAATTATAAAAAACACTTGTATTACCAGTGAAATCACAAGACTGATCATATCATCATAACAGATCATATCATCCCTGATCTTTATAAGACTGGAAGTAACTTAGATAATGAAAACTCAGAATAATAAAGATTAATGTTTTTGGTTTTTCTGTTCATATTTATTATTCAATTAGTAATGTCCAAACATAGATGTTTGGTCCTTTAAAATGTCTTACAATAAGTTTACACCATAGGTCTATCTTAGATATGAATCTAATGTTAAAGTTCATAAATACACAATTATATTTGTATATAAGTATTTCATACTTGCACAGCACTCAAAGTATAAAGCATGTGTGGGTCATGCCCAACACTGGCTGAGATGCCACCACTCTCACTGTCCTGGCACGATGTTATAAATTCTATAATCTCCTGTTGGGGCATTCTGCAAAAGTATAGTATTTTCTCAAAAATATATATAGAATAACATTAAAATATAATAATGGTAACTCATTAATAAAAAAGCATTATACAAGTACTGACATACTTTTTAATGTACATATAATCAATACTTTATGTATCCTACACCCAATTTTTAGTGAAAACTGCATCACAGCTCTAGTGTTCATATAAACAAATTGTATATCTCTAACATAGGCTCCACAGTTTTACAATAAAATTGGTAGTTTTTTTTAATATAATAATATTACTTCTATTTATTTCACACTATATATTTTTACATAATTAACACAGTTATGGCATTCAACATTATGATGTCAAATTTTAATGCAATTTTCAAGATAAAAATTAAAATTTATAAATAAAAATGCATGTTCACTACCTGGACGACTGATCCATTAATTCCATAGCGGTTAGGCTCCAATAAACACCGGACATACGAAGATATTCGGTCATGCAATATTCGTAGTCATCTTTATTCAAACCGTAACCAGCTAAATAATCTGAGTGTTTCTGTAATAATAAACTCTTTGTTCTATCCTCTTTAAGGATCACATCCTTTGTGGTGAAAGCCATTGGAATGCTTATTATTGTTATAAAATAAATAATTACATAGAATAAAATCTAAATGTTTTGTTATGGATTAGCTTGACATTTCGGACATTGCATTATTGCCAGGTGGCTATCTTGTTTTCACCATGAATCATCCTTAAATTGGAGTTTTAGAAACAAAAATTTTTTCATGCATAAGTTTTACAGTTGTGACCTTTAGATAAAAGTGAAAAAGAAAATTCTGCGAGTGAAACTCCTACAGAAATTACTGCTTTTAAGGAAAATGTGTAGCTTTCCTTACAAAAGATTACGAATTATATATTTACCTGAGAATTTTTTTAACGCACTTGTGTAAAAACGTTCCAATCTCTGTTTCATCTTTACGTTATGTAAATATCATTAAATATTAGTCTTTCTACATCCCGGTAGTTTATATAATACCACGGCAATTTAGGGAACACTCTTTGATCTGGCAATAAGGTAAAAATGAAAATTAACAAGTAATGATTGATCAGATTGATATAATAATGATGATAATACTACATAGATAGGTAATATAACATTTTAGCGTAACGAAACGTCGAGTACTAGTAAAAATAAACTTATAGATTCAATGAACGTTGCATAGGTACTTTTGTTATTTTCCCCAGCAAAACAAATCTATATTAACGTGACCATAGCCGCGGGCAAAAGCTAGTTGATGACTAAATTTTAGAAAACAAATATTAACACAAAAGCAATACCTATCCTAATTATTATTAAATATTAATATATATAATATAAATATAATAAATTGAACATTATATTTTATTTTTTGACAAAAAAAAAAGGGTATTATTATTGAGTAAAGCGAATTTCATTTGATAAATTTGAGTGACAATCTCAGATGTTAGTGTTGCTCAGGTGTCTAAACCTCAAAGAGTATAATAAGTATTATAGGAATTAAACCTGTAACTTTAATTGAAAGTTCAATGAAGTGTCCAAGGTTGTGATTTTTGCAATGTTAAATGATACCGACAGACTGAAGAGTACACAAGATGATAAGGTCGCAAAAGAGTAACAACAGAGAGGAAGCAGTGTCTTTGGAGACCGCATTTTGACTTCTTCCGAGATTCAAGACAAGTTGCAGGAAATTTTGACAAGTGACAATTGATACCAAAACAAGTAGAACGACACTTAAGGCGGTTGTTAGAGTTGCATACTTACCCGTCAGAGACATTTTGTTCACCGAAGGTCAAAGCTTGGTCCAACTTATCCTGTTCGCAACGAAATTGGTATGATGCCTCTCGGGGAAAGATACTCTTTACTAATGAGTTCAAATTCTGTCTCAAATCAAATGATGGAATTAACTATGCCTCCAGAAGATTCGGAGAAAGATACGTTGAATGTAACATCGTTGGAAGAGATTATTAGGACTTACGGAGACGCGCAGTTCGGCTTCCGGTCGGGGCGTTCCACGCTGGACGCCCTGACCCTCCTGAAAAACGTCTCCACAGAGGCGACCTCTGAGGGTGAAAGAATATTGGCGGTGTCCTTGGACATCGCCAACCCCTTCAAAAGTCTACCGCACAGTATCATACTGGAGGCGCTCCGCTATTTTGGAGTGCCCCTGTATTTGCGGCGGCTGTTGGAGGCGTACCTCGACGGGAGAGAGGTCGCCTTCGTGGACGCCAGAGGGCGGATGGTCCGGCGCAACATGGCGCGGGGGGTTCCACAGGGGTTGATGTGAGGGCCACTCCTGTGGAACATGGGCTACGACTGGGTGCTCCGCGGCACGCTCCCTTCTGGGGCGCGCCTCATTTGCTATGCGGACGACACCCTAGTCGTAGCCCGAGGGGGGGAAACAAAAAACTTATTGCGCCTGGCCACGGAGGCTATCACCCTCGTGGTCGGGCGCATCAGGAGACTGGGCCTCGAGGCAGCCCTCGAGAAGACCGAGGCCCTAATGTTCCATGGGCCTCGGAAGGGGCCACCTCCGGGGGTCCACATATATGTGGAAGGAGTCCGTGTCAGGGTGGGGACCCGGATGAAGTATCTGGGCCTCACCCTGGACGGTCGCTGGCGGTTCGAGCCCCATTTTAAGGGGCTCGGACCGCACATAGTTGGGGCGGCAGCGGCGCTCGTATGACTCCTCCCCAATACGGGGGGGCCGGGTGCCGCCTGTCGCCGCCTATACATGGGGGTGGTGCGGTCCATGGCCGCCTACGGGGCGCCGTTATGGGTGGACGCCCACAACGCCACCAATATCCGTGCGTTGCGAGCCGCGCAACGTACTGTGTCGTTGAGGGTGATACGGGGTTACCGGACGGTGTCCGCGGCGGCGGCCATGGTGCTGGCTGGCTCCCTTCCTTGGGAGCTGGAGGCGGAGGTGCTTGCCGCCGTATAAATATACGGCGGTTAAGAAACGGATGGGGGAGCCTCTAGCTCCCAGGGAACTGGAGGAAAGAAGAGTGATTGAGAGAGGGGTGAGAATGGAAAGGTGGGGGCGGGACCTGGCGGACGCGCAGTACGGTCGATATACTATCGACGCCGTCCGCCCGGTCCTGCCCGAATGGTGCAATCGACGATGGGGCTTCCTGTCGTTTCGTCTGGTGCAAGTGCTGACCGGGCACTGGTGCTTCGGTTGGTACTTGTACCGGATAGCACGCAGGGAGCCGACCACCGTATGCCATGAGTGCGGCGTTGAACCGGACACCGCGTAGCACACACCCATTATACCCAGACGGATGCCGGCAGTTTTGACAGCGAAAGGAGGCGAGAAACCAAATACTGACTATGTAACCCATTATCAAAAATAAAACAGTCTTTAGAACAATTTTCATTTGTTAGATTAAAATTCCAATAAAATACTGAGTATGATGCCTCTAATTTATTATTTCATTTCGTATAATTTACTAATATATTTGTGTTAAAAATGCTAATTTATTTAATAGATGAAATTTATTTTGAAAGCTTAT
This sequence comes from Antheraea mylitta, assembly GCA_014332785.1. Classification (NCBI taxonomy): domain Eukaryota; kingdom Metazoa; phylum Arthropoda; class Insecta; order Lepidoptera; family Saturniidae; genus Antheraea; species Antheraea mylitta. The sequence goes on along the minus strand of JACEII010000009.1, from coordinate 1,346,612 downwards.
ATTGTTTGTACAAATAAATATGTTTTCATATTAAATTGCCTCCTTTTTATTGCATTCTTCTAAATATGTTAGTGAGTGTATTTAAACTTTGTTATAGGTACTTCAAGAATAAGACAAGCTGTATGAAGGACTCTCTCCTTCAGTTAACCTGCGAATATCGTGAAAGTCAATAAATAACTAAATGTTCTTGGGTTGGTGCTTGAGACGTTTATGTAAGGCGTATCTACGAACTACGTAGTAATTATTATTGTACTACCGCGCAATTCTTAGGAAGTCTACGCTTTCAAAATGTAACAAAATAACTGCTGATACTAGAATTGGCGAAAGTATTAAATAATATTAGTACTAGCTTACAGTAAATTAGGTACAAATAACATTGTCAATGTTATTTTTAATTCAACTATCTTTGTACTAACCATTAGTAATTAAATGTGAATAATTTTAATCACAACTAGCCCGGCCAGCCCGGCGGACAGAGTCTCGCCTTGATAAAAAAGCCTGACATAATATATAAACTAGCCATTCCTAATGAATAACTTTATCTACTGGTAAAAACCGCATGAAAATCCATTCAATGATTTCTGAGTTTATCGAGAACTGACAGACATGACAGAGAACTTTGTTTTATAATATGTAATCACAATGTGTCACGCATGAGAATTTTTCTCTTTTCTCATGGAGTTGTCAATTTTATAGGTGGTAGAGCCACTCTGAAGCTGTTGCTGGTTTCAGCATGAATGGGCCGGCTCGTCCAGGGTAGTACCCCCCGATCCACAGAAACACCTACTTGAAGTAATAGTGCATTCAGTTCGGTCAGCGAGGAAGCCGGAGATCCATCATCCCTGCTCCGTCTCCTCTCCGCCCCAAACACAGGCTGGCAACGCACTCGGGACTCCTCTGGTGGTGCTAGTATCTATGGACGGCGGTGATCACTTAACATAATGTTACACCTAATAACACCTTGTTCGCTTGCCTTCTATGATTATTCTAAAAAAACACATGATAAATTAATTGAGGCACAGTCCTAGTCAATCTTTTGGGCCGTTCTGAATATAGCCAAAACGAGGTTAAGGTACAATAATATTGTAGTAACCTAAAATTGTCATTTCATTATACTTAAATTTTTCCATTGTTATACATATAAGTACCGGGGCGACCGAGCCTAGCTCGGTTCTTTAAAAAACAATTTTAAATTAAAATAAACTGTTGAGTTTGCCTCACAGAATTAGTATTGGAACGAAGTTCCTTATCGCGCGTTGTGAAAGGGGGCTAGACGGAAAAAATTCTTACGAAAAGTTGTCACGACACTTTTTGCTATAGTAAGCTATTGTAAGCTGTGCGGCGTCGCATGTTTCTCTGCCTGTCTCTCTCTCTGTCTTATAGAAAGCAAGCCAGATATTTTCATTTCTATTTCGCATTGAACAGTGTGGTGTCGCGACGATTATTTTTGTTGAGTGTATACAGGTTTTTTGTAAATAATAAAAAATAATAATAATAATGATCCCAAACATATGTTTCCTACTTCAGTTACCACAAGCCAATTATTACAAAAATTGAGCCTACTGATTAAGTTTATATAACATTATATTTGTTAATAATAAAAAAAATATTATTATAACATAAAAAAAATAAAATTTTATTACAATTCCTTCACTAATTAATCGAAAGGAACTTCGTTCCATCCGGGTGTCCCCTAAGTTTTTTTTATTAGATATTTCTCTTATAATTATAATAATAAAATTATTTATTTGATTTATATAAATTGTTTGATTTGCCTTATAAAATTATGATTCTTCTACAAAAAGAATTAAATTATATACACTCGGATTGGAAATGGGGTTACACGGATTTTCGAAGCAACCAATTTCCACCTGAGTTTTTTTGGTTTGACAGCGGCGGCGAAATTTAAAGTAAATATTCTGTTTCATTTCACACCTTTCTTCATTGCCCGAAATCTTAGTTAAAATGTTTTCTATGAAAAAACTTCGAGACAGATCGATTTATCGTCCCCGAAACTACCTAAATAATAAGTTTCACAGAAGTAGATGATACCGTTTCCGAAATCCGAAATATATAAAAATATACAAGAATTGCTCGTTTAAAGGTATTAGATACATAATAATAATAATATAATGCTTTTTTTATGTCATATAGGAGGCATACGAACATGCGGGTCACCTGTTGTTAAGCGATCACCGCCGTCCATAGACACTAGCAACACCAGAGGAGTCTCAAGTGCGTTGTCGGCCTATGTTTGGGGGATTGGAGAGAAAGAGAGAGGGGAAGGAAGAGGAAAGGGGAAGGGAGGGGAGATGGGTCTCCGGCGCTCTCACTAACCGAACGAAACGCAACAATGTAAGCACTGTTACTTCATGTCAGTTTTCTGTGAGAGGGTGGTGCTACCCCGGACGAGCCGACCCATTCAAGATGAAACCAATAATAGCTTCAGCGTGGCTCTACCACTACTACTGTGTTCATATCTTAAATTGAGTTCTTTAAAAATTCAGAACGGTCAAAATATTTGGTGCGGACTGTATGTGCGTTCTGCAACAATCTACATGATAGAAGGTACTCCTAAAAATGTTGAGTATTCTGTGTATAGGTGGCGTTCGGAGATTTGTTTAAATTTCTTAAATGCTACAGTCCAATTATGATTTCGACGACAAATGGCCCTCAAAATTGAGGCGCATTGTTATAGTTCAACTTTACTTATTAATACTAGTTTTATCATATTACTCCAGTATTATTTATATTTTTTTTTACCTTTTTACTGTAATGTTTTTCATATATTGTTTCCTTGTTTATCAGTGCATATCAAGAATTCGTAAATTAGTTGTCAAAACCTTTACAAGTCAACAAAATCGGATCAGATATTTTGTTTCACTCCATACAACCGCTTGAATGTAGCAACAAGATGATAACCCCGTCGTGTCCTCCTAACAAGTCCGATGAAAATACATGAAAAGGCACTTGTTCTCTTATAGTTGTTTGCTTTTGTTGAATTTCTAATACTTTCACAATCTACAAACCTCTAAAATATGTAATAATTGTATCGAGTAATATTAATAATAATTATTGTTGTCAAGATTGTATGGAATTAAAAATATATATTTGTGTCGTTACATTTTAAAATGAGCTCAATGAAATATTAATCGTTTCTTTAACATATTCAATTTTTATCAGATTTCCAGTTTTATATCCCGAGAACGAAGTTCAAGTTTTGCCGTTTAGAAGGTTGTTAGTTTTTTTTTGTGATCCTAATATTTTACATTAAAAAAATTTGAAGATATTGAAAACTAACGAAAAATATTGGGACCGGCTAAAATTGGATATAGCAATTTTGAATGTAAGGACTCAAGAATATCTTTGTATTGAAATATATCGTGTGGCGTAATTTTGTAGGTATTAAATGATATAATTTTCATTTTTTTTTATTTTGATGAATTAACGTAAGAGACGCTAAGCCTAGAAAGTAATCTAGCTTTGAGATATAAATTTTGGAATACAAATATTATTTTCTGGAGCTAGATTTTAAACTCTCGTGTAGTCTGGTCTTTCAAGTAGCTATCCGAGTTTAACAATTTATTTAATTGGTCAAGCACCACTAAATATATATTACACAAATATTTAATGGGTATTGAATATCTGAATCAATTTATATTTTGTTGAAGTAAATTGAATTTGAATTTAATTTATATTATTTGAGATCTCTAAGAATTCAGTTCAATGGCATTAGGGTTGATTTGTTTATGAAGGGTCAAGGGGTCAATTCGATTTTAGTTTAGATGGTTTCGTCTTTCTTATCTCGGTGATAAAAATGTATTTGAAAGTGAAAGTGAAATTTGTTTCTTAAACATTATGAAATTTTTTAAATAAATAATGTAAATAAAGATATAAATCAAATAATTTATAATAAACAATTTATTAAAACAGATATTGTAAGTAAGAATTTTTTTTTATATCAAAGGAGGCAAACGATATCAGGAACGTCGCAAGTGCGTTGCTAGCCTGTATATGGGAGAAGGGGGAGGGGAAGGAAAGGGGAAGAAGGAAAGAGAAAAGGACGTGAGCCTTTTTGAAATAATACTTGTGAGAGAATATTAATGAAACTAAAATTGCAAAAATTTACATGACAATTTATAACAAATCTTAGCTTTTGTTTGCGATTTCACTCGAGTCAATGTGGACTTGAATAGCACAGTTTCTCTGCTGCACTGCACAACGATTGGTCGAGTAGTTAAGGTGTCAAACCGAACAGCCAAATTCACTTTGACATTGTTGTGCCGTCCTGGAAATAAAAAAAACTTGACAAATTATATACATAAACTTTCCAAATGAACCATTTTATCTACTAATGTGAAAATTCGTTCAGTAGTTTTTGAGTTTATTCCGAGCAGAGAGACAGGCAGACGCATATGGCAAAGGACTTTAATTTGTAATAAATATGTTATGCAGTCCAAATATATATATAATATTATAATAAAAAAACTATAAGAATAATACTTGATATTCCTCTTAAGAAGTTTATCTTTGCTTATATTTCTTTGAGCATTACGTTTTAAAATAATTTCATAAATACATACAGAATAAACCTTTTTAGATTTAATATTCTAGGACACGTTTCAATAATTTTCATTGCAATAGATATTAAAATTATCTGAATACTAGCTGATACCCGTGACTTCGTCTGCTTCTTTTATAATCTCAATTCTTATATCTGAAAGGAATTATAGGCTGTGTTTTCGACGAAGGTTGCCAGGCAGCTTGACGTCATATTTCCGCTAAATTTTTTTAATATTATATTCTGGGGTAAAGGAACAGGTTGGTCACCTGACAGTAAATGATCAACGCCTTCCGTAGACACTAGCAACGCCAGGGGAGTCGCAAGTGTGTTGCCGGCCTTTTCAAGAAGTGTACCAAATGTACTTCGAACAATCATCGCTATATTTCGACTAGTTTACAAAAAAACTTGTCAAATTATATACCTAAGCCTCGTGAATTACTCTATATATTAAGGAAAACCGCAACAAAATCCATTCAATCGTTTTTGAGTTTATCGTGAATTAGACAGACAGCCGCGCCGGAAGACTTTGTTATATATGTAATGATTTAAAATCTATTTTAAAATATTAATATATAATAATAATTATTATTTAAAATCTATTTTAAAATATTAATATATAATAATAATTATTATTATAAGACGTCAATATGCGACGTCTCATCGAATCGCATTAAATATAATACGTGTCAATTTGAAGTTAACGCAGTGACAGGATCTGACGTGAAATGATAAGCGAGGGTCACTGTTCAGTTAAATTTCGTCGGGATTTATTTAATGGATTCATTACTAAAAATAACCTTTTTCTTTCCAATTTTTGAAGAAAAAACTTCTTTAGACGTGTTGTGTAGTATTTTTGGCAGGAGATATATTTATAATTTCGTTGAGATGCTACGTAAGCATGATCGGCCGTATTACGATTGAGCAATTTGTGTTAGCCAAGCGACGCGTAGTGTCCCGTACACTGTCCCGTCTGTGTTTCAATTCTAATTAAATTAAAATAACACTTCCTTAAAAATATCCCTGTTTCGATATAAAATAGTTTTACAAATCTATACTGATATTATAAAGAGGTAAAGTTTGGGAGTTTTTAAAGTTATACGGGGCAATCTCAAGAACCATTGGTCCGATTAAAAAGAAAATTTTTTTGTATTATATAGTTCATTTATAGAGGAAAGTCATAGGCTCATCATGGTAAGACCATTAGGAGCGAGCACTAATGACGAATGTTTCAAAATCGGTGTTTATTTCCTCTTGAGAGCTTCCGCTGCGTGTTAGCGTTAGCCCATAGTATTGTGCGTGGGCGAAGTCGCGGGCAGAGGGTGGTCGATTTATAAATTACGAAAAGCTGGGGTAACAAACTATAAAAATACACCTTTCTTTAGAAAGTCAGTTAATAAAACCGGTGCCAGACGTGAGAGCAAATACCTACAAGTTGCAATGCGTACCTGTATTATTTGAAATATTTGCAAATAATTTAACAAACAACTGCACTTAGCCTCTCATGTCAGTTTTGAAAAAAGGAAATGCCAAAGCAAACGAATAAGTTATATGACAAAAGAGGTAATTTAAAACGTAGCGTTTGTAATAATGTTTAAAAAGGAACTGGAAATGCTTGTTGCATCTCATATTTCTCCAATGCTATACTGTCAAATTAAATTGTTTTGTATTATAACGAAACATTCTTTGCTACGAAACAGCTATTTACATTTGTTTTCTGAAAGAACTAGCTCGTAAAAATATGAAACATTTGAACTAAGGTTAGGGGTAAAATAAGTTGGTTATACTGTTGCAAAAAGGTTTGTTTTAAACGACATCTATGTGCTCATTTCTAGTACTACATTGTTGGATGTAAATATTTGATATTCTTATATCGATACTAGATTCTACCCGCAACTTCTTCTGTGTAGAATAGTTATATTGGGTTAATGCGAAAAATGCGTTTTTCTTAGTTAGTCCCGCGACTTATTGATCCTCCTTGTAGTCCGGTGAAGCTGTTAAGACCTTGCTAGGTCACTTGCTAGGTCAATAGCTTTGACAGTTCGAGAAAAAAAATATTGATCCTAGTAATATTACATGTACACATCACTGTACTACGTGTCGCTAGTCTGACGCAAGCGCAATACATCACGATCATGTCGAGGTCATATGTGACGCGAAACCATAAGTTTTTCCCCTTTTAAAAGTCGCTCAACGACGGTTAAACAAGTTTTCAGTTAAGAAGATTTCTAAAAAAACTGATTTTATTTTGAACAGTATTCAATTTATTTACAGTAGGCACCCCAGTGTACTCTCTGAATAGAATTAATCGTGTAAAGACCTCGTCTGGCTTTAAATTTTTGAAGTTTCATTAATGATAAACTGAAATAACGTCATAAAGTGATTATACAATTTTATAAATGCCGTAATTTTTACAGCTAAATGATAAAAGAGTTCGCGTTATCATGATCGACAATACAAGGGGCAATAAACAATGATGTTGACCCGCCGATAAATGTTTCCTACTTAATATAAAACCGTATATACACTTGCGATAAACAAAATTATCATATTCATTATGCGTGGGTTTTGTAAACAAAAACATTTACTGAAACGGGCGCATATAACATGTTATATAAATATAGAGACATAATTCTTGTAACTAAAAATATTCCCCTTTTGATGACTTAATATTTACAGTTCCTAAAATTCATAAGAATCTTCACTCAAACAATATTTTTTTAATTTGTAATATCAATACTAATTACTAATATCTATTGATTGAACCCTGGACTCTCCAAGCTCATAAGGGTTTAAATTCTATACAAACGAAAGTAGACCATATGACGCACTAGTAAACAGACTTTTGGCAACATAGTTAAAAAAACTTTATGTATTACAAAATTAGAAAAGTTGGACAAAAACAAATAATTTTATGTGAAATTATAGTTTAATTTTTTTTTATATCATAGCTGGCAAACGAACTGGTGGGTCACGTGATGTTAAGTGATCACCATCGTCCATAGACACTAGCGACATCAGAGAAGTCGCAAGTGCGTTGCCAACCTGTATATAGGAGAGGGGATGGGAATGGAAAAGAAAGGAGGAAAGAGGAAGGGAGGTGGGCCTCCGGCTCTCACTGACCGAACGAAACACAACAATGCAAGCATTTTTATTTCACATCGGTTTTCTGTGAGAGGGGTGGTACTACCCCGGACGAGCCGACCCATACATGCTGAAAGGCGTGGCTCTACCCCCTACAAAATGCTAAATATTCAAAAACATGTTCAGCTCTTTCAAGATTTCGATCGAAAAAAATTAACCGAGGGGTCAGTATGCAGTAAAGGATTCGATCTACATTTCAAAGCCCAATTTTAATTGAAAAAGGATTTATATTGTGCCTTTCACTAAATGTTTTCAATAATATATATATGATAAAAACAATTTTGATCAAATTATTTTAAGTTGTACTAAAGAGATAGACGCGTGACCATCATGGATTTAGAATTAATTAATTTAAAATTTTTGTGATATACAATAATGTAGCATGTATTTTGATGTATTTTGTTATGTAGGTAGTTAAATATAAGATAGTTTGTAAAAGTATTTTGTAAAATAAACTAGTTATCTTTTGAAGCTCAATGAAGTATGTTTTATTCAGCTCTGTAATATATAACATATTTCATAAGGTTTAGCCAGTATTTAGTGTCTATCTATTGTTTGTATGGGATTCACGAAAAAACTACTGAACGGATTATGATGTTTGGAACTGAACGGAGTTTGAACACGCATCACCACTAAAGTACTACATTCAGGATAAAACCCCGTCATAAAACATAAGTATATAATAACAAAAAAATTATAAAACATATCTTTGAACAACATTTGATCTTGGTTTTATTAAAGTCGGTTCACTCTATCAAAAGTTATTGTAATTTTAATGACGACGCGACTTAGTACGAGAGAAAAATAGATAAGTAAATGGACTTAATGCATTCAGATGATTCTATTAGTCACTGTTTTTTTACATTAGGTTCTACGTGGATTGAGTCGCGGGCGCAGCTTGTATGTATAAATTTGTGAGCTGCTATTTAGTGAGTTATACCTTGTTTATCGGCCAATCCAAGATCTATACCAGGAAAAGGCACAACTTTGGGATTCATTCTTTATCTATGCTAATATTATAAAGAGACAAAGTTTGTGAGTTTGTTTGTGACGTTGTGATGTTGTAGGGGGTAATCTCATAAACTACTTGTCCGATTTGAATAATTCTTTCAGTGTTATATCGAGGATGGTTATAGGCTATATATCATCACGCTAAGACCAATAGGAGCTGAGCACAGATGAAAAATGTTTTAAAATCGGGATGTTTTTTCCTTTCGTGTAACTATTCCACGCGAACGAAGTCGCGGGCAGAGGCTAGTCAATGATATAATAATAAGTTCAAAAATGTCTTTAAATCTTGAAATAAAAGTTTAATTAATACAACTATATACTATAGGTGGTCCCGTATTATAAATACCATTTTATATTGTATTTATATCATCAAACGAACAGGCGGATCACCTGTTGTTAAGCGATCACCGCCGTCCATAGACACTAGCAACCCCATAGGAGTCACACGTGTGTTGCCAGCCTGTGTTTGGGGGAGTGGAGAGAAAGGAAGAGGGGTTAGAGGAGAGGGGAAGGGAGATGGGTCTCCGATGCCCTCACTGACCGAACGAAACGCAACAATGCAAGCACTGTTACTTCATGTCGGTTTTTTTAGAGGGTACTACCCCGGATGAGCCGACCCATTCATGCTGAAACCAATAATAGCTTCAGTGGTAGAGCACTTACCTAACTATACATTTATTTATTTTTGGTTAGTACTAGACTCGGAGACTTATACATACTTACACAAATACATACCTACCTTAGTTTTGACGCAAATTTTTCCCTACCTTGCTATGAGAAGTTTCTCTTCAATAAATTACACATATATTAAAGTATACGGCCAGGGTATTACAAAAATTGAAATTTATCCATCACTCAATTGAAGGTATGTCTTCAACCAGTATAACGTAGAGAAATATCGATTGTTTTTTTTTTTCTCGAACTGACTACGCTATTTGCCTTAATTCTTTATCCTTTACAGCTTCACCGGACTACAATATCGATTGACAAATGTTAGAGTAGTAATGTAGAGTGCTGGTTGTCACAGAAAATGCGCATAAACATTCATCGGCGGCGTAATAGCGTAACAAACAGATCCTATCTATTAATTAGGGAATTAGGATATATCTATGAGTGTGAACAATTGTATTAAGACCTTCTTGGGCCTGGAATAGATATATATCGAGACTTTTAAATTTTATTCTGAAGAAATGAAGACTTCGGCGTATCTAATATATATATCTAATACCTTTAAACGAGCAATTCTTGTATATTTTTGTATTTCTATATATTCAGGATCTCGGACACGGCGTCAACTATTACCGTGAAACTTAATATGTAGGTAGTAGTTTCGGGGAAGGTAAATCGATCTAGCTAGTTTTTTTTTTTTTTTTTTTATTGTAGCTCGGCAAAGTGACTGCACTATACCTGATGGTAAGCATAGTACAATCCAAAAACAGTGGCGACCACCGAGAGACAAATCATCCATCGTCGGTCGCCACTATCATGCCGGCCATAATGACGAAAGTATATTGAGGTAAACTTAAGAGTTTAATTTAATATAAAAATGTTTTTTTAAAGAACCGAGCTGGGCTCGGTCGCCTAGGTACTGTCTTTAATATATAAAAATCAAGTTTCATGATGTTTATTTACGATGAACTCCGAAATTGCTCAACCGATCCCTATGAAGATTTGTATCTATATACAATTTGGTTCAACTTGAGAGATAGGATAATTTATATTTCGATTAATGGCTATTTAATTAAAAAATTAAATGATTGTGCGTGTTGGTTATTGTTATTAATTATAGGTTATTATATGATTATTCTTCTTCTATTTTATATTTGGCAACCAGTCTTCTATTTCGTAGACCATTACTGCCATTGTCAGGTGAGTAATGATATTACAAGTTTATTGATACAACTTCAATGAACTAACAAGACGGTTGCCATCTTGTTAGAACTCTCTTGGGAGTTTTTGTGGCAAGTCAGACTCCATGCTCCGTTGTATTATTTCCGATCCACTTCACCTGTGCACAATAACTAAACTATATTACGTAAAGCACCACCAACATTACAGAATATAGAGCCAAATAACATAAGATTATGGATAAAATATAAAGACCACTACATGGCATTCCAAGAACCCGCCAAAAACCCCTATTTTATGATTCGAAAACTGTAAACCGTAAACGTTACTCGGTTACATTATCAGTAAGCCGTCGTATGACATACTCTAGTTACGATGTATTTAATGGATGAATAATGAATATCGTTGGGTACACAGCTTAACAATATGTTTTAATAACCGCTTGATATCGGTGTGCTCCGGCGGCAGTGTGCGCTCGTTCGTGCTTTGCGTTGTGTACTTACTGAATTTGTAATAAACGAGGTATGTTTTCTGTGAATTTGTTTACAATTCTTTTATTAATACGATATACTATAGGCTGAAATAATATTCTCTCAAATAAATTTATACCATTTCTTTCATTGTTTAAGTGTTAAAAAGGCTTGAGATATACATTTATGTGAGTTAACATAATTGAAGTGTTTTAATTGAAGTGGTTTCTTTGAAACGGTTGAATCGATTCTAACGAATTTTTGCCTTGAGACTGAAGATTTTGTATATTATTGTATTGTTCACATATTATTACACTATTTCTATTTGGGGTAGGCATTCATAACAAAATGTAATACAGCTAATATTCACTGTGAATTGGGGTTAAGTTGTATTGACAAAATAAAAAGTACACAATGTATTTAGACAAGAGTATATATGCAAAATAAAACCATCATCACCCATATAACCGCCTTTATTTAGTTACGAGCACGTTACGCTGAAATAAAATGGAGTTATACTTACATAAAGTTTTTTTTTTTTTCATTTGGTTTTCGTGTTAATAGGAATATTATTTAGAGCACTGTGTTCACGATTTCATGTATGTGAAACGTTATGTATAAAACAGCAATTAATAAAGTCATTAAAATCCATTTATTTATTACCTTTTCGCTCGTACTTACACCGCGTAGTCATTAAAATTACAATAACTTATGATACAGTGAACTTTTTTTTTTCGAAATGACTACGCTATTGACCCAGCAAGGTCTTAACAGCTTCACCGGACTGCTAAGGCGAGCGGTTGCGGCACTCAGCCGATTTTATTTGGGCAACTGGCTCAAGGGTGCACGGCACACCTCGCCTTGGGCTGTTGCTTGATACACGCAATTGGCGACCTATCTGAGCTGACCTGAATAGTTAATTCATACATATATGAGTTCTTGGAGCATATACGTGTACCAAGCATACATACCTCAACAACTCTTATATATATTTCGTATCGGATAATTTTCCAAACTATTTCAGTTCGATAAGGGAAAGAAACAAAACCCTTCCACTTTCATGTGTAAGCGTGTATGCGTGCACGTGCGTGGAGGTGATATGTGTAATGTTGTTGCAGTGATGTAAGATTTTGTGTCACTGTATCGCGCGAGCAGCACACTCAAGGGCTCCACGCCGAGGGAACGGACCTAGGCTTGAACCGCTGTCGAGGGGGCCTAATCTGGTAAATGATAGAGTGAACCGATTTTAATGAAACCAAGACTAAATGTTACTCGAGGATATGCTTTATGATTCGGCTGATTTCGGTTTTATCATGAACGCAGTACTTTAGCAGTGATGAGTGTTCATACAAGGAGACAGACCTTTCTAAAAATGAATAAAATGTATTTTATAACTTATTCCGAGACACTTGTAACATTTCTTTTCAAAAAATCTAAAGTATAAACACATTAGATTTACAATCTTATTATATTTATAGATGTATGTGTATACGTGACATTTTTATTCTCGTGTATTGATGCTTGTATTAATTCTATTCTATCAAAATGTACGGGGATAGTTGATTACTCAAACATGCCCAAATTCCGTCTAATTTTTTATGAATAAATACTTACATACTGAACATATAAATATACACAGTTGACATTTCAGTGAGTATGTAAAAAAATCGTAAAGGTACTTTCACATTGAACTTGAAAGTCCGTTTACAGAAATAAAGTGAATGTTTCTTATGATGGATGGATGTTTGTCACTCTCTAACGTAAAAACTACTGAACCGATTTTGATAACATTTCTCAGTAAAATAGGTATAATACATCAGAACAAAATTTAGGTTATAATTTATTAAGATATTGTTTAAATTGGCTAAAATATAAGTAAAATAATTTGACATGTTCATGTCAATTGACAGATATCTTGGTTCACGACGCGTAAACCGTTACAGTTACAAGAAGATGAATACATATATACACAAACAGTACTAGACCATGTACGATACAATCATTTATTCCTCTTTTTTTTTATTAACGTGGGGAAATCCGTAACGGATACGCTACCCTCCCGGGGGAGAGGGTAGGTTATGTCCAATTCGCACGGACTAAAACCCCACGGTGTACCGTCCGCCGCATGATAGGGGCAGCCAGGGTTCGAGCATGCTCACTGACCTGAAACTGCCCCTGCGGCAGCCTGGCGAGTGAACGCCAGGCTTCGCCCTACTATAGAGAGGCTACTGGGTACACGACAAGCAGCCTCCCCTCGTCAGCCTCACCAGTGCAACGAGGAGATGGGGGGCCCCGCCCCATCCCCTCAGGTTTGGCGACTGTTTTGGGAGAGACGGGCATTACGCCTCGCCCCTCCCGCTGCTCTTCTTTGGCGAAGAAGACCACTTCTGGGATCGACATCCCGGGCCCTCTCCGCCGCCTCCTTCTGTGAGATGACGGTCTCGCAGAAGGAGGCCATAGCAGCCCAGACGTTCTCGCTGCCGAGCATGGCCGAAACCACGCCCGGCAGCGAGAGATCGTCCCCCACCGCCGCAACCAGGGCGCGGTGCTGATTGCCCCACGCGGCGCACTCCGAGAGAGTGTGCTGCGCGGTGTCCGTCTCAGCGCCGCATTCGTGGCATGCGGCGGTGGGCTCCCTGCGCGCTATCCGGTGCAAGTACCAACCGAAGCATCCGTGCCCGGTCAGCACCTGCACCAGACAGTACGTCAGGGAGCCCCAGCCACTATTTACCCAGGCCGACAGGACCGGACGGACGGCGTCTATGGTAAATCTTCCGTAACGCTCGTCCACCAGGTGTCGGCCCCACCTCTCTATTTGCTCTCTGCGAGCTGTAGCCCGCAGCGCAGCGATCTCCCTGGGCGCTGGAGGTTGACCTCGCGATTTTCCTGCCACCGCGTAATTGTACACGGCGGCAAGAGTTTCCGCCTCCAGCTCCCAGAGTAGAGAGCTCGCGAGCACCATGGCCGCCGCCGAGGACACCGTGCGGTACCTGCGGATCTCCCTCAGCGCCACTGTGCGCTGCGCTTTGCGCAGGACGCGAACGTTCGTGGCGCTGAGGGAGTCCGCCCACACCGGCGCCCCGTAGGCCGCCATGGCCCTCACCAGCTCCGTCCATTCCCTTCCCTGGGCTACGACTAGGGTGTCGTCCGCGTAACATATTAGACGCGCTCCTGATGGGAGCGCGCCGTGGAGCACCCAGTCATAGCCCAGGTTCCACAACAAGAGCCCCAGAACCGAGCCTTGTGGGACTCCACAAGGAGTCCCACGTCGGACCGTCCGCCCTCTGCTGTCTGCCTAGACGACCTCCCTTCCCTTGAGGTACGCCTCCAACAGCCACCGCAGGTACAGGGGCACCCCGAAGAATTGGAGCGCCTCCCGTATTACTCCATGTGGCAGGCTGTTGAAGGCGTTGGCGATGTCCAATGACACCGCCAACAGCCTCTGACCCCGGGAAGTCGCCTGTGCAGAGAGCTCCTTCAGGAGGCTCAGGGCATCCAGTGTTGAACGCCCCGACCGGAATCCGAACTGGGCGTCGGACAAGTTTGGCCCTATGTCTTCCAGGTGCCGGACGACCCGGGACGCGATCACCCTCTCGAGCACCTTCCCGGTGTCGTCCAGCAAGACGATGGGCCGGTATGCCGACGCGCTGTCCGGAGACCGGCCCGCCTTAAGGATAAGGACGAGCCGCCTCGTCTTCCAGGGCTTCGGGAACTGTCCTTCCGCCAGACAGCGGTCGAACAGCCCCCGAAGCCGCTTCCCGAAGTGCCCCATGCAGAGGGCCAACACCCGGCCCAGGACACCGTCCGGCCCAGGCGCCGTCTGCCTGCCGCGAAGGCACTCGACTGCCTTAACCATTTCCTCCTCCGACACCGGGGGAGGACGGTCGAGCACCTCCGCCACAGGCGCGAAGCGCGAGGGTGGTGGCATAGGAGGAGGAGGGCGCTCCGGAGGGTCAGGGAACAGCTCTCCTACGACCCTCTGGAATTTGTTATTGCGCAGTTAAAAACGATAACTTTTAGGCGCCTTATTGACGGCAATGTTGCCGGTCTTTTTTCCTAAGACTTGTAAACGATTGGTAATAAAATTGTGGGGTGTTAGGGGTGTCGAATAACAACATAAAACTTGAGACACCCAAACCAACGTCACCTGTACGTACTGCACTCTGCTGAATAACGAACGAGGCAATGGCGAAAGCGGGGTGGTAGAGTTTTACAACCCGACTGGGTCGCAACCACTATGCATATGGCGAAAAAGCCTGTAATTGTGATTCGCTTCTGCGCGTCGCGTTTCGGGATCAGCCTGTGTATATCCAGCTTTTTGCAGGCCGGCATGATAGTGGCGACCGGCGATGGACAATATATCACTCGATGGTCGCTATAGTTTTTCGATTGTACTGTGATTACCATCAGGCATAGTGCAGTCATTTTGCCGTGCTACGATTAAAAAAATAATAATTAAGAAATGCGGAACGCCAGATCTAATATATTCTAATTCTAGAATACTGAGCTTAATAAATCTTCCTAATAACACTGCCACTATAAGAAAACAGGGGTATCTAAGTAAACCATAAATCGTAGAAAAGTTGAAAGATGTAACCTACGCCTTTGCTAAAGTACAATTTGATATTAGTATCACATCACAAAGTCATTTAACGCTAGACGGGATGCACAAATGCTAACATCTAAAAAATAAAAGAAAGTTGACCTTTCTTCCTGGTTCCGAATATAAAATTCAATGTTGCAAAAAACGGCAGTTGCATCCTTCTATCTTTGGACAGTACAACTTGTCACACTATTCTTCTAATTCGTACATATCACAACGTTATAATTCTGACGATACTGAATTAGGCTGCAGTCAGATCATTACTAAATGATTGATTATCCCACTATCGATATCGTGTTTCTTTGCGGAGCGATTTTCGTCTGACTATCTCATTATCTATCAAACCTCATAATAAATCTGAATGTCTTATATCTGACTCTCGGAATATGGCGTGGTACTCAATACAACAATTAACCATACCTCAGACACGTGTGATTTCTATATGAACGACGTGCAGCCTCTCGAAACTATGGAGTTAAACAAATACCGAGCCGCACCGAACTGTTTTAGCGTTATTTAAATTAATTTCATTAATAGTAAAATTTTTGAAAAAAATAGACATAGATATTTTTATAGATCTGTCTCTCTCTCAAAATTTTACATATATATATTTTAATACCATTTATGCCTAGATAAATATTAATGTATCTTTCTTAAACCACATTAAAGGGCTGCAAAAACGACGCCCAACAAGAGATTCAGTCTAATGTGCTTTTTACCTTGCGTGTGGTAACAATCGAGTCACGTATAGACACGTAATACCCTACTGAATACAATAGTCACTTCGCACTCGCAAACTTGTACCCTTTTTGTATATAGAAAATGGATTGAACATTACATTCGTACAATAGGAATGGATTGAACGTTTCTATCGGCTCGAAGGAGAATTGGATTAAGTTTGCTAAAGGATTGAGAACCGTGCTGTCGCATCGACGACGTCCGATTAGCGACCTGAATTATTTATGAAGGACTGTTGAACGATGTAACAGACGTTAAAAGCAACTTTATCTATACATATAATAATAATGTAAATCTATCGTGTCTAACGTGACATTAAGAATATATTAATGAATTTAAGCAATTTTTAATATTTTTTTCTTTGTTTTGTATCGTAATTTAATGTGGACGAAAGTCGCATATGGTTGGTAATTGTTAACTTAAATGTAATTAGCACACTTTTTCCGAGTGTCCTAATTAGTGAGCACACTGGCGCGGCGGTAGATGGTGATCTCTCGCTGCCGAGTGTCGTAAATCTATGCTCGGCAGCGAGGATGTAGAACGTCGTCTCGCAGAAGGAAATGGCGGAGAGGGTCCGTGAACAAGAGCCTCACAGTGGTCATATACTATATTAGTCACTATATTTTTACATTAGGTTCCACGCGGACGGAGTCCCGGTCACACCTAGTTGCGTAAAAAGAATACTTACTATGCGTCAGAAGGACGTTTTTGGAACTTGTAGTTTCAAGAGAAAATGTACAATTTTGCGTACGAAACGATACCTATATATGTTACACAAAATATATTGAATCATAGAATTATGAAGCCGCTTATCTCGCAGGTTCGTTACTATATGTATGGAATTGTTGGTTTACAACCGTGATTGATAAACGACGGACCTGAGCAGCGTGCGGCTCTTTCACTCCTTCAAAAAAATATTTAGTGCAACCACGGAATATTATTCAACTAGAATATTCTTTAGGTGCGTTAAGCGGTATTTTTGGCTGGAGACAAATTTATAATTTCCCTTCACGACATGCAAGTAAGCATGGCCGGTAGTATTGCGCTTGCGCGGCTTGCGCCAGACTAGCGAGGCGTATAGGGATCTTTGTACATTTAATATTGAATATTTTGTATTGAAATTATGCAGATTTGATTAATAAATAATTCATACTTTAATTAAGTTAAAAATTTAGGGCAGAACACAGTTATTATAGTGTTTTGAGTTTTCACTTTTGTGGGTAACCCTTACGGACTGCCTTGAATTTTTGATGTGAAACATCTATAGGCGCGGGTAAACCTGATTTTGGGATGGCGCGACGTGGCAACGCGAAACACGAACTTTGCACTATTAACGAAATACTCAAAAACATTTGCAACACTATCTGTATAAACATGGATTCAAATTATTTTATCGGCCACTGGTTATATTACGCGGTACGCGCTGTTTTTTTTTTCTCGATCTGACTACGCTATTGACCTGGCAAGGTCTTTACAGCTTCGCTAGCGCCCTTTGAGAAATGCCGCCAAACACTCGTTGAATTTTTGGATTTATAAAAATGAATATTTATGTAATAAAATGAATAAACAGTCATTATTTCAATGAACAAATTTGTAATGCTTTATCTTTTCATTATGCCATAGCTGATTCCTGTCGTAATCTGTTGTTTTATACATATAATTTACACAAAACAATTTCGATATCGAGAGACAGATTATCCATCGCCGGTCGCCGCTGTCATGCCGGCCATAATGACGAAAGTCACCCGGTACTGGATATGCACAGGCTGATCTCGAAACGCGACGCGCAGAAGCGAGTCAGTATGACGGGCTTTTTCGCCATATACATGGTGGTTGCGACCCATCGGACTGTAAAACCCTACCACCCTGCTCTCGCTATTGCCTCGTTTGTTGATCAGCAGGGTGCACCACGTGCAGGTGAGGTTGGCTTGGGTGTCTCAAGTTTTAAGATGTTACTCGACACCCCTTACACCCCAAATATAACTGAGTAGCCATGATGAAAACCTTTGATTATAAAATCTCTTTGACAAAAGAGCCCTAATAAAGTTCAAAGTTTAAAAAATCAATGCACTATGCTCGAATGTCGACCACTGGCCGCTCACTAGTATAAATAAAAACAAAAAACACAATACCCCATATCAAATGTATAGCATAGCAAAGCATATATATCCATTTAGATAGGATTGATATTAAATGACTGAAAATGTTCTAATTAGCTTATAATAATCATAATTTGTCTTTTATATCGTTATATTATTATATTTTAATTAATGTAAACAGTCTGATTGTAGATGACAACTTATTATAACAAAATAAATAAGTGTGTGCAAAAAACCTCACTTTAACCGACAATGAATATAGTTACCTACGCTCTACTGAATAGCTAGGGTTGCCACTTAAAATGTTTTATGGTAATTTCGATTTGAGAATTCCAATAATAAAAACATTAACTGTGTTTTTTAATACTTATCATCTCTAACTAGCACTTGCTAGCGGTTAAGCTCGCGTTAATGTATATTTTGAAAATAAAACTAGAGCTCACGTTATTCACTGATAATATAGTTTATAATAAGTGATAGAAATTACAATATCGGTTAAGTACTTTAAAGTTTATTCGTTACTAGCTTCTGTCCGCGACTTCGTCGGCGTGTAATGTTTACTTTGGGCTAACGCTAACACGCAACCGAAGCTCGCAAAAGGAAAAAAACCCCGATCTTGTAATCGGTGATCCGCTCCCACTGGTTTTAGCGTGATGATATAGCTTTCCTCAATAAATGAGCTATCTAAAACTGAAGGAATTTTTTAAATCAGACCAGAAATTCCTGAGATTATCGCTTTCAACCGAATTAGTTAAAGATTACTCTTCTCTCGTACTTAACTCAAGCCGTCATTCAAATTACAATAACTTATGATAGAGTGGACCGATTTTAATGAAAAAAGACTAAGTTACTCCCGAAGATATGCTCTATGATTTATTGTATACTCAATACCTTTGCAGTTCATACAAAGAAACATGCAGACATTTATAAAAATGATTTAAATGTATTCTATTACTTACTTCTAGACACATGTAATTTTTTTTTTCAGGAAAATCGAAAAAGTACAGATACGTTACATGTACAATCTTATTATATGTATGAAATAACTTCTGCCCGCGACTTCGTTCACGCGGAATAAATATATTCTCTATTTCTAACAGGCAGCGGAAACTCTCAAGAGGGAAAAATCCCGATCTTGAAACATTCTTCATTGGTGCTCCTCTCGTATTGGTCTTAGCGTAATCATATATAGCCTATAACCATTCTCGATAAATGAACTATATAACATTGAAAGAATTTTTCTAATGGGATCAGTAGTTCCTGAGATTATCCCCTACTACGTCACAACGTCATAAACTTATATATAACTTATATATTACACAACATAACAAAAAAATATATGGAGGGGTTGTTGAGGCGTGTATGCTTGGTATACATATGCGTCTCAACAACTCAAACATATATGAATAGTTAGCTAGGTTAGCTAAGATAGGTCGCGAGTTTGCATGTAACAGGCAACAGCCAAGCCGAAGTGTGCCGTGCACCCTTGAGCTAGTTGCCCAAATAAAATCGACTGAGTGCCTTAAGCACTCACCTTAGTAGTCCGGTGAAGCTGTTAAGACCGTGCTGGGTCAATAGCGTAGTCATTTCGAAAACCATATAACTAGAAAAGTGTTGGGTATGATGGTGGATGGATATACGAGAAGAGGAAGACCTAAAAAGGTGTGGATGGATTGTGTGAAAAATGATATGTGCGTAAAAGGTGTGAATACTGAGATGACATTTGATAGGAGGGAGTGGAAAAAGAAAACATGTTGTGCCGACCCTACTTAGGTGGGATAAGGGTAATGATGATGATGATTAAATTATTTTTTTTGTATAACTTTTAACGCGTGAACTTAAGTACACATGCATTTTTTTTCATTTTAAAATCTTTTAAAGTGGTTTCATAGATTATCAAGTGTCGATTGTTGCAGATGTCGAACGAAGCCGTGCCTAAGGGCGAGAAGGTGCTTTTGCGAGAAGCTCGTGAGAAATATCTATCGATATTCGGTCGAGAACCGACGGTAGCGGCGACCGCTCCTGGACGGGTTAACCTCATTGGCGAACATATTGACTACTGTGAAGGCTTTGTTCTGCCCGTGGTAACTATTTTATATATAAAGTGAACTCTTGATGATTTTCTGACGTGGGACATATTTTACAACTAGCTATTAACCCTTTGTCCATGTGGAATATGGTACAGAATTATTTGGTGTGAAACGTCTATAGGCGCGGGTAAACCTGATTATTGACGTGGCGAGTGTGTGAGACGTGGCGAGTGTGTGAGACGTGGCGACGCGATACCATATGCAAGCGACTGTACGCAATCTCTCTTGCCGCACTGAGCTCGCATACCTATAGTGTAATTTTGTGGGTGGTAGAGCCATGCTGAAGCTATTACTGGTTTCATTTTGAATGTGTCGGCTCGTTTGGGGTAATGCCACCCTGTCACAGAAATCCGATGTGAAGTAATAGTGCTTGCATTGTTGCTTTTCGTTCGGTCAGTGAGAGCGTTGGAGGCCCATCTCCCCTCCCTCTCCCTTCTTCCTTCCCTCAGTCTTCCTCCTCCTCCCTTCCTCACCTACCACACAAACATAACCTGGCAACGCACTTGCAACTTCCCTGGAGTTGCTAGTGTCTATGGATGGCGGTGATCACTTAACATTAATCCGCCTGTTCGTTTACCGCCTATGACATGAAAAAAAATATTTGAGAATTCGACAACTTGAAATCGAACAATTTCGATGTCTTACATCTGCCAGGTCGCCCTGACGGCTCAATTTTGCATAAGCTCTTACTCTTTCATTCATTTATTTGCACAAAACCCTTTTTTGTAACAAAAGTACCTTAAGAACTCGTTATAATATCGCCTATCTGTTAGTGAATGCCTTGTCAAAAGCGGGCCAGCCGTTTCGGAGGGGTATTACAAATTATGAAATAAGCTTCTGCCCGCGACTTCGTCCACGTGGAATAGTTACCGTCTACGTAGCGCATGAAGCGGAAGCTCTCAAAAGAAAAAAACTTCGATTTTAAAACATTCTTCATTGGTGCTCCGCTCGTATTGGTCTTAGCGTGATGATATAGCCTTCCTCGATAAATGGTCTATCTAACACTGAATTAATAATGTAGTCTGGTGAAGCTGTTAAGACCTTGCTGGGTCAATAGCGTAGTCATATCGAAAAAAAAAAACTTAGATAATTTTTCAAATCGGACCAGTAATTCTTAAGGTTCAAGGCGTTCCAGTATACAAACTCTTCAGCTTTATTATAATAGTAGTCCGGTGAAGCTGTTAAGACCTTGCTGGGTCAATAGCGTAGTCATTTCGAAAAATAAAATATTATATTATAATATTGGTATAGATAAGTATTTCACACTATATATTTTTTTAAGAATAGTTATTCCATTGAAGGTGATAGGGCCACCCTGAAACTATTACTGGTTGCAGAATGAACGCTTAGGCTTGCCCGGAGTAGTACTACCCGACCTACAGAAAAATCCACGTGAAGTAACAGTGCATTCAGTTCGGTCAGTGGTAGCACCAGAGGCCTACCTACCTTCCTCCCCTCTATCCTTCCTTCCACCTCCCCCTAAACACTGAATGGCAACGAACTTGCCATTCCCCTGGGGATGCTAGTGTCTATGGACGGCGGTGATCACTTAACATCAGATGATCCGCCTGTTCGTTTGTCTGCTATGATATATAAAAAAATTGTTTTTGGTTTGCATTTTTGTTGGTATTTCTTTTTAGTACTCGACTTTGTTTTAGATACTACATGTTTATAATATAAAACTCCAACTTTCAGACAATCCCGTTCCTGACACTCATCGTGGGCGGACCAAGCGGCACAGAGGAATGCCGCGTGTTATCAGTTTTAGCGACAGGCGAAGAGTTGCAGACAACGTTTCCCAAACCTAGTAAATCACCATTAACTCCAGGACCTCCGTGTTGGGACAATTACGTTAAGGGTGTTGTTGCCAATTTTCCTGGTAAGTTAGAATATACCTTTAAATTAAGATCCGTTCTACATTGTCATTAACTAGCATTCACCAGTGACTTTGCGTTTGAATATTCAATTCTTCCAACTTATATCGTTATATTTTGGTCCATATAAACAACATCTTTAGAATTTATACTTGAAATTAAAAATTCAGAAGAGAACATAGTCATTCCATCTTTTATAGCTTGAACTTTTTTTATTGAAACTTCACTGTGACTGTCTTAAGTTTCAACCACAATACTGCCAATGTATGATGAAAATCTGGTTATAAAGTAATATAAATGAAAGATTCAGGCGTTGTAATGACAATAAAGATATGGAGCTAATAAAGATGAATATTATAAAACAATAAATGATTATATACTGATATGATAACATTGCATTTAATACAGTTATTAATAACATATTTTTTATGTGTACATGTCTATACATTGTCTATGTTTGTACATAGAACATTAAATGAAAAACAGATGGTGCATTTTACTAATAAATTTGCTAAATAGAATAATTTGTTATCGCATTCTAAATTAAAATTCATAATATTAAATTCTAAATTTAAATTAAAGTTTTAAATCATGTTTATATTATACAATTGTAATTTATAGCTCCCTGCTGTCTAGTTTAGTGTTAGATAGTTAGTGACTATTTCTGAAATGACATCTTTGAAATTGCATTTCTTTTGGCGCGTTATGAGAAATTATTGATTTTTTAGTTTGAAATGGAAGTCGCTTGGTCTATTGTAGAAGTTAATTGAAGCTACAGTACGTTTTTGACAAACAAATTTCTTCGACACATACAGATTAAAACTACATATCATAAAACAGAGTCTACTACCACATCTGTCTGTCTGTCTGTTCGTGATAAACTCAAAAACTACTGAACGGCTTTTCATTCGGTTTTCACCAGTAGATAAAGCGATTCATCAGGAAGATTTAGGTATATAACTTGTCAAAGTTTTTTTATTATAAGGTCTGGACAACGTCCACTGGTTTTTTATAATTTGCTTTTTATATTTATTCATACTATTTGATTTGGTCTTTCGAAATTTGGTTTTATATTTATACCAAAGAAGTACTTTACTTATTACGTACATAAGAACACATACTTTTTACATATATACGAGTATATCTCTAATAAAAATTTCAAGAGAATTGACCTCTTGATAAATATTTATCGATATCATTTGTACTAAAGAATCCTTTAAACCCGCAAAGTATTGCTTCAAAGTAACTTTTTAAATTATTCTTCACCAAACACAATCACGCTGAACAAGAAATACAAAAATGAATATAAATCACATAATTTTAGCGAAACCAACGTCACAAATGGAAATAAACTTAAAACAGTACGACCCAAGGTTGATAATTGAATGGGATCTTAAACATTATTAAAGAAAATATATTATCCATTATTATAGAATAAATATGTGCCGATAAAGTTTTATGAAATAATAAACAAATTATTGAGCGATAGCGGAATAGTTTGATGTAATTAACATAGTCGCAACGGTTTTATCTTGAATTTATTTTTATTAGTATGTATAAATTATCTATTATGGCTGAACTGAGCTGAGGGCCTAACCAAGTTGCTTATCGACAATCACTAACGCAAATAGAAAACGAAAAAATATATGGAGATGACATATCTGAGAGCTATATCACGTGATAAACACGTGATTTTATGGAAACCCTGGAAACCCTAGTGTAAAAAAAAATTGGATGATACAATATTTTCTATATTTTTAACATCTGTCCCTCGAGTAGTTATGTACGGTCAAGAATCATTACTCCTATATTGATTGCAACACTTCTTTTAGCCGCTAGAGTAGGTTGGCACGTCAAAAAGGACAGATTGCCGATTTATCAATTATAGCCAATTAAAGAAATAATTTGTTTTTAATAAATCACACACTGGTTACATACAAATAATCGTATAATTTACATGGCCGACAACTTATTTGACACAAATGTAAAAATATCCGTATAACTACTCTACTAGTAAATACTTGTAAAGGACTAGGTTACCAGGACTGAAAAAGATTAAGAAAACAAAAAGGTCCGGGTCTCGCAGGCCACGCCCAGATCACGTGACGGTTGAATGAATTTACAAGTTCCTTGCGATTATTTCAATGTTCCAACAAGATGGTTGCCCGCTTGTTAGAACTTTCCAAGGAGTATTTCGTGGCAAATCAGAATCCATGCGACGTGGTATTATTTCCCATCCACTTCACTTGTGGACAACTAAATTATATTACACAAAACACTATAAATATTACAAAATATGTAACCAAATAACACTATATTATGAATAAAATATAAAATCCATTACATGACATTCCAAAATCTCGCTAAGAACTTTTTTTTTTCATTTTTAGTGACAGTTCTCGTGCTGTGTATCCTAATCTATTTTTTGTATAAACACATTAAACACTCTATCTCATGTTCGGCTCTCATCAGATATAATTGAATCAAACTGGAAGCTATGAAAAAGTTGGAATGAATAATAATGAGAACTGGTCTTGAAGAAATCTGCAAAAATAAAAAGAAATGGAAATCCAGGAAGTGCAGTGGAATATAAAGTTTTCTATTATTTCAGTTGGCACCGTTGAAGTATTTGCCAATGTCAATATAATAGAAAACTTTATAGTTAGTAGAATTTTAATTAAAAATGTGTAGACTCAATTAAGACGAAGGAACTATTTAGAAACATTGAGTGGTTATTTACGACATAAAGAGTAAGTTCATTAAAATAAATGTAGATTAATTACGTAAACGATGTTGGTATCAATTCTTAGTTCCCAAAGTGGTACAGGTGGACCTCCAGGTCTACTTTGGCGTGACAGAAAAATGATAGTTCACAATTCGTAAGCGGGGGTCCACGAAAATTTATCTGCTTTCGATAGTGAAGCACTATCATGTTGACTTGACTTCATCCATCACTGTAGGCAGATAATATATTAAGAAGCTCAGAGACTGTTACTTGTAAAAACTTGCACATTCCATATTCAGTACAACGTGTTGAGACTTGCAAATTTTCATAGTTAGATCTAATCTTCACATTTTTGTCGAGTTTTGGGAATATGATAGAAATGTTTCTGCATTGATTCCACCGGAACCAGCTATATTTTGAAAGTGGTCTAAGAGAAAAAAAGTCTGGAAACCTCTGGTATAAATTCATTTATATTTCTTTAGGTGATATCACGGGTTTTGATGCGGTTATCGTTTCGGATGTGCCGATGGGAGCTGGTTTGTCCAGTAGCGCGTCGATAGAGGTAGCCATGTTCACCTTCCTCGAAGGCATCACCGGGAAATCTGTTAAGTAGGTTTCATTTTACTTTATTTTTAAATGTTTTTGTTATGACATTATGCGTAAATTCATTCTGTATAGCACTCAATAATATAATAATACTAGAATCTGATTGGTTGTTAAGCGCGTACAGATATGACGTAACGTTAATACGCGCGTGCGATTGGTAACTAGTAACTTCAGCTTGTTAATATTGTGTTTTTAACCAATGGATGTTCCTAAATTATTTGGTACGAATTTTTTGTACCCTGGAATACTGTTATGGTATTCGAAAACATATATTTTGCGTAACGTGTTGGATATTATAAAACTGAATATAGTAGAATAAGAATACATATTGGAATTTATATCTTGTATATATTTAACGGAAAATAGTAAATTATGTGACGTCGTCGGTCGTTAAATGTAGAATCTATAAATTTAATCTTAAAATTTTGTACATCGTAGTTAGATTTGTTGACACAGTTAACTGCTATTTAAGGAAAAAGGTTTTATGCTATAAATTTACTATAATTCGGCACTAGCTGGAGCCACAGAGTACCTTATATAAAGCTGGAGCTGCGTTTTATGTTATTGTTATTAAGTGTATGAATAAAGCGGATGAATTTGCTAGCATTTGGTTGTCGATATAAATTAAATAAGAAAGAATCTTCAATATAAATATGTAGGCCTGCCGCTATGCACGCAGCACATATAAAAGTATTACATAGATTTTCAACAACACTTATCGGTTTTACTAAATATACTTGATCCTTATCTTAAAAAATATAACGATGTGTTTCATTTAAGCACATGTATTCAATTTTACGCACTTATCAAGTACGGAAATTGTAATTCAAGGAAACATTTTTGATCTTTTTTCTTTTATTTAGTGTCATTTAATTATCTCATTTAGTCTCATAGTGTCGGGTCAAAAGTATGATTTTTATAGATAAAAACATCGAATTAGTGTTCAAATGTTTAGTTCCGCATTAAAGTATCATTTGTCAACATTCTAATGAAGAGTGATATTCTGGCAATTAGATCTTAGTATACAATAGGAACATCGAATTTGTGCTCAGGTGCTTGCTTAGCCGCAGACTGAGGTTTCATTGATGAGGATTTCTGTACAGCCAATATTGCTTTAAGAAACTACGAGTTTAAGGTCCACTACGCGTTTAAAGGTGTTTTTTTAGCGACAGAAGGAAAAAGAATAACGATACGAAATTTTGTTAGCAAAGTATATATATGAGATATCAGTATTTATATGTTTTTCATATGTAAATAAAATACTTTATTAATATAGTAAACAAAGCGAATGAAGTCGCGAGTATCAGCTGGTTATCAACACGTGGAAAGAAATAATACATTAATATTATAAATACATTTTACATAATTACTGAATTCGTTGTTGTAATGCTGTATACAACCTCTATTAAATTAAATCCATAAGAATAGAAAAATAAAATAATAAAAAGAATGGAAAGATAAATTTAACTTACTTGAGTAAAAACAGTATGACTTAACTTTTTTGGGTACAGTACAACGTTACAGCGTCTGTGAATTTTGTAGGGTGGCAACGATTTAATTACGTTTATTTTTGTACTTCTTTAGTTAAATTCTGATCAGTAAAATTGTTATGGAACAAAATGTAGTGATGTAATTCAGTGATATTATAACTATGCGTAACACTGTGCCGGTTAGAGTATTGGAACCATCGGTCCTCGTCCGACCAGGTTAAGCAACGTCAGGCGCGGTTAATACTTGGATGGCTAACCGCTTGGGAACACCGCGTGACGTTGGCTTCTTGTTGTACTTTTATTAATATTTCACTTCTATCGTGTGTCTTTATGATACATCCTGATTTTTTCTTTACGGAAAACAGATATTTGTAAAATACGAACCTACGTAGATCGACACAGTATCCGAACAGTATCGAGTAGCCATATTTGTTTATGATGAACCCGTTAAGTAACTCTCCACTAACTTTAGGTGGAACCTGTGCAGGGTTTGAATACATTTCACGCTTATCGTTCTAACTGTGACAGCTAGAGTGTGACACCTAATTCGATAGACGAATTCAAATCAAAAAGTTCATTTGGTTGGTCAGAAATTAACGGATAACACACGCATTGTAATCCTTCAAGGTCATATATGTCTAATGCCTATTATATATAGTATCTATCTATATGCCTTAAAAGGTGTAAACTACGAACGCACTATCCCGATATTTTCAATTCTTTGATATCTATTTCGAAGTAATTTTATTATGAATTTTCTGTTAAGGCATATATGAGTTAATGGCACTGTTGCTGATTCTTTGTTATTTGTCATCGACTGACAACAATTTGGCATCTGGACGTTAAATCTTTACTCTAGTTATTTTATCATTTGGGGTGTAAGGGGTGTCAAATAATATCATAAGACTTGAGACACCCAAGCCAACCTCACCTGCACGCGGTGCACCCTTCTAAATAACGGACGAGGCAATGGCGAAAGCGGGATGGTAGGGCTTTACAGCCTGACTGGATCGCAACCACCATGTATATGGCGAAAAAGCCCGTAAAAGTGATTCGCTTCTGCGGGTCGCGTTTCGGGATCAGCCTGTGCATATCCAGCTTTTTGCAGGCCGGCATGGTAGTGGCGACCGGCGATGGATAGTGTGTCAATCGGTGGTCGCTATTATTTTTGGATTGCACTGTGTTTACCATTAGGCATAGTGCAGTCATTTTGCTGTGCTAAAATAATATATATATATTATTTTATATATATATATATACATCTTGTGCTAAGGTGCAAATAGTTCTTTAGTAATATTTTATACTCCTCCATCTTTTTAAGCAAATGGTAGTTCATTTCTAAATAAACATAGTTATTTTTTGAATTAAATGAAGATGTTTTCATTATAATACTCTATAGATACCTAAATACATATAGAACTCTAAATCACCGGTATTAGGTAAAAATGAATGATAACTCTATTGTATAATTTACACTTTGAGTGCCAAATCTATATGTCTGCTACTAATAGAAATAGTTCCATTACTTAATTCTGAAAAGCGGTAGCTATAAGAATCAGAAATCATGGTAAACCTACATACTCCTAGATTCATTGACTCGATCTATCTTAGAACGACGAATTTATTCGAGCCCATACACCGAGCGACAATGAATATAGATGATGGAATAGGGATATTTTATTGTATGTATAGAAACTGTTGAATTATAACCAGTATTTTGAAATATATTTTTGTTACAGTTTAATTACTAAGGCGAAGCTATGCCAAAAGGCAGAACACGATTTTCCCAAAATGCCTTGCGGTATTATGGACCAGTACATCGTAACTATGGGCAAGAAAGACCACGCCTTGCTTATTGATTGCAGGTGAGTTTATGATGAAACGGAACTCTAATTTACAATTTATATTGCACGCGTTGCCATGACTTAGTTATTACATGTTGAATTTAATAAAAGACGTGCACAACAAAATAAACTGGAGTTGAAAAAGAGATTCAAAATTAAAACGTGGCGCCATCTATGATATATGTATAACAGCCGGTCATAAGGTTTTCTAACAACAAACTAATATAAAGCATCATCTGTTCAAGATTTATTAAACTAACAATTAATAACAATACTTAACATAAATGATCATTTAATTACATTTAAAGATATCGAAACCATTAATCGAAATACAAATTGTCGTATCTCTCAAGTTGGATCATATTATACACAAGTGTCAATTTTCATGAAGATCGGCTGAGAAGGTAGTTTCGGAGTTTATCGCGAACAAACATCATGACACAGGATTTTTAAATATTTAGATATAAATACTGTGGATTTCATTAATAACGACTTCGGTTGTAACGACTTTTTGGTTACAGCGACGTCAAACTTACGTCCCTTGAATTTAAAGCATACTTTCGTAAGAAATCCATTCGGTAATAGCGACATTGGATATAGCGTCAATTTCGGGTATAGCGACTTGTTTTTATGAACCATTTATGACAGATTCCCAGAAATCTCTTACGGATATTTCTATTGAGTCGGCAAGGGCACAAAGACTCATTCATAAAACTATTAAGCTTTCTTATCCTTTGTTTACATTCACAGATGGTCAAGCAAATGTTTTGTTTGTATGTTCCTAAATACAAACAAAGCATTTTATTTGACCATCTGTGCTAAGTAGTCCTCTACTCAGCACGTGTACGAAGTTAATCTTATGAATCAGTTACGTAGCAATTTCCAGTGAGTGAACAGTGTTTCTTAAGCTTGTGAATATGGCTCCTAGACCTACATTTACTTCAAATACAAGAAAAGGAGGATGAAGAAGAGGAAGAAAATTGCAAACTAAATGAAATTCCAACTAGAGATGCATTATGTGCTATAACAACGCTTAAAAAGTACTGTTTATTTGGTGAAGGTCAAAATAATTTAGATGTAGAAGGAATTATGAAAATGGAATATACCTTACAGCGTGCAGAAAAAATTAAACTTAAACAGTGCACTATATCACGTTTTTTTAATAACACCCGTGTAATACCATAATTAAATAAATGATAAGTAAATACATATGTACATGACTTTTTATTATTTCGGACATAGCGACCTTCGGATATAGTGACGAAATTAAAGTGCCCCTCCGTCGTCGTTATAACCGAAATTTACTGTAATTAATCTCTTATAAAATAATACTACACAGACATTTCAGTATATCTGTCACGCTAGCTTTTACTAGGATCGTGTAAACGCAAGTAGTGTCGCTCATTACTTTATATAATTATGAAATCCTCGTTTCGAGCTGGGTGTTGTCTTTCACTACCTAACCGTTAAAGCTATTGCTTCATGTAATTATGTAGATAGATAAAACCCGAGTCATAAGTCTTTTTATTGATAACCAATCTTCCAGTACATTATTACTACCATTGTTGAGTAGCTAAAGATAGTGGCCGCCGTGTTAGAACTTTCTAGGGAGTTTTTGTGGCAAGCCAGAATCCATGCTTCGTGGTGTTGTATATATTGTAAATCACCACCAACATTACAAAATATATCCAGTCAAAAAAAGACAGCACTGAATCTTTAAAATGATCTTTTTTTTAAATGAAGTCGCTTCTGCTGTCTGTTCCCTTAGATCTTATAAAATATTCAACAGATTTTAATAGTTTTCAGGAATAAATTGAGTGATATAAGAGGAGGGTTTTTACGTATAATACATAAATAATATAGTACAGAAAAGCCGAAAAATTCAAAGATTTATAATGTGTTGTAATGTCCTATCAAAAATATTTTTGTGCGCGTAAATCACAAACGTTGGCTAAACCTTACGAGATAGATCAAATTAATATACAACGGAATTGTGTACTTTAAAAAGATCGATAAAAAGTCCGCAAAAGTTTGTAGTCCGGTGAAGCTGTTAAGACCTTGCTCGGTCAATAGCGTAGTCATTTCGAGAAAATAAAATCCGCAAATGTATACATTTATCTCTAAAGGATAACCCACAGTAACCATTTTTATGTTTTTACAAAAATAATTATGTTATTTTCCAAGCTACTTTATACAATACAGTATTATTCTTTATCCAATTAAATACATTACATACGTTGTACATGTCATTTAGATGAAAACTGCCCTTAACAGTATTTGATTTAAATGGATATCTACACAGCATCCGTGCGAAGCCGGGGTGGGTCACTAGTAAATATAAAATTCACTGCAGGATATTCCAAGATCCCGGCAAAATCTCAGTCATAAATCTTCATATAAAATGTCTCTTTCAATAAACAGTATATTTAGAGGTCCTTTTTTTTAAGAGTTTTATATATTCCGAAGTAATTTTGCTTATAAATCTTAAATAATTACAAAAGTTTACGTATAAAATGAACAATTTTTTCTGTTTTATCTTGCTAAAAACTTATAATGAATAATTTAGAATATTCCAGACTTTTCATAAGTCAAATTTAATAACAAAAGAGACTTAAAATTTGATAAATTACAAGGTCTCCAAGAGAAGAAGAAATTACAGAGTTGATTACTATAAATATTTACTCGACTACACAATAATATAGAAGCATCGGATATTTACTAAAATTAAATTATAGTTGACTGTTCCATTTTCATTTATTAAATAAATAGGTATTGGAAATAGGAAGCGAATTAAACGTAGTCAAGGTCTATAATATAGATTTTCTTTGAGAACGATAAAATTTTATAAATAATTGCGGTGTTTTTCCATTTTCTTTTCAATGCTGCCACACCTTTCGCATTTACTCAGTACCGAATTGTTAAAATTCCTTTTGTTGCGAGCTTTTACTCCAGTTTGCGCTTTCTATAATTACTCGCATATGTAAGACATCTGGAGAATTCAATTGAATGCCAGGTTTTATATATATTACGATGGTTATTTTTATTGTTTCACTTTGAGTCTTAGTAGTGCTTCTTGAAATCTATACTTTGATACCTGAATTAATATCCTAGTATAATGTGTTCTCAAGCTATACTAATTTATAATTTTATACAGCGTTAATTCACAACAACCACGCTTACATTAGCCCTATGACGTCACAGGCAAAACAAATGTCATACGACAAATACATATAAGCATGCTTTATCGCTTGTGACATCAGTCATTGTTATCACAGTATTAGTCTGGTAGTTATTAGCGATTCAAATCTGACGGCATTTTATTACACAAGAAAGTTTGACCGGCTATCACTACACTTAATGAGTGAGACATTTCAGGTCAAAATTTTAATCACATTTAACATTTACTATGGTAAGATAAAGAACATTTCAGAGTACTATATTCATGACACTTTCTAAAACCAAAGTAATGATAAAATTTGACGTCGACAAATTAAAATCAGTAACAAGTACATTAAACGAAAGTCCAGAATAAATTAAAATAAAATCACAAGTTCCCACGTAATGTCAACAATAACACTCGAGTGCTATAAATGTTGAAGAATGTTTGTTTCCATCAATCACGATCAGAAGGCTGAAGAGGTTCAAATATTTGGTTAAGAAATCGATTACGCCTTGAGGTATAGGATGCTTTTTAAAATTATATAAGGTGCACGCCTTGCCTTCTTACGGGTCTAGTAAAAGCGAATATGCCTTTAACAGTATCATGTTTTGAAATAATGCCAAACTGAACGATAATTAGTGAATTCTACCAATATTTTTATATTTAACCTCTAACATATTTTTATATGTAGATTTTTTAACTCAAGTGTTTCACTTTTTCACACGATTTTCAGCGATGTAAATCTTGTCCTGGCAATTAATATACTAACAAAAGAAATAATCAAATAGTTAAAGCAGTATTGAAGTGAGCAGTTTGTTTCAATCTGTATATATTAAAAAAGGGAGTCAGTGAGTTGTTGAGACAAGGAAACGTATTTTCATGTCTATAATATCTTAACTGTGCCCAGTCTCTCGCTTAGGTTTAGATTACACTTCCTCATATTTCGACACCCCGTGCCGCATTACACGACTTGCCCGTTCTATTGTTTGGTTCTAGCTTACTGTACTTTCTTATAAACACTTAGTTTGATAATTAGACTGCCTAGGAACTATTACAACCATGAAGCCAAAAGGTTCTGGTCCAATTTACCCGATCAAAAATATTTTTGATCCCTTTCCAAAGATATTATCGGGACATTTAACTAGTGGAGTGCTGCAGAGACCCTGGTGCTTAGTAGGAATCAGCTACGGGTTTTAATGAGAGCACTTACTGGACACTGTCGTCAAAATAAAGATTTGTAAAACATCGGTGTCGTGAGCACAAGAGAGTGCATATTTTGTGACAGCTTGGATGAGACTTCAAAATACATCTTGTGTGAAAGTATTCCATTAAAGCTTCCACACAACCGGTTTCTGGGAAAGCACTTATTACTCCCAGATGAGGTATAACCTCAACCAATGGCATCCTGTAGTATATTAATGCTATAGGATTAGGCAAGAACCTTTAGTAATGGTAACCACAATAGGTCATACTGGTCGTAGTGATATAGGACTAAGGCCTGCATATCACTTCTTTGGAATTTATTAATTTATTTAAAGTCCACAAATTGAGTTCGATAAACGAAATTAACATAAACCCTGCTACAACCTGAATACAACATGCATGCATTTAGGCCAATGAAACGAAAAATGTTATAATATATTAGAAACGTAAACTATTTCAAGAAAGCATGAGATACAAAGGGCAATGCTGGCCTATCTTAGTACTTCCTAATGGTCGAATAATAAAAATAAGAAATTAAAGTATTGCAAACCATCAAACAAACTCACTTTGGCATTTATAACATTAGTTTCTTAGCTATGTTACCTTAAAATATATATCCGATAATATATTGTATGTTAACAGATTGTACAGCGTAAGTTTATTTAACTACATTTGTGTCTCGAACAAATTTATTTGTAACCACATTTGTTGTAGGAAGTTAATTTCTATGTGTGGGTAGTTTCCACGTGTATACAGGTGGGCGGTTTACAGGTGTTGTAGTCGCAAAGTGAGAAATATCGTAACTACGCACCTTCGGGAATGTATTTCATTACAGTTTTACACCAAAACTAGCTTCCGTTTGCAATCTTGCTTACGCTAATGTATATCTGATATATCTTTTGGTTACGTTACCTTTTTTTTCTAAATTATAGGTTTCCTATGTCCTTTTCTTCTTGATAATGTATGCAAAATTTCACAGCGACAATTGTATTTATAAGTTTAGGGATCGGTCCGTCTATTAGTATTAGGAAGAACGTTATATTTGTGGCGCGATGAAGGTCTACAGAGATCTCTTACCACCCCAATAATAGCAGCGGCTGTACATCGTGAGGCATTAGTTCGAATGAGTCAGACTTAACACACTTTTTTTCACCGAGAGAATGGATATCCATAATGGATTTCCCCGCCAAAACAAGGAGGAACTTTACATTTTAAGAATTCTATTTGTATTTCATAGCCTGTCTATTTGTTGAAGTTGCGTGTGATCAACATTGCACTATAACCCTAATGATTTGTATCTAATATATAAAATTCTCGTGTCGCGGTGTTTGTGGTTAAATTCCTCCGAAACGGCTTTCCCGATTCTCATGAAATTTTGTGTGCGTATTGGGTAGGTCTGAGAATCGGACATCATCTATTTTTCATCCCCCTAAATGTTAAGGGCAATCCACCCCTTAATTTTTTTTTCAATTTTAGTTAATTTTTTTTTATTTTTTTATGATACAGCATTAGTAAATACATATAGCGCTGAATTTTCAACCCTTTACAATCAACCCCTATTTTACCATCGCGATTTGAAACCGGTAATAACCGATTTGGTGCAAACGAAGTTGCACGGGCCAGCTAGTATCTTATCTATATATTAATACGTGAAGCAAAAATATTGTACCCCTTTTTAACCGATTTCCTGTAAACGGATGAACTTGAAATTTGGCATAGTTCAAGTTTATATGGCGGAGAAGTGCAGAAAGCTGTTTATTTTATATAAAAGTACATTAAATTAATTAAAATGTGCACTACTCACACTACTACTCGAATTTTACACAACCACGAAGACGACACACATGTAAATAGTCAAACGTCGTCATATACACACATGTAAATAAAAAAGACATTTTGACAGCTGTCAATAAAACGAATTTCAAAAATGGTTGTGAAGGAAGGAGGTTGCTACGCTCGACTTTATGTATTTTTTAACTCTTACGTTCTAATTACCATTTTTCATCATACATTCAACAATGATATTATTAAATATGTTTATTATTTTTTATGCTGAACACACTTCAAATAATGAATTAATAAAAAAATGAGCCAAATAATATTAGTATATATATATATACATGTATACATATGTATGTATGTATAGTATAGTCAAAATAAGAATTTTGTTCATAAAAATAATCCATGACTTAGACCTCCGCGGTTACAATGTTGCAATTCAACCTCATGTATCAACAAAAAAGAATTTATTTTCAAAAGCTAATGGTAGTATTAAAAACGTCTTTGTCTTGGATTCACCATTTGATTGTATTTTGCATCATTACTTTTCCAAACGATGGTACTGGGCATATCACTATTTCTCATAATGAACAGACTACATTTAATTCAATATCACCCAGAAATACCACCCCATGGTGGCGTGTAAAATTAATTGAAAACTGTGTCATGGGTTGCGATAAATATCTTTATTTTCGTAAAGCTATGTTTAGTTTTATGTTTAGTTATAATTTGAGCTTTACCACGTGGTTTTTGTTTCAAATTTATAATTAATTTTAATTTTCATTTACACGTAGATTTTTTTTAATGATTATATATCATGGCAAATGGCAAATAACTGAGTAGCCATGATGAAAACCTTTGATTATAGACGCTTAAGGCACTCAGCCGATTTTATTTTGGCAACCAGCTCAAGGGTGCACGGCACACCTCGGCTTGGCTGTTGCCTGTTGCATGCAAAATCGCGACCCATCTTAGCTAACCTAACTAACTATTCATATATGTATGAGTTGTTGAAACGTATATGTGTACCAAGCATACACGCCTCAACAACTCCTCCATATATTTATTATCGAAAAATTGAAAGTTTTTCAGTTCGATAAGGGAGAAAAAAGTAAACATTTCCACTTTCATGTGTAAGCGTGTAGGCGTGCACGTGTGTGGGGGTGATCGTGTAGTGTTGTAGCGGAGATGTATATTTGTGTGTCACCATATCGCACAAGCAACGCACTCAAGGGCTCCCTACCGAGGGATCGAACCTAGGCTTGAGCCGCTGCTGTGGGTGGCCTAATCGGGTGTGCGGGAGCGAAATTAACGCCCAGACCAGGGCGGTGTGATCTGTGGTTACGCGGGCGTGGGCGTGAACACGCTGTGTTTCGAGGGACAGGCTGGTACTGATCGTTCGCTGACATGATTGAATCAGGAGGGTTGGTAAAAATGTGTCGCGGACGTCTTTTATAGGGCGTAGCGTTAGGTACGGATTCATAGTTCGCGGCGGATACCACTAACGGACTGAGATGATTCGCGGCTTTTTCAAAATAACTAATCGACTACTGGGCGCCCACTAGTTATAATTAATGGTTATAAAAGATGAAACCGTCATAAAAGCAATAACCTCAATTGAAAATTCGATACATAATAGTTAAGTAAAATAATAATAATGGTTGGTCAGATTTCAAACAATTTTAACATGATTTAATAAATAAACGAAAGTAAAACAAAAGTGCGGACCAAGAGTCTGCAGAAATAAACAGCTGTAGCTATATAAAAAATAGTATTAAATATTTGTCACTTGATACTTGATAGGGTCCTCGCCAATTTTTTTTTTTATATCATATAGGAGGCAAACGAACTGGCAGGTCACCTGGTGTTTAGCGATCCATAGACACTAGCAATACCGCCGGTGTTGCAAGTGCGTGGCCAGCCTGTGTTTTGGGGAAATAAGGGTTAAGGGTTAAGGGGACGGTGAGATCAATGGAGTAGGTTGGTGGGGTAGGGAGGGGAGATGGGTCTCCAACGCTATCACTGACGGAACGAAACGCAACAATGCAAGCACTGTTACTTCACGTCGGTTTTCTGTGAGAGGGTGGTACTACCCCGGACGAGCCAACCCACTCATACTGAAACCAATAATGGTTTCAGCGTGGCTCTACCATAACAACTTTCTGGCCGTTCCGAATAAAACCACAAGTTCGGGCTGGCGCATAAAATTGTCAATAGTTTATTTTCTATCCATATATATAACAGGAACGTAGATCTAAAGTGTCTGTGCTTTTTAGATTTTTTGTGAATAAAATTGTTGCAGATGTCTAACAATAAGTAATAAAATATATTTAAATCATTTTTAGAAACGTCTGTCTGTCTGTTTGTTTGAACACACATCACTGCTAAAGTACTGCGTTCACTATACTCATAAAGCATATCTTTGAGTACCATTTAGTCTTGGTTTCATTAAAATTATTCTATCAAAATTTATTGTAATTTTAATGAAGATGCGATTTAAGTGCGAGAGAAAAGTAGATTAGGTTTATTAACCACTGTTTTACATAATGTTCCACGCTAGCCAAGGCGTCTGTTTGGAATCCAACGGTTTTTTTTTCTGTTATTTGTTTCCATTTAAGAAGCTGTTTGGACGGGCATAAAGGAGGATAAAGTAAAGAACCAGTTTTTCCAAACTTCTTGTTCTCCCAACATTGCTGGCTCTTATACTAAGGTCTCGCAAAAAGAAAATAGTTACACTTTTATACTTTTTTAGTCCTCGCATAAGGAGATGAGATATAGCTTAAATTTTTAGCTAATCTGTCTTCTATATTAGCAGATAGAAAATTTAACAAAATCTATCAAGAATTTTATCAACTCTAAATTTTTTACTTTCGTTCGTTATCTTGGAGAACTCCTTGCATTTTATGGGACTAGACTTACCCGATTAGGCCTCCCACGGCAGCGGCTCAAGCCTAGGTTCGATTCCTCGGTAGGGCGCCCTTGAGTGCGTTGCTTGCGCGATACGGTGACACACAAATATACATCACTGCTACAACACTACACGATCACCCCCACACACTGGATGGGTTTACTTCTTTTTTCCCTTATCGAACTGAAAAACTCTCAATTTTCCGATAAAAAATATATGGAGAAGTTGATGAGGCGTGTATGCTTGGTACACATATACGTTTCAACAGCTCATACATATATGAATAGTTAGCTAGGTTAGCTAAGGTAGGTCGCGATTTTGCATGCAACAGGCAACAGCCAAGCCGAGGTGTGCCGTGCACCCTTGAGCTGGTTGCCAAAATAAAATCGGCTGAGTGCCTTAAGCGCTCGCCTTAGTAGTCCGGTGAAGCTGTTAAGACCTTGCTGGGTCAATAGCGAAAAAAAAAAAATTATGGGACTAGATGTAATTTTGTAATATTAGTTATCTGTGTGTTAGTTTCATCAAAATTAGTTCAGTACTTTAGAGTCATAGGTGTTCACAGGGCCAGACAGACAGATAGATAGACAATAAATGTAAATAGAATATTTTTGGCTTCTATATAGATAATAAAGTCCAGCGCGATTATATTTTTCAAAAAATATTTAATGCACAGATTTGGCCTGGTTACAGTTTTATTATAGGTATAGATTTAAAGATATCAATTGCCTTTTGGTTCAAATTTAACTTCTATAATTTATAACTTTGAAACATTTGTTTTTCTTTTGTATCGAACTGTCTGACGTTTGATAAGTATAAGTTGAAATAATGTCTAACTTAGGTTATCAGATTTATAAAGACTTTGTATAGAGGTCAAAGTCGTCTTACGGCGCATTATAGAAGGTATATTTTTTATTATTCAATTTATACTTTTTTTGGAGGGTTTGGAAAAAGATATTACAGTGTTAATTTTTGTCACCTGGTCTAAGTTGTTGGCAACTAAATTTGTTTTCGAATTATTTATGAAACTTAACAGGTCATTAGAAGCGAAACAAGTGCCCATAGGAGGTGATCATACGGCGATATTAGTGATCAATACGAATGTGAAGCATCAGCTCACTGGCAGCGAGTATCCGCAACGGAGAGCACAATGTCAAGAAGCGGCTGAAAGATTGGGACTTCCGTCGCTGCGAGGCGCCAAAATCGAAGACGTGAAACGTGAGTGCATTTATTTTTTGTGATTGTGTTTGCATGTCAGCATGCGATTGAACGAGACAGACAATATTTATCTTGTTCACGTCGTATGTAGAAAAAAAACGTGTATGCAATTGACACGTAATAGAAGTGGCACCTTAAATGTATTTTTATATTATAATATTCGTTAAAAAAAAAACAAACAAATTCCAAAGTAATCGACGTCGGATTCCGTGGGGTCGACATAAATGTAAATTGATTTTAGGGTTCCACGAGATCAAAAAAATCATACCTAGGTTCAATGAACAAAATTCAAGGGGCGCTTTTCAAGGTTAATCATTACGTAACTGCTTGTCATGGCAACACTGCACGGTCGAAGAAAGGGAAGTGGGGTGCGAGCCGAGGTGCGAGATGCGGTCCAGAGTACACGGCAGGGTGTGATTAATTTATTACACCATTATGTTTTTGCACAAATCACCTGATGTTGAGTGTCTATATTGCGTTTCTCGAAATAAATAGGTTAAGTATTAAGCACCTATTTTTTTAATTGATTTCGAACGAGAGGCAAGTAATGAGTAATCTGTGAGAGTATTGCAACTATTTAACCAGTCATGCTGTATAGTGTTAAGTAAATATGTTATTATTATACGAGTATCATAACTAATCGTAAGTAATATTATAAAAGAGAATGCAAGTTTGTTTATTTTTTTAAATTTAAATTTCAACTAGTTAAACTACCATGATAAGATTTTGAATACGCGTTGTCAGAGGTACTTTAGTATTTTCACTATTTTCGAAGAATGGTAAGAAACGAAGGGAAGTCAAGGACAAAAGCTAGTAGCGTTATACATAAGACAGATACTTTGAATAAGTTTAATAATGATACAATATCTCAAACAGGACAAAGGTCTGTTCAGATCTAAATAAATGCGACACAATGCTCTCTTCGTCAGAGAGATTTAATGCTTAATTCAATGCTACGACTTATATTAATTTGTCCCTTTTCCTGTATGTATTTGTTCTATCTTTATTTGATATAAACAACGATTATTGTAGTATTAAATAATTTTTACGTACATTTATTTCAAGCTATGAATTATGGAGGTAAACAAGGGTTTGTCTAATTTATTTTTCAAAGCTTTTATATATTAATTAGCTTCATTATTATTCATTTTAATATTACTAGGGACGTATAAGCATTTTCCTCAGCCATAATACTAAGAAAATCGTTACAATGATAAGGGGTTGCCCATAAATAACGGTACAAGAAAAAAACAGAGACGATATCAACAAAATTCGGCACAAAATGTTTTTCTCTTCCACTCTCCTTTTCCATTTTCACAAAGTCTACACATCACTTTTTCGGTCTTCTTCTACTCGTATTCCTTATACATATATGTGTGTATGTATATGTAACATATCTGCTTTACTTTTAATCCGTATCTCATACGGCGTAATGACAAATTATAATAACCCTGTTGGTCCTAAGAAGTTTCACTCCAAGAACATTTAAACTTCAATTGTAACGAAAAATAAAAATCTTACATGTTTTTTTTTGTGTTTTTACTCAGTTGTGGTTTAAAACCTTGCAGTGAGCTGGAGTCTTCACTAAAAGAAACCATCATGATGAAAGCATTATAGGGTGGCAGGCTATTTTCTCGGAGGAGCCAACACCTGTTGAGGTAGTAGATGCGGTGCTAGTCGGCAGTCCCTGCTTTCTAAACCAAAAAGTGTATAAAGGCACCACGGGGCTTTAGTCCGTGCGAATCGGAATGCCAGGCGTAATGGGTATTCGTTAGAGATCTCCCTGTGTAAAAAAGGGTATTTTCTAACGCTTAATTGATTCACCTTCAAGTTGAAAATCTTTCCCCGAGCTCTTATACAAGCAACTTTTTTATTTTTATAGGTTTTAGCATTTGATTAAAATCTTATTTGATGTTACATAACGACATGGAAAACACGCCAATCCTAGACGGCACTGGGTCTCAAGTACAGCTGCTGGAATACCGGAACAGGTGTTTGACACCAGATTTTTAATTTGAGGGTGGTAGTTAGCTAAGCGGACTTAGAAACATTTATACCACCATGCTATGGTATCATCATGACGTTTTCCTTTACTGGTATCTCCAACTCAGCTGCAAGGATTGCAATCTACGTCCATGGATAGTATGTACGAACACGCTATCATCACTACAAAAAATTTTGTTCAAAATTGTTACTTTAATGTATAAATAACTTTAAAGCGCTGGAGCTTAATTTCATCGTTTCTAAATATAAAGTTGTAAATCACACTAGATGTAGTATTTATTATACTAAAGCACCGTACCACAAGGATGGGGTGTGGACTTATAGATCCCTTCTATCTGGACGTACGTAAAATCACTTACGACTAGTTATTTTGAAAAAGCCGCGAATCATTCCAGTCCGTTAGTGGTATCCGCCGTACAATATGAACCCGTACCGAACGCTGCGCATTATTATAGACGTCCGCGACATATTTTAATCGACCCTCCTGATGAAATAACGGCAGTGAACGATCAGTACCAGCCTGTCTCTCCAAACAGAGCGTGTTCACGCCCACGCCCGCGTAACCACAGATCACGCCGCCGTGGTCTGGGGGTAAATTTCGCTCCCGTACACCAGATTAGGCATCTCTCGGCAGGGGCTCAAGTCTAGGTTCGATCCCTCGGCAAGGAGCCTTTGAGTGCTTTACTTGCGCGATACAGTGACACAAAAATTTACATCACTGCTACAACACTAAACGATCACCCTCACACACGTGCATGCTTACATGCTTACATATGGAAGTGGAAGGGTTTTATTTTTTTCCCTTATTGAACTGGAAAAACTCTAATCTTCCAATAAAAAAATATATGGAGGGGTTGTTGAGGCGTGTATGCTTGGTACACATATGCGTCTCAACAACTCAAACATATATGAATAGTTAGCTAGGTTAGCTAAGATAGGTCGCAAGTTTGCATGTAACAGGCAACAGCCAAGCCGAGGTGTGCCGTGCACCCTTGAGCTAGTTGCCGAAATAAAATCGGCTGAGTGCCTTAAGCGCTCACCTTAGTAGTTCGGTGAAGCTGTTAAGACCTTGCTAGGTCAATAGCGTAGTCAGTTCGAAAAAAAAAAAGGATGGGGTGTGGCGCTTCAAAAATTACGTGTTTCTTATAACGTTATTTATGGATGGCCTCAATTATGAAACAATAGAGAGTACTGGAAAGAGTGTCTTTGTATTCTATAATAATATAAAATGATTAAAGGAAAGTTCTCTAGTTGTAATGTTTCAAAACAACGTAGCTGATTGGTTTAAATTGTATAAACAATTTTCATCTCCTCCGAACTCGGAAATTCTATTAAATTTCGATCAATCATTTTTTCTGGTCATTTACAAAGTGTTTGGGATGTTCGCAAATTTATGTCGGGTGATAAATATTTTGTCAGCTTGATAACGGGTTTTGATTGACGATCTGATTACTTGAGTAATCTTCCGATCCGGCGTTTCTAAGGCACCAGTTATTTACTTGATTTAATCCTCCCATCTGGGTTCAATATAGTCTAGAAATATCTGAGGTGATTATTCAATTATGCTTTATGTGACAGTTTAAAATGTCTCTGATAAAAATTTATCTTCTTGTATATAAATCTTCTGTCTGTGTGTATGTGACTGAACACTTCCTTAACAGCTGGACAGTTTTTGTTTTTGTTTACGTCGATTTAATAAGGGTTTAGATTCACTATTGCATCCAGGTGGCACTGTTGTTGAATTTTAGATTTTTTTTTATTATGAAGCCAGGACAACGTACGCCGGTCTCACTTGTAAATACATATATACTAGCTGACACGGCCACACGTTCCTATGCCTCAGTTATTATATGTTGAATTAAAACTGAAAAAGAAATTCAAAATTAAAACGTAGTAGCGTCATCTATAAGGTATCCATAACAGTCGGTTCTACATTTTTTTTTACCAACAAACTAATGTAAAGCGCCATCTATTCGAGACTGATGAAACTTACAATTAATGGCAATAATCAACATTAATATTCATTTAATGTATAATTAAAAAATATTGAGGCCATTAATCTAAATATAAATTATCCTATCTCTCAAGTTGGACCAAATTATATATAAATACCAACGTTTCATGAAAATCGGTTCAATGGTTTCGGAGTTCATCGTAGACAAACAACATGATACTGGATTTTTATATATCTATACTAGCGGCCTTGGTGGATGTCACTCTGCCCTGTTAATAAAAAAAACCTTGATAAATCATATCTAAACCTTCCTCATTAATCAATTTATCTACTGGTGAAAACCACATGAAATCTGTCCACTAGTTTTTGAGTTTATCGCGAACAGACAGACAGACGTGGCAGAAGACTGTGTTCTATCAATTGTAATGGATGAAGAATCGAAATTTCAAGACCCCCTTAGAATTTATTTATACCAGATAGATAATGATCATACGAAATATTAAATTTCGAAGTATACTATTTTTGGAACTTGTTTGTTTGTTACTGATACTCGGGATCGATAAGCTTTTAGTGTTGTAGTCTCCGGGAATCGA
This sequence comes from Antheraea mylitta, assembly GCA_014332785.1. Classification (NCBI taxonomy): domain Eukaryota; kingdom Metazoa; phylum Arthropoda; class Insecta; order Lepidoptera; family Saturniidae; genus Antheraea; species Antheraea mylitta. The sequence goes on along the minus strand of JACEII010000009.1, from coordinate 1,302,693 downwards.
TGTGTTATTGCAGTGCCTTTTGTACGATGTTTGTAGAGAATTCTAGTATTTTTGATATATTTCTTTAATGTTAAAAAACAGTGCTTTTTTACAGGTCCCAACATTATTATTCTTTATCTATATGTATATATATAATAAAGTGTAAATAGATCGTGTACGTACTTTTTAGATTTTTGTGACTTGTTGTAGTTGTAAATAAGTAATACAATACAATCAATTTTAGAAATGTCTGTCTATCGGTCTGTTTCCAAGAATTTCCAAGAAAATCATAAAGCATATCCTCGAGTAAAATTTAGTTTTGGATTTGTAATTTTTTTATGCTACGGTGGTAGCAAGCAAGCATGCGGGCCGCCTGATGTCAAGCAGTCACCGCAGCCTATGGACGTTTGCAACATCAGAGGAGTCACATGCGCGTTGCCGACCCTTCAAAAATCGGTTCACTCTATTAAAAGTTATTGATCAAAAATAATTTGTTAAGTAAATGAATGATGTTATTAGTCACTGCTTTGTTACATTAAGTTCCACGCGGACGGAGTCGCGAGCACGGCTAGTGTATGTATTTAGTGCATCTTATAAATTGTCTTTTTAGCACTACCACATTTTCCTTTTACGCTACTGCTGGTTAGATGAAAGAAAATGTTTTGTGATATTTAGCTTGCCAGTATACGACCGAAATGTGCAATAAAGGCGCATTCATTCATTCAGTAGTGTATACGAAACCTCTCAAAAGCTTCTAGCTTTTTACTTGGTGCCATAACATAGCCTATTTATTTCGTCTGAAATAGCTTAAATAAACTAAAAATTTTAATTGAACTTCTTAATATATAAAAAAAAAATTGTAAAGAAAACCAATAAATTCCGACGAAAAATTAAATTTATTTTCGGATGAGAATTTTGTACGATTTAAGATGGCGATATTATAATGTGCCATACGAGTGTTTCGTTTTGTCCTCCATGACCTATCTGTTCGAGACGTCCTTTCTAGCGCTTTAATCTATTTAAAGCCTTGTGCTATCAGATTATAGTCACCTAAATAAGCCGATCATTGTATTATAAATTAACGTTTGATTCATCTTACATTTCAACCGGCTTCGAAAAGAAAAATGCTTTTAATTCGATTATATCTCGGAATATTTCGCCATTTATAAATATTAAAGATTACTTTTTTTATTAGAAAGATCTTTTCAATGGATTATAATAACAACTACGTTTTAAAATTAGCATAATCCTTTGATTCCTCTTAACATATGATTCTAATGTAGTGTCAATATTTTACGAATATTTGATATAATGCTTTTTCTGAAAATGGAAAAATTAATGCAATATCAATTTGGTATAGAGATAAAATTATGCGAATAAAAATAAGAAAACAAGCTGTGTGACGTTCAGGTATATAAAAAGTAACGTCAATTGGTTAGCTAGAATTGCCTTGTGGTATTAAGCTCGCCGGTATACAAACTAAACAGTGCAATAGAGTAATCATTTATACACTTATTCAACGTACTGTCAATTGAGACATGGTAAGTTAGGTTAGATATAATTATGACCAAGATCGTGGAGCATGCTCATCGTGAACCCGCAACCCTAAGATACATACGCGCTTAGCGGTCAGTGGAGTTTTTGGTCGGTAAGAGTCCAGAATAACCCTCTGGCTGTCCTCCGGCAGTGGAAGGTATCTAATGTAAGATCATCTGCATAATAAAAAAAGGTAAGAGACAGCTATCGACACAATTAAAACGGGCACCTCCTTCAGCCTAAAAACTCTTCCACTGTCCCATGCGATTAAGGCGCATTAGTGCTTATTACGCCTCCCACTACTTAAGACTTAAGACCACAAGTTGAGCGGTCAACACCTGTCGGGTCGGGTATAAGAACTGCAGAGACAGTTCCTTCCCACTCGACTAAATGGTGCGATAAGAATTTTGAGATAATCTAGACAGTAAAAATCTTACTTTACCATGTATGTCGGCCAGCGATGTGGGGATTTAAGAAGTCTCTCGCGATGAAGAATTTAAAAGGGTGGAGTTAGTTGGTATTGTATCAGGTTACCTCTTTTGGCGCATTTACATACGTGAGCGACCCTGTATCACCCCATTAAAGCTGCGGATGGTACACCGAGAGGGTATAGTGATTAGGAGTCTGATATAACGCTACTGTTCTCTTGGGCAGTAACGTGTCCAATGATAGGTTACCTCATGTTAAAAAAAGGAGACCCGACATTAGTCTAGCTCGGTCGCCGCGCCGACCTGGTGAATGTTCGCGCGATCTCGTCTTGTCCTGTCACGGCGGTAAATGGTACACTGTGGTTTAATGAGTCTCAAATAATCCTTTCGCTTCCCGAAAGAAGGGTACGCGTGAAAGGATTTTTCACATTATTAAAAAAAAGTTAAAAAAAAGCCGTGAGATAATAAATGCCGTGTACCGGTCGCGATATGGTTAATATCAAAAAATATTTTGGTCATTTTACAATGCTATATGTTGAGACATAAATTATGATGCTCGGTACATAAATTCTTATTTCTACGAAGGAGTCTAAACGTAGCCCTAAATATGAGTTTTAGTTTTATAATTACAAATATTTTAAAAGCATAATAATTTTCAATTATTTTTGTCAGCGCCATTTATTAAATTTTATATTCTGGTTATTTTTACAACCTTTGCGAGTGTTGTATATTTATCTGAAGGGAAATTAACATCTGTACCTATATATATTCCTGAATCTAAAGATTGGTCTGTACATGTTAACTCATTTTTAAAATTTTTTGGTATATTGTTTTTTTTTTATGGGCACTGATCTCGAATGTGATATACTAAGATTTTTGTTAGTCTGTCTGCCAGCTCGTTTCTCTAGATTTAATTAAAAAATTGCTTGACCGATTTCACAAAAATTTTGTACATGGGTAGGTAGTAAGTACATGTTGTTTCGCAATTGATAGGATAGATATTTGTCAATATTACTTTTGAAATCCACAGTTAAAAATTAAAATATATTTGTTACTTCATATAATTTATAAAGATTTTAACGAAATTTTGTTTCCGGGAAAGATATGAATAAATTATAGATCTCGCGATACTGGCACGCATACGCGGGAAAGGGGAAGTTAACAGATATTATTTACAAAGACATATTGTAAGCAAAGTATTATTTTGCATTCCATCTTTTTATGTTTTTATAAAAACAGCGAGCCCAGCAGACGTCCAGGCTAGAAAATTTAAAAGCTCCTAGGATCTGATTGCGGCGTCACCTACTGGATCTTAAATCTAAATAATTCTTGAAACCACTTGATCATGCACACATTTTTTTAACAAAATCAGTCCAGCCGTATAGAAGGAGCTCAGTCACATTCTGAATAATTATGAAGCATACAATAAACTTTCCATATTCGCGAGTAAAAAAAGGTACTTACTTCATTTTCTGTTTTCGTGACCCGAAAATTTAATGATCCAAGAATATCAAATTAGCATTTTATATTGAAATTATAGCACTTTATAATAGGTTTTTTTTTTTTTTTATTGAAGCACGACAAAGTGACTGCACTATGCTTGATGGTAAGCATAGTACAATCCAAGAACAGTGACGACCACGAGAGACAGATCATGCATCGTCGGTCGCCGCTGTCATGCCGGCCATAATGACGAAAGTCACCCGGTACTGGATATGCACAGGCTGATCCCGAAATGCGACGCGCAGAAGCGAATCACTATGACGGGCTTTTTCGCCATGTACATGGTGGTTGCGACCCAGTCGGGCTGTATAACCCTACCACCCCGCTATCGCCATTGCCTCGTTCGTTGATCAGCAGGGTGCACCACGTGCATGTGAGGTTGGCTTGGATGTCTCAAGTCTTAAGATGTTACTCGACATCCCTTACACTAGAATGAAATAGGCGTTTAAACTAAGAAACCAAGTTTATTGGTTTTAAGTCTAATAATCTTTATCAAAAGCCGTAACCGCAAAACTTTGAGTTACAAAAGTATCGCATATCGCTATAAGATTTGCTACAAACAACGATATTATGTGAATAGACGTTTATAATTAATTTTATAACATATGAATTTAAATCAATTATTTTGAAATTGTTTTGTTCTTAACACGTTATTTGCCAACAATAAAATATCTAGTAATTTGTAAACTTGCCCAGAAGACTCATTATGAGTCATGCCGTCCTTTCTTTAGTTGCAATATATATAGAGCTACGAGGCAAGTCGTAATATATCAGTATAAATATAGAACAACAGCTACAGGAAAGAGAAAGTCATAACAAAATCCCAGAGATCATTAACGATTTGCCGGGTAGTGAGTTCAAGCACTATGACATTGGGGTTTTAATGCCTAACAGCAATTATATTATGGACTAGCTGACCCAAACGAATTAATTTGCACCAAATCGGTTGTTACCGGTTTTAATTGTACTTTTAAACCCGTAAAATTTTAATAAACCTAAATAATAAACCCGGTTGCAGCGACACCTACCGTTTCCAATTGTGAATCCAAACTGTCCAGGGTTTCACTCAAACATATACCCAGTTGGTATGTGAGAAATCTTTTAAAATGTGCCTAGAACCCGTTAGCAGCATCTTCTAGTGAGTCTTTTTAATAAGAATTACTTTTTCTTTATAAACTGTATAATATTAGTAATCGCTGTGTCAAGTGTCATCAATATTGGTTTAGTATTTTTAGAATGATAGTGGATAGACAGACAGACAGATAATCGAAAATTGTAAAATGATTATTTTTAGCTTCTATATCGAAAACAAAATCGACTTCGATTACAATAAAAAAAAAAATTTAATGTTTAGATTTGACATAGTTATAATTTTATATGAACTGCTGTGTCACAGTTCAAATTTAATTCCTAAGTTTTAAATATAGCTACGAGTTAATTCGTACTAAGTTTTACTTCCAAAAACAACATTTTTAACTTCTTCATTCGTGACCACTTTCGCGGAAAGCCATGTGAGTTAAATCCGAGGTTTGCTTGCACCCTTGAGCTAGTTGTCAAATAAAGTCGGTTGAGTGCCTTAGGCGCTCGCCTTAGCAGTCCGGTGAAGCTGTTAAGACCTTACCAGGTCAATAGCGTAGTCATTTCGGAAAAAAAACTATGGGAGTCAAATTGTTAAAATTGTCATTTAGCATTACATAGTATACAACAAAATCCTCTGCCGCGTCTGTCTGTTCGCGATAAAAACAAAAACTACTAAATGGATTTTCATGCGGCTTTTACAAGTAAATAAAGTGATTCATGAGGAAGATTTAAGTATATAATTTGTCTATTTTTTTAATTATCAGAGCAGGCAAACGTCCGCCAGGCCTGATAGTTTTAGAAAATAATATTTTTCTTACATTTGGATTTTAAAACTTTTCTAGCTTTGGATAACGCTCCTAGTCATCCTCGTAAACTATAATACTCCAAAACTTAAATGACCTATTTAGGGATGCAAGACAATAGAAAATTAATAAGTAATTCAAACCTTCACATAATCTAAATAAAAAGAGTAACAATAATAAATTGGATTCATCCTAATATATTTTTATTTAATTTTTTAACCTTAAAACGTTTCGGCTATACAAAATACCGTTCGATATTCTCGAAATATTATAAAATATATCCCTCTTGTAAAATAGAGTTTACTATACATCTTGTTCAAAGTAACACTCATATCTGTTTAATATTCTATCCGCTATTTCTAATTAGAAATGCTTAGCGACCTCACGAATGATTTTCCAAATACGGCCCTGTTTTATTATACACGGAGTTTCTCGTTTCACAGTCTTGAAGCAACTGAATTGCGACGAGTTAGTAATTAAGAGAGCGGAACACGTTATCAATGAGATACACAGGACTGAGGAGGTCTCTAGGATACTTGCAAATAAGGATTATATACGGGTAAGTCTGTTCTTGAGTACAAATTGAACTATAGACGTATTTGATATACGTTAGAACTGACGTTGGGGGCGGCAGTCTTTATCATTTAAACAATTATTGCCTTACCGCTGTACCACGCCTTAGGTATGCGCAGAGAAGTGGGAAGTGGGAAGAAAATGCATGAACTCACATGAGATTCGTAGTCTCAAACAGATCTTACGATATCAATTCACATTTTTTTGAAGCTGTATATTCACGAGTATAATTACATCCAATACCTGTTTTTGTCCAATGTGATTTTTAGATATGTACAAATAAAGAGCCAATATAAATGAACTGAATTTTTAATTCTTGGAAAATATAAAATCTTAACGCATAGTGCACGTCCCATCTTTAGGTATTCTATCTCATATGCATGTATAGGGACACAATGTAGGTATGCAAGGCAGAGTGCATGAATAATTAAATGAGAGCGCGACGTATGAACGGCGAGTCAGTAACTGCGCGCTGACCCGTACGAAAAGTCGTAAACACAGGGAATATCAAAATTAAACTACGCAAGCTAACAATTGCGCTTTTAATTAAATAACCCCAATCGTGAGGACCTTCATCAACCAGAAGGAGTAGTAACTCAATCGGAAGTCACTACACCCGTCTCCTATAGCCATCCAAACGGGTAACATTCCGAAACATCTGACACAGATCCGTTGACTTGCATAAACATATACTGTGTAATGAAACATACTTAATTCAAATTTACATTTATAAAACATACAAAACATACTTTCCTTAGGTCGGTGAACTCTTCTACCAGTCGCACGATTCTCTCAGCAAGTTGATGGAGGTCTCATGCCCAGAACTTGACCAACTGGTGGATATACTGAGAGGCCGAACGGGAGTGTATGGTGCGAGAATGACCGGCGGAGGCTTCGGTGGATGCGTTGTCGCATTGGTAACGTACTTTAATATTCTCATTAGAAGAGAGCATGGCTAAATGGTTAATATGTTTGGAAATCACGTTGTTAGATATAGAAACTCGCTCTTCAAATGAACCGGAGCTTTCCGTAAATTAAAACATCATGATGGAACTACACTATGCTGGTAGAGATTTCTCTAAGATCGCATGGCTAGCTATACTATCCACAATTTAGCACAACAGCTGTTAGTGTGTTCCGGTAAGGTACATTTGAGATCTAGTCTTCCTTTAGTCTTAGCCTTACTATTTTAGTTCAAATCTACCTTTAACATGTGACAAAAAATTCATCATGCATATACCCCTGTTAATGAGGGCATATATCAACGAATTAGTTTGTACTCGTAGTTTACATATCTGCAACGGTTTGTGCCTTTTCACGATATAACTGTGTGGAACGGATATATTTAGGGCGGCAAGAAGATTTAGATGTATTATCGTCGTATGTTTTATCGTCTGTATCATGGCGAGTGCTCTGAAGAACTGTTTAACCTCATTTCATCTTCTCCTTTCCGCTATAGAACTTCACGAGCAGGTACGCGCCTCCATAGTTTCACAGTACCAACCATCCCGACAGGAACGAAGAAGTTCGAGGGGTCTTATATTTGTCGTATTGTAAAGATGTGTGGAGTCGTCTCCCGGCCAGTGTGTTCTCTTCCTCATATGACATGGGGCCCTTCAAACGAGGCGAGGCGTGAAGTATCACTTTTGCAGATCAGCATGATAGCGTTGACTACCGTTGCTATTTAACACTGACAGTCGCCGTTATCTATAGACTGCTCTGTACTTTCCATCAGATACAGTGCAGTAATTTTGCGGAACTAGTTTAAAAAAAAAATATGTTTCCTTTAAATACTTTAATTAGACACATGGCTAAACTGACGTTACTTCTTACCTCTAGCTGATAGTATTCGACAATGCTCAATACAAATAAAGTCGAATACAGTAATGGATATCCAGGAATACGCCAAAGTAAAATAAATATAGACATATACGAGGACTTTTCTATAGGTAATTATAAGATATACAATTCGTATATTTTTATATATCTCACTTTAATACACGTGTATATTTTGGTATTAGTAGCGGCTCGAAGTTATATTGCAACGTGATACGTGATCTAGCTGAAGCAACTAATTAGTTTGTTAGAACTCTTATTTTTGGAAATTTCAGCGTATGTTCAATCTAGAATGTTCTTAATTTTCTGAGTAACTGTATTTTTAAGTTGTTGTTGAAGTGAAATTTCTTATAGCTAGGTAGGAAAAAACGTAGGTAAAGTAGTATATATTATGTATGTAAATATATATATGTTTGGCTGGGTCTAGTTATATACAAAAATGAGTAAATATGTAGTCAATTATTTATAATACGGGACTTCGTATAGTATATGAGCACTCATATGTATATAATTTAACACATATAAGCCAGAGAAGTTTCACTACCTCCGCGTGTACACACTGATACACAGAATGTTTTTTTTTTAGTAATTTATCATTAATAGATGCAACGAATAACCCTTTTTATCAACCTCAAAGAGGAGGTTCGGTTGTATTTTTTTAATTGTTTGTTATCTCAGAATTTTGTTACTTATAGACCGATTTGGGAAACTTTTTTTTTTATTGGAAAGGGGATATTCTCAAAATGTTAATTTTAATACATTTAAACTATAAAAGCTCGTCGGGTCAATAGCGTTAGTCATTTCGAAAAAAAAAATGGTTTGGATTTGCAATTTCGAGAATATGGCAGTGAATTCTTCAAAATCGAATAACAAATGTGTAGTGTTTTACATATTGATAAGTTTACGACTACTTAGGGCTCTAGCTAAGAGTCTAATTATAGCGGAAGATATTCAGGTGTACTTTCTAGGGTAGTTTTTTTTTACTAATGTAAAAAACAGTTACTAATAAAATTACCTGAATATATTAAATCCTTCTATTTATATACTTTTTTCTCGTAGTTATGTCGCGTTGTCTTTAAAGTTACAATAACTTTTGGTAGAGTGAATCAATTTTAATGAAGCTAAGACTAAATGTTATTTAAGAATATGCTTTATGATTTTTGACGTAAACGTAGTACTTTCGCAGTTATGCGTGTTTAAACATGTATACATACAGACAGACAGACATTTATAAAAATGATTGAAATTTATTTTATTACTTATTCCTAAACACTTGTAACAATTTTTTTTCCACAAAAATCTAAAAATTAGATAGCCTTTAGAGTTACAAATTTCTTATTATAGCTATAGATGAAGAAAATTGTTCAATTTTATTCCAGAATTAATAATTAGATGTTTATAATTACGTATTGTTAATTATAACCTATGTTTATTTTATGTTGGTTAGATATTAACGCTTCTTTAATTTCATGGACTTCCTCAATCGTAAGATACAATAGTTATTTGAAGAATTAAGTCCTTATAAGTCTCTCTTGATTCTTATAATAATACTAGCCTCTGCCCACGACTTCGTTCGTGTGGAATAGATACACTAACACGCAGCAGTTCTCAAAAGGAAAAAACATTTTTCATCTGTGCTCCGCTCCTATTGGTCTTAGCGCGATGATATATAGCCATTCTCGATGAATGAGCTATATAATACTGAAAGAATTATTCAAATCGGACCAGTAGTTCCTGAGATTACA
>JACEII010000009.1:1282027-1293200 GCA_014332785.1 Antheraea mylitta | reverse complement strand
CATAGGTATGCTTTAAAAAGTGTCTATGAATGTCGTTATTATTTATAAAACGAAAGTATGTTTTCTTTTAAATTTATAATCTTCAATATATTTTCTTTATGTTCAGTTTGTTTTTCCAAACTGAATTATCCGGTCACTTACTCGTGTCAAGGGATTAGATTTATAGTTTTTTATTACCAAACTTAAAGGCCAATGCTATTAAATTACCTATATACAGTAAATGTGATACAGAATGTGTTTTATGAGTCTCAAGTGAAGTGTATAATTTACTTTCGATAAAGATATAAAATTGAACTAAAATTTTTACTCTTATAATGTTCCCATACATATATCGTTTTATTTTCTAGTAATATATATAATAATATGTCACTGTTATAGGCATAAATTGGATGGTACACACAGTACCGCAATTACAGGTGACCCCATCTCCATTTGAGGTTAGTAGGATTGTTTTTAAATGTTACACTGACCTAATCGTGAAAAATAGCAAGTGATCTTCGATTTATATCGCCTACGTACCAATCGGGCCTACGCAATCCAGGCGAAATAAATTCTCGTGAAAATGTTTTTATTAGTTTATATATTTTTTAAATATACCGTAATTTGCAGAGGTGCGTATAATTAAGTTAAAATATTAACGAATATGGGTATTACAAAAAGAATTACCATCATGCAAAGCATGACAAAATGAAAACTGTAATCAAAATAAATTTGTTTTTTGACGCAATAACGTGTGGAATAGTTATTTTGGGCTAACGCTAACACGCTGTGGAAACTCTTAAGAGAAAAAATACCCGATTTTGAAACATTTTTCATTAGTGCTCCGCTCTTATTGGTCTTAGCGTGATGAAATGTAGCCTATAACCTTCCTCGATTAGTAAGCTATATAACACTGAAAGAATTTCAAATCGGACCAGTAGTTCCTGAGATTACCCTTACGTCACAAACTTTACCTCTTTATAATATTAGTATAGATTATAAGACCGGTCATACTGTATGCATCTGAGTGCTGAGCCACGAAAGAGACGGATGAGAGAAAATTACATGTGCCAGAGATGCGAATGTTAATGTGGATGTGTGGTTTGACTAGAATGGACAAGATTAATAATGAGTATATCAGTGAAAATTTGAAAATAGCACCAGTGAGTTGAGGAGTAGTAGGTTAGCATGGTATGGGCGCGCCTTGAGGAAGGATGAAAACCATGTAACTAGACAAGTTTTGAGTATAACGGGAAACGAATTTACGAATAGAGGAAGATCGAAAAAGGATATGGATGGATTGTTTAAAAAATGATAAGTTTGTAAAAGGTGTGAATACTGAGATGACATCTAACAGAAGAGAGTAGAAAAAGAAAACATGTTGTGCAGAACCTACTTAGGTGGGATATGGATAATGAGATGATGATGACCGCTTTATAAATCGATGAACGCCGGCTGCACGCAAGAAAAAGCATGACTCACTATCACGTTCCACCTGAGCCGAGCGTGCAAACGTGAGCACGGAACAAGCGATAGAGAGCGTGATAGGCCTAAGCATTCGGCTTGTGACGCATCTCTCTATACATAGAACTAGCGACTTCGTTCGCGTGGAATAAATATAGTCTTTATTTCTATCACGTAGCGGAAGCTCTGAAGAGGAAAAAACCTCCATTTTGAAACATTCTTCATTGGCACTCCGCTCCTATTGATTTTAGCGTGATAATATATAGCCTATAACAATTCTTGATAAATGAGCTATAAATCATTAAAAGAATAATTCAAATTGGACCAGTAGTTCCTGAGATTACTACCTACAACGTCACAACGTCACAAACTCACAAACTTTACCTTTTTATAATATTAGTATAGATAATTTAATTCAATTCATAAAAGTATGCAGTATTTCATCAATGTTCTATTATGACGTTATCACGTAAAATTATCGTCCGTAAACAAACTTTACAGAAAAACAGTTTTTTTTTAAACTTCATAAAGGTTTTCGAACAAAAAGTTTTTATTTATTAGATGTAAAAAACCTGACTAGGAGCATGTTTTTCTATTACGTTATTTAATAGCGATTGTGAGTTGAATGCAGATGCCGGAATGCAACGACTTGACCAAGTTTAAAAGTAATTAATTACGCGGCCAGAGTTTCTGGTGAACTCGACACTAAGAGCCGTCTTTAAGATCTAGAATTAAAAAACTTGTAATGAGGATTTATGATGATAAACGACCTTGTGTTCTTTCTTTACTTAATAATGTTTAGTTTTTATCCCATTTCTTCATATTTATTTTTTAAATGTCATCATTTTTTTTACATTCCGATTAAAATTTAGTTTATCTACATATATATAAAAATAGTTATTGTTACGTGTGACATTAAGATTATATAAATGTGTTTAGTAGTTTATTCTTCGTATGTTTTGTATCGTAATTTAATGTAGACCAAGTTTTTTATTATTAAATTATTAAATTTTTTTTTTGGTCTGACTACGCTATTGACCTAGCAAGGTAGCAAGTCAACAGCTTCAGCGGACTACAAAGTTAAATAAATTTTTGAAGGTGAATAAGGAATAAAATACAATTCAATGATTTCTAGAAATGTCCCTCTGTTTATTTGCACACGCACCACCGCTAAAGTAAATCATGAAGCAGGTCCCCGAATAATATTTAGTCTTAATTTTATTAAAATCGGTTAACTTTATTAAAAGTTATTGTAATTTTTATGACGATGTGATTTAAGTACGAGAGAAAAGTATATAAGTAAATGGATTTAATACATTCAGATATATTAGATACTGCTTTTTACAATTAGGTTCCACATGGACGGAGTCGCGGGCACAGCTAGTAAATAACTAAAATAACACATTCGAATTTATAATATTGTTAATAGCTTGCTGTGTCCGTGACTACGTCCGCAAGAAATTTCAGTTATAAACACAGTGATTAATAAAATAATAGGATTGTAAAGTATATTCAAACTCGACACTGACGATTTAATTGGGCTCACCCTTTGTGAATTATTTTGTTCTCCGCGACGCAGCGTTGCACGACAGCAGTGATTCCTAAAGTGGTCGAGGTGGACCCCAGGAGTCTACGAGAGACTCGATGGGGATGTACGTTGGCGTAACAAAGAAATGGGGGTGCATAAACAGTAAGCGGGGATATATATAAATTGGTCTATTTTCGATAGTGTGAAGAACTGACAATGTAATATTGAACCTGCAGGGGGTCCACCGGAACCAGTAACATTTTGAAAGGGGTTTATGAGAAAAGGAAGTTTAGGAACCTCTGCACTACAGCATCTAGTAGTACATGGTATTATATATTTATATTTAAAAAAAATCTAAGTTCATTCTTGATAGAGTCATAGAGAGAGGTGTTAGTTACAAACACCAAATATTTTTTTTTTATTGTAGCACGGCAAAGTGACTGCACTATACCTGATGGTAAGCATAGTACAATCCAAAAATAATAGCGACCACCGATTGACACACTGTCCATCGCCGGTCGCCACTATCATGCCGGCCTATAAAAAGCTGAATATGCACAGGCTGATCCCGAAACGCGACCTGTAGAAGCGAATCACTATTACGGGCTTTTTCGCCATATACATGGTGGTTGCGACCCAGTCGGGCTGTAAAACCCTACCACTCCGCTTGCGCCATTGCCTCGTTCGTTATTCAGCAGGGTGCACCACGTGCAGGTGAGGTTGGCTTGGGTGTCTCAAGTCTTATGATGTTATTCGACACCCCTTACACCCCAAATTTCCTCTATGGATCCACCCTATAAGCCTTGAGGCACCACCTTGACATACTGCTTCAACTTACTATCCGGCAAATTGAAAATATTCTTTGCAGCGTTGTTGTAAAACCTAACACTATCTTTGTAGAAAACTAATATTGGTCTTACTGATCCTAAAACATGAGATGACCTATGTGTCACAACTATTTCTTTCTACTATTTAAGTTATATCAGTTCTTTATTAAATTCACCATTTTTAAAAATTAAGATTTCTGAGATTTATGAATGATTCGCAAGGCTCCATGTTATAAATAGCGCGCACCTACTGCCCGTTTTTTGGAAGGAATATAATATCTAACTCAGGTGCTGTCCATCAAAACAGATTATCGTATGACATTGAGCTATGGAAGTGAAATAAACTAACCTAGAAGCAGCAATATTTGTAAGCTGACGAATGTTACCAAATTTCGTGGAAATCGGCCTAGTACTTCTTGCGTAAATTTCTTTTGTGTTTCTTTACAAGTAAGAAATACGAGTACATATATACGAATGTGATATACATATATGTGAAACATGTCCTAAGTGTTATACTGGTGTATAAACTATTACTACGAAATTTCATCAAAATCCCTATATAGTATTTTACGTATGAATCCTGAACAAACGACAGAGAGACAGACAGACCGTGTATTTTTTCTTTAAAGTATTTAATGTACAGATTTCGTTCCCTTAGCCTTTTATCATATGTATAGATTAGTAAAGATATCTAATAATGGTGTTTGTATATATGAGATAGAGAAATTCCAATACTATTTGATTACGTGAAAATTAGCACGCAGTGTTTTTCCATGGAGACGGTATCCATTTTGTTATATTTAGCCCTAGATGGCGATGAAGTACACCAATCTCTGTATCATTCAGCCGGTCGTAATGGAATTCTGTATTTGCATGTGACGGAGAACATAGAGAATACACACTATAAGATTTTATTATTACCCAATTATTTATTACAAAATATTGGTTGAAAGTTTAAAGAGTAGCAATATTCAGGAAAATTATAGTTTATGGCTATTTTTACATATATTTTAATTGATTTAGAACAAAGAGCGAGTACTGAGTAACCTGTGTAAATATTGTTACTGACTAACCTTCCACGCGGTATAATAATATAAGCAAAAGTACCTGAACACGCGAGCAGAACTGTAGTCACAGCTAGTATATATGCTTACTGAAGTTTTAACATAATAAAAAATATTTTCTGATAGACATTTTCCATATTTATTTATCCATTTTTTATTAACAGGTTGACAAAAGTGAGGTGGAATCTTTGAAGAAACTCATCCTCTCCCGGTACAGTGGTAGCCCAACATTCTTCGTGTGTCAACCGAGCGATGGAGCAAAACTATTGAATTTATAAGGATTTTTTAAATAAAGGCTTTAATATTAATCTCTATGTTTTCTCAATTAGTTTATTGTATTTTTTACTTTACATATTACCTTTAATTTCAATCTCGCTTAAAGTGATAATTGAAACCAAGATGATAACACGCTGAGTTTACAGTGACTGACTCATGAGCGGCTGCGCTCCGGACACATTAGTAGGCGCTTGATGATACATTTTCAAAGAGAATGGTAGTTTTGGCTTCATCGCGATATTTCCATTCACTGAAAGGTTTGGTTCGTTGCAGGATACAAACTACTTAATTCTTTTTAACGTAAAAGAAAATACTTTATTATGTAAGATTACTAAAATACTTACTTACATGCTTAGTGCTAAGCACTTAGTAAGAATCGCGTTGTTGCATCCAAGGCAACAGCTTGAGCTTCGGCCACTCTCACATCCTTGAGCTTGTTGCCAAGCGTCTGAGTGCAATAAGCGCTCTCTCCATTAATTTAGCGAAGCTGTGAAAACTCATCAACTTAATGGCGTGTAGTCTATTAAAACATGTCACGTAAAAGTAATTTATTAGTTTCGGTTACTGCAGTAATACCTGGAACAGTCTAGAGTCCTCTCATGAACCATTTCGGAGCAATCCTGACTGCCGGTCGGTTGGCGGAAGCAAGCGAAATTCTCCTCATTGGAGATATCAACCAACTACCCTACATCGACCGGGAAAATTTATTTCGGATGGCATATACCAGACCAACGGCTGTAGCCAGTATTAACAAACAGCTCACCTGCACTTACAGGAACCCGATGGATGTAGCCTATGCACTGAGTCAAGTATACGACGGTATATATTCACCGAAACCGATAGTAAGATCTCTAAGCATCAGGGGCTATCAGGGCGAACGAATACCCTCAAACACTCCCGATACTCTCTTCCTGGTACACACACAGGAGGAGAAAAAAGCTCTGATAAAAAAGGGCTACGGAGTAGGGGAAGGATCGCGCGTTCTGACAGTCCATGAATCCCAGGGACTGACCTTCAAATCGGTGGTGATCCTGCAAACAAAGAGCAGAAGGGTACAAATCCACGATAGCGTTTCACATGCTATAGTGGCAATATCTAGACACACCGACACCTGTGTCTACTGTACCGACGTTACTGACGACGCGATAAGTAGGTTCATTCGTCGGGCCGTGGACGCTCCGGCACAGGATATTGTGGATTACAACCTAAAAATGGCCATAAAGAATGGAAATGCAAGCGCTATAAAAACAATAACATCATTAAACCATTAAAAAAAAGTTAATAATAATTAAACAGTGAATATTTAATAAATTACTAATAATAATAATATATATATATATATACATATATATGCTCACGGATACGATTTTTACGTAAAAAAAAAACTACATCTAAGCAAAAAAAAGGTGCGGACCAAGAGTCTGCAGACTAGAAAAAAAGGAAAAAAAAAACAGTCTAGAGTCACGTCAGAATACTGTGAATATACTCGTAGTAAGAGATTAGACAGCATGATGCTTATCGATGCCTGGTAACATACATACACTGGACTCTTGTTGCTACGAATATTGTAAAGAAATTAAAAAGCCTCAAGGTAGTATTCCTTGAAACTTAATTAGGTTACTAATTAAATGTTATTGATGTTACAAATCAAGTTAAAATTACTTTCTAGATATTTCCATCCCTCAATTACCTTAGTATATAACCGTGCCACAGTGCAAACAATGACAATTCTATTCTGGACATCGAAACGAATACAAGAGAGCGGTAAAAGTAAGAAATTTACTATAAAATTATAATATAGCGTAAGGTCTCATTACTACCAAAGTGTACACTATAGAAATCGTTTTTGGCATAATAAAGAATATGATGCATTTTTATTTTTGTATGTATGATGCCTTTATTTAAAAAATCGAGTGTGACTTTACACAAGTGAAATTAGTTTTCTGATTCAGTTTTAATATAAATTTACATGTCAAGCTTTCTCTCTCTCTTTGTATATACATAGTACAAGTACTTTAAGAATATAGTAAACAGCATGGCGTCTAGTTTCCATGGTATTCGGAGTCCGTGTATGAGCCCATATATGATAGTAGATTAGTGGGGACGCAGACCACTGCGAACCCACGCATACACATTGAAATTATATAAAAACTCATTCTATATCATTCTTTCACAGTCTAAATCCTATGTATACATTTATTGCTATCTCTTTTTTGTTGCACATTTTCGTGTCACATTATTGGGATTATATTGTTGACTATATGGCACTAATTTTAGGAGGGTTATTCAAATATGCCGTCAATGTTCAATATTCCACCACCTTATCGATCCAAAAATAATAAACTTCTCTTTAAACACTCATATAAGCTTTATCTATTGCAACTTCAAACTCAAAAATTATACTAACGTAAAATTATTGTCGCAGGTCTATTTTAAGTTCTGTTTCATTGGTGTGTATTTGTTTTTCGAAAATTATATTAGTTTAGTCCTGATATTTGTAGTTACAGTATGTATACCTATTCCTATTTAACGTGAATATCTGTGACGTGTTATGAATGCCTGTGTTACTTGTTATTATGGTACTAGGTTTGTCCTTTAATTAATTTTTCTAATATTAATCATAAACGACTGATCGTCCGCTTATAATCACAATGGCTCCCATCGAAAATCAGCGCTGCGGTACTACTGCTGTACTGCACATATGGCTGAATGGGCTTGCCAATTGTTGGGCTTTCTTAATTTTTTCACATGTTTTTCACTATATTTTGTATAATTAGTTTGTTTAATTTAAGGTCATTGTATGATTGTTCCAACAATAAACAATTTCTTTCTCTCTTCTTTTCTATATTATTACATTGGCTATACCCGCGACTCCATCCGCGTCGAGCTTAATGCAAAAAAGAGTCTTTCGTTTATTGTATCTTACATATTACTTAATATACGAACATTATATAATATCCTTGTATTTCAAAGAGATTGCATTTATTTAGCTACTCTCCTCTTGTACTTAACTTGAGCCTTCATTCGAGTTACAATAATCTTTTATAGAGTGAATCAATTTTAATGAAATAAAAACAAAATATTACTCATGGGTATGCTTATGTTTTCTTGGTGAGGATTTGTCACGAACATATAGTACTTTAAATTATATGCGTGTCGAAACGGACAGACATTTCTAAAATTGATTGAAATGTTATTTTTACTTATTCTTAGACTCCTGTAACAAATTCATCCTTGAAAAGGTCTTTTTTTTTAAATGAAAACGCTGTTGACTTGGAAAGGTATTGACAGCTTCACCGAACAATAACAGCGAGCGCTGAAGGCACTCAGCCGATTTTGGATGTTTGGGCGACTAACTCAAGGGTGCACGGCACACCTCGGCTTGGGCTGTCGCCTGTTTTGTGCAAAAATCGCGACCTATCTGAGCTAACCTAAGCTAAGCTATCCAGATATACGTATAATAGTTATTGAAACATGCATGTGTACCAAGCATGCGTGCCTCAACAACTCCTATATGTATTTTGTGTCCGAAAAATGATCCTTGATAAGGCTAAAGACGTAAACTCCTATTAACAATGTTAATGTTTCTAATAGGATTATTTTCCTCAGTTACCGGGAATTTCCGTCTTGCGATCATTACAACAACACAAAGAACTAAATCTACAAATGACAAGGGATGGAATACTCAACGTTTTGGCACGAACAAACAAGTATTATAGGTATTGTGAACTATATGAGATAACATTATAATATATTCTGCATAATCGCGTATTGTGTAGTCGTTTCTATTGTCGAGGTATTAGATGAAGACGCAATACCTTCATCAATCAAAAATGTACGCAAGGAATGTTAATATTTATATAATCGGAGTATAAAGGTATATATTTTATATATATTTATAACTACATGTTATAAAAAGTCCTCTGCTACGTTTGTCTGTCTGTTCGCGTTAAACTCAAAAACTACTGAACAGATATTCATACACTTTTCACCATTAGATGAAGTGATTCACAAGGAAGGCTTAGGTATATAATTTGTTAAAGTTTTCGTTATTATCAGGGCGGGATAACGTCTGCCGGGACCGTTGTGTATTTATATATATATAAAACACAATAGAGAGTTTTTGGCGAGATTTTGAAATGCCATGTATTGAATTTTATACTTTGTTATTTGGCTTTATATTTTGTAACATTGGTGGTGTTTTACGTAATATAGTTTGGTTATTGTGCATGAGGGAAGTGGATGGGAAATAATACCACGGAGCATGGATTCTGATTTGCCGCAAAAACTCCCTGGAAAGTTCTAACAAGACGGCCATAATCTTGTTAATTCAACTGCCTCGTTTCCAATAGAGTCGGCATGACCTCTAATGCATGTGATGGATAATAATCTAAGGTGAAGTGTTAGTATGACTAGTTATGTGTACATGTACTTTAGAATATGACGCCTACATGTAGTCTAAACAGTTATTAAACAGCTTTCATATAGTACGGGCGACTAATATTTTACTTAAGGACGCGCTCTCAAAAAAGGTCCATTTTCACTGTTTTCCGGTAAGAATTACAACAAAACTATTGAACTTTGGTAAACATAACAACTAACTACAGATACATTGAACCTTTAACAATGACGTATGGATGATGGTCTTTTAAAATTAATAGATTTTCATTTTAAAAAAATCAATTCTCCGTAGTCCCCTCGCGCATAACAACCTGCTTTTCGGCATCAAAATCTCAGTAAATTTACATTTTTCTTAATAGAAAAAAATACCTTCTTTTGCTTCATATAGTCAAGTTTAGTGCATCGAAATAATATTTAAGATATCTTTACCATATCTAAGAAAAATAATCAATAACTTTTAAACAAAATTTCACCACTTTTTCAGAGTTATGTAGATCTTAACACTTAGAGAATAAGGTGCAATTTATTTCCTTCATTTAGATTCGATTAACAAAACGAAAAAAAGAAACCACTCATCATCAGTCATCATCATCAATCAGTTCATTCCGCGCTCGAGCGCCTTAGCGACTGGGCGTCTACGTCGCTTTAAACCGGGTTGCTTTAAAAAAATACATCGCTATACGTGTACTTATACACTTCACGAAACTTCTTGATAATTTTTAAAAGCTAACCAATTTTGAAGTGTTTATTTTATATTTAGGTTAGGTAGCGCTTATAAACTAGATGGTACTCGCGACTTTGTCTCGGTTGTTAACTATATTATAATAATAATAACAACAATATATTTTATATACGTAGAATAACATGTAAAAAACTCGAGATAAAATATATTTTGATTACAAAATTTCTTTGTAAACAATGTTATTCATTTACTTCTCCTGCGCATACGCATCACACCACTTACACCACTTCACACATTGCTGAAATGCTTTTAAAAATCGTACTTTCTTAAAACCTAAACAAATCTTAATATGTTTTTAGATAAATATCCAGTGTTTAAAATGTCTGAAAAAATATCGATCTCTATAGGTTTCGCGTGATGCGCACACGACAACAGACCCCTATTATACATTTATATATAAAGTCTATAATAAAACTGTAACAAGCCCAAATATGTACATTAAATATTTTTTGAAAATTTTAATTGGGATAGACTTTGTTATATTTATTATGTTGTAATTATTTGTTATCGGTATAGAAGCTAAAAAGAATATTTGTACAATTTTTGTCTGTCTGTCTATCTGTCCCTCTGAACACGTATCACTCTAAAAGTACTGAACCAATTTTGACGAAACTTGACACAGGGATAACTAATATTATAAGATTGCATCTAGGATACTGTCCCATAAAAGGCAAGGGGTTCTTTAGGATAACGAACGAGGGACAAATATTTGTATTCAATGAAATTCTTGATGGATTTTGCTTAATTTATTTTCTTTCTGCTATATATAAGAGACAGATTAGGTAAACATTTAAGCCATAGTTCATATTTTTAACGTTTTGTATTCAGGGAATCCCTAGTACTACCAATCCGATTTTGAACTTTTTTCAACGTTAGAAAGATAATATATATA
>JACEII010000009.1:1259125-1281927 GCA_014332785.1 Antheraea mylitta | reverse complement strand
ATATATATATATATATATATATATATATATATATATATATATATATTCAATAGTTAATCACAAGGAATGTAATTGAAATCGGCAAAAAATAATTTATTGCCAATAGTGGGAAGACATTTAACGGCAATATATATATTAGTTTTTATTTTAATTGGACCCGGTAGGTGATGCTGCGAACGGGTTGTAAGCTTATTGTTAAAGATTTCTCACATACCAACTGGGTATATATTTGAATGTGTCTCTGTATAGTTCGGATTTACAATTAAAAACGGAAGATGTCGCTACAATCGTGTTCTAGGTTTATTCAGAATTTTTGGCGTTTAAAAGTACAAGTGAAACAGGTAATAACCGATTTAGCGCAGATGAAGTAGCCCGGGACAGCTAGTATTCTATAAAATAATACCAGGATTTTCAATGAGGCAGAGATCATTAATTACATACTTACTTTTCTCTCATACTTGACTCATGTCTTCATTCGATTGACAATATATTTTGAAAGCATAAGCCGAATTAATGTAACAAAGACTAAATGCTATCTTGTAGTATACCTTTATGCTTTTTTTAAATATTTTACCATAAGTGTTATACTTTAGCAGTAGTAAGTGCACTGACAAACAGATAGATAGACATTTCCATTGATATGTATGATTGAAATGTATTTAATTACATATTATTGAGTTACTTGCAATATTTTTTTTCGCAAAAATCTGATAAGCCCAGAAACGTAACGCTCACTGTATGTATAGAAGACATATTTATGTTTGTACATGTACATAGGGAATTCATGGTGTTCAATTGGTTTTACCGGTGAAATATCAATCCGATATCAGTAATTTCGGAACCTTGTATTAACGATTTTTTTGGAATTTGTGTACATTTACTAATTACTAATGAAAATTGATAGCACTATCGGCTGACGGAAAACAAGGTAAGAAACCTGAACCTGAGAAAAATTCTTGTAGTATCACAGTATGTCAAAATAATAGCTTGTCGATTTCTGGAAATTTGTCGTGTCGTGGGTTGTCATCGTGATTATGTCCATACTTTCTTTCGGAAATAGGCCTATGAACCTGTACTGGATCTCTTATATGCTCGGCCTAATTATACAATAAATAAACTACATTATCATACTAAACTCGTGAGTGCAAAGTTGATGTTTTAAGTGACTGTGTGTACTAGGATACTGCTACCATGATACACCCCTTCACCTGGCCCTTGATCAATAAAACCTTGATCTCACACTATGTGACTAGATGCTTGATTATGACCTTGAAAAATGATAATTTGATCCCGCACTAAAAGATAACATATAACAAAAGTGTAATGTTAATAATACAAAAAAAACTATAATATTTTTTATAAAAGTATCAAAGTTGTTTATAGTGAGTAACGCGTCCCCCTAGTTATCAGTTGTCTCTGTGTGCGTGAGCTATGTACGTCTAGTAGTATGACTCGATGCCGAAATTTAAGCGCGAAAAGAACTGTGTGATGCATAAACAAAGTGAATATAACCACAATGCCTTTGACCAGAAATGTCCCACTAGAGCCATATGGGATGGGATAGCTAGAAGGAGTGTAGGATATAGTGGAAACGAAGAAGCAGAAAAGTATTTTTGACACTAAAAAATATGGAATTCTATTATTAGCAAATCAAAAAGAGGAAAGAATAGAAATAAGAGAGAGAAGAAGAATGTTGCAATTGTTTGGGCAAGTGCCCATTCAGGTACTCGACAGTGGAGCATAAAACAGTGCTTACAATAGTTTTGAATCATTCTTAATGTAAGAACGAAATCAAAAACAGATGAATTAAGCTGAAGAACTATGCAAAAACTATCGTAAAAATGAGTTCGTGTCCAAAATGAAAACCAATTCCGGAGAATAAACACCTTAAGAAAAGACAAGGCAGAAATACTCACAGAGTGCAAAACCAGGAGAAACGAAATAGTATGAAAACGGTGAAATCGAAGGGGAAGTTCTGATAAGACAAGACACAAAAATGGGAAGAACAGCAAAAGTCGGAAATTGGATGACATGACTTTGGACTCCTATTTAAGAATAGCTGCCAAAGCCTTGGAAAGAAAGTAGACAGAACAAAAACAACAGGAAACGACGGTGAAGATGCTGGCAGAAGGAAACAGATGAAGAATAGACAAAAAACCTGTCAAAAAACAAAAGCCCGAAAAATGTCTCGACTTACCCGCGGTTGAGGTGAACAGACGAGGGGTGACACCCGCTCACCCCAAACCAAATAAAAAAAAAAAAGTCAAAGGGAATGGGATAATAAGAACCCTTCAAAAAAATTTTACTTTTTATTATCTATTTAATTGCTTTTTCATTTCTGAAATATGAAATTATATTCTGTGGAAAGAATATAGAGTTCACTAGTACACTGGTGCACGTGTTCACTTGTAGAGTGGGTATGTGTAGGGCCTTTTTCTTACAACGGTAAGCCAACTAGGCTACCCTATGCTAGGCACTAGTGGAGCACGTTTTTTTTATATCACATTATAGTTGTAATTTAAACCGAGGCTGTCGCCCGACAGCATCTCCCTTCTCTCTTCCGTAGATCCAGACTGGAATAAAAGCGACAAATCTCTTAAGAATGAAGTTGCAATAAAGGCGATAATCTCAATAATACGATGTATAATAATTACGTAAAATAATAACAATAAATTCTTTTTTTATATCAAAGGAGGCAGACGCACAGGTGCGTCACCTGGTGTTAAGTGATCATCACCTTCCATAGACACTAGCAACACCAGAGTAGTCGCAAGTGCGTTGCCAGACTGTGTCTGAAGGATGTGGGAGGGGCAGGAAAAGGTGAAGGGGCGAAAGGAGGTTGGCCAGATGTTCACATTTGAAACAATTTTAATGAAGTTAATAAAATAAACAAAAGTAGAAGTCTAAAAGTATGCAAAAATAAAGAATAAAAGTAGACCTATATTACTTCTGCTCCGCTCGAAAAAAAATGCAATCGCCAACGTTATATATTTTTTGTACGCATTTTTTTGTGTCAATATACGTAGATGCAGAGAAAAGCTTTATCATATACAAACCGTGAGCTCTGATCTTTTTCAAGTGAACTTCAAAGGGATTTACGTTGGATTACAGAGTTTTTTAAAATGTACTCGAAAATTCTTGCTCCATGACGAACGTCACACATCGAGCTGCTGCTCATTTCCAATTATTCTCCGATATATGTATGCGAGTAAATTTAATTATCTTTTCAAATTAACAATTTTGTTACTGTTAAAATACCTTATTGTTTTAACAAATAGCAAATTACAAAGAATAATGTTATATTAATTCTTTCAAGTTATTAGCATACAAGTAAATGTAGTTCGCCTAACTGGCATTTTTTTTTATATCATAGGAGAGAAACAAAGAGGCGGGTCACCTGATGTTAAGTGATCATTGCCGTCTATAGACACTAGCAACACAAGGAGAGTCGAAGGTGCGTTGCCAGCCTATGTTTGGGTGGAAGGGGAAGGAAAGGGGGGAGGCAACTGGAAATGGGTGTCTGGCGCTATCACTGACCGAACGAAACGCAATAATGCAAGCACTATTACTTCACGTCTGTTTTCTGTGAGACGGTGTTATTAAACCTTGCGAACCGACCCATTAATGCTGAATCCAGTAATAGCTGGATCGTGGCTCTACCACTTACTAATGCTAATTTTGTGGACTCAGCTGGCGTCACAAAAATGTTAAATATTGTCATATACTGAATAATAAATGCGGTCAAGTAATAATTATTAGTGTCACATACACTGAAATAATTCCCTATTTTAGGTTAGTACTTCACAAAAACAGCAAATATAATTTGTAATGTGGAGTTTTTATTTATTTTGTTTCATCTTTGGGAACAAATCTTCTGTAGGTTGTTATTCCCATGGTAGAGTAGATAATGATATTACAAGTTTCTTGCGATCATTCTAATGCTCTAACAAAATGGTGGCTCTCTTATTAGAAGTTTACAGGGAGTTTATATGGTAAGTCAGAATTCACGCTCCGTGGTATTATTTCCCACCCACTTCACTTGTATTAACGTAAACACCACCAATATTACAAAATGTAGAGTCAAATAACACAACATTGTGAATGAAATATAAAATCCTGCCAAAAACTCTCGTAATGTGAATTAATTCGTTTGCTGAAAAACTGACAACCGGATGCTATTACATAAAGCGCTGCAGTGCTGAACATAAACAAAGAGAATACGTGTCAAGCGCGACAGCGATATAGCTTCATTCGCGTCGTGATTTATTGCGTCGAAGTTATTCCCCGTTTGCCGTTTGGAATAGACGACGAACAGTGTGCCGCGAACGCTCGTATTGAGAGTTTGTGTTCCATAGATGCTTAGTTTCCGATTCGTTACGCTCGGAGTTGCGAAATAATCGTAAACTTGTTATTTAAAAAAATCGGTCCGTTGAAGTGTGGTGATTGTGTTTCATTTATCTTTTATTAATTTAAAATATATATTAACAAAAAAACTATTGTGATGTGTTAAATATAAATTGGAAAAACTTTTCTGGCGAGATTTGGTCTACGTGAATTAAAGGTAAAATTGCTTTTTTATTCATTTAATTATAAGTCAATTTTAAATATTATAAGTATATAACACACTTGGTATTTCCTAAGACTAACCAACAGTATACATACAGATTTAAATACGTTTTTTCATTGAAAGTTCATATAACTTATTGTAAAATACAAATTCTTCTTTTTCGACATGATTGCTACAAATAGTTCTGAATGGTAATTTATTTTATGTTTGTCCGTCGTTTATACATATATAATTTAAATAAAGTTCTTCTGAGTCTTTGATGAATCGGTTGGAAACAATCAAGGTGGCGGCAAATTGCTAGTTTTATGCATAAAATTATCTTGTTGATTATTTGCAAATTATTATGCATACACATGCACCTGTTTATTACTTTATTATTATGCATACACATGCACCTGTTTATTACTTTATTATTATTATTACTCAATATTTTGCTCACACCGATATTAATTTTGAAATTATATACCTATACTAGTATTATAAAGAGGTAAAGTTTGTGAGTTTGTGACGTTGTAGGGGTAATGTCAGGAACTACCTGGTCCGATTTGAAAAATTCTTTCAACGTTATATAGCTCATTTATCTTGAATGGCTATAGGCTGTATATCATCACGTTAAGACTAATAGCGCGGAGTACCAATGAAGAATGTTTAAAACTCAAGGTTTTTTTCCTCTTGAGAGCTTCCGCTGCGTGTTAGCGTTAGCCCAAAGTAACTATTCTGCGCGAACAAAGTCGCGGGCAGAGGTTAGTAATTTATACATTGTTTGGTTAGGAATGCATTTTTTTTGTTCTAGTTCGGCAAAATGACTTCACTGTGCCTGATGTTAATCACAATACAATCCAAAAAGTATGGCGACCACCGAGAGAGTAGTAGTAATAATATTCGTCCAATCGGACAGGCGAAGGAGTTAATCAATACTGCCAATTCTGAAGTTGTCAGTATTGTAGTTATTGTATATTCTGTAGTGAGTTTTATTCTATGTACAAGTTAATATAAAGGCATACGCGCCAAATCTTCTATATAATATTTCGTAAATTTTTAACCATCTTTTTATCTTAATTTTCAAGTCGTTGCTGAAGTTGTCAATACTGACTGTTCTTATGTATTCTTTAGTTTGTTTTCATCTATATCCAAGTTAATGTAAAGGCATAAGCGCCAAATCTTCTATATAATATTTCAGAAAATTTTCATCTTCTTAATCCTCGAATAATCATTGAAAAAATGTTCTTAAATGTCCATCTGTTGTCAGGATAAGTCAGGAGATCGATATTCAAGTGTCATACGGTTATTTTAGCGTTATAACAAGATGGTGGTTCTTTTGTTACAACTTTCCTGGGAATTTTTATGCCATCTCAGAATTTCATGGTCTGTGGTATTATTTTTCATTCACTTCACTTATACACAAAAACTAACTATATTACATAAAACACCACCAACTTTACACAATATAGAGTCAAGTAACACAAGATTACGAATAAAATATAAAATCACTACATGAAACACTGAAATCCCGCCAAAATCTCCCTACATGATAGACTGAAATCCCGCCAAAAAACTCCCCAAAGTAAGAAGAAGAAAGAATACCACCGAGAGATACACTATCCATCACTGGTCGCCGCTGTCATATCGGCCTACCATTGTTGCCGTTTAAGAAATAAAATAGTCTCCAGACTTAATTTAAAAAGTAAAATTTTGAAAAATACATAATTTAAAAATCAGTCCGAAGTCGTTAAATGTTTCATAATATTTCATGGTAAATATGGTGAAAATACTATATTGCGAATATTTCACTTTGATAAAACAAACAAAAGGCTTTAGTTGGATTCGTTATAACCACTTTTAGTCACGTTATAACTCTTCTTGCTTATTTCATTCTGGTCGACCCTGAGAGATCGAACGTTATTCTGGTAGGGAAATTCCAAAAACAATATCAACAATTCATGTTGTTACCAGTAATTACAATTAAATTAGTACTAAAATACTTAAATATTCTCAATATTCATTTAGTCGCTAGAAGTCGCTACATTGAAAAAAAAAGTCGTTAAATATGTCAAAAATCCGCTAGATCTAGCGACAAAGTCGCTAAAACGGCGACGGTGCGGCCTACGTAAGTGTCCCTTCACGTTACGCTTGAAGGACCCCATGTCATAGGAAGGAGGCAACACACTGGCCGGGAGATTGCTCCACAGCTTCATTATTCGGCAAAGATAAGACGAGATAAGTTGTTGCGAACTTTTTAGTTCGTGCATATTTATTGAAGTTGTTATTTGATGGAAATCTCTTGGCTATTGCTATAATATTATGATAACTTCATATGTAAAATAGGAATTAACCAGCTGTTGATTTCTTTTTCTAAGTCCACCTGGCTAGCTACCACCATTAGGTTGAAAGTCAGACGCCAAGTATCTGTTGGTGTGTCTCACAGTGGCTGCACTAGAGACCCTAGATCTCTCTTGGTTTCTCTTGTTTATCATCTTAGATCACATCGTCACTTAAGATGCGACTATTATCGAACACTAAAATCTATACAACATAAAAAATGATTACTGTACTAGGGTTTGTTAGTACAATATAAGTATATGTTTGCTCTATACGTTACAAAATTAGTCAATTACAATCAATGAGATTTCACATTGCCCGTTGCACATTGTCGATTTGTTGGACAGTCAGTTCAAGCACCTTATCAAGAAGGTTTGGATACTGAATCTTTATTATACTGTGGACTATGTGAATAATAGTTATGTTTGAAAATGTACTGCACATTCACTAATTATAATGATGGTCGACCAGTGGTCAAAATTAGAGCAGAATACATGAACTTGCAAGGTTCAGTTTTAAGCAAAAACAACGAAGTATCTACACTTCTATACTATAAAAGTGGCCAATATATATACTATATACATGGCGTGTATCAGTATGTACATTGGAGCAAATGAAACTGCTTTGGCTTATATTTATTAAACTATATGTAGTGTATATATGAGAATGCTTAAGTATAAACACTTATTTTTACATTTACTCATTCTTAATACTACTCGACCCAGACGGAAATACATTCTTCCAAATACACACAAATACATACCATATATTTAACGCGTAACGAAAAAATAAAGAAAATGTGTTGAGAAACAGAGGAGAGAGAGATGTTTTTGTTTTATTTCCGCTATAGATGAATCACTATGAAAAGCAGGTAGTTGTATTATTTTGATTTAAAAAATCTGCAAAGTATATAAATCTCCAGCGGTTTGTTGTTATCGCTTTTAGACGATTAGGATTATATTCAGCTTAATAAATTTTCCAGTTCATGAAAAAAATACAATTACCTCTGTGTAGTTAGTGTAGAAGCTTAGAAGATGTCTATTATGTTATTGTGGAATATGCTTTTCAATAAGGGTGACATGGTTACTCTATGACCAAACCCTACAAAAAAAAAGAATGTTTTCTGAAACACAGTGATTTAAGTTTCACTGGGACATAAACTACATAATTTGATTTAGAATACATTATTAGCAATTTAATTTTGAAACATCAAAACAATTATTGATTATTAAAAATGGAACGGGCCAATTTAGATAAACTGTTAAGAATCAATTCTAACAATGAATCACTTTCTAAATAATCGACACGAGTTCAGACAGAGCTACTGCACAATACAACGGCCACCAAAAGAATGTGTCAATACATTTTTTTTTTCGAACTGACTACGCTATTGACCTAGCAAGGTTTTAACAGCAACACCGAATTACTAAGGCGAGCGCTTAAGGCACTTAGCCGATTTTATTTTTGGCAACTAGCTCAAGGGTGCGCAGCACACCTCGGCTTGGCTGTTGCCTGTTACATGCAAATCGCGTCCTATCTTAGCTAACCTAGCTTATATGTGTGAGTTGTTGAGATGTATATGTGTACTAAGCACACACGCCTCAACAACTCCTCCATGTATTTATTATCGGAAAATTAGAGTTTTTTCAGTTTGATAAGGGAAAAAAATAAAACCCTTCCACTTTCATGTGTAAGCGTGTGTCAATACAATAAGCGCCGCTCCTTATATGGGCCGTCCACAGTATAACTATCCGACATTAAAACATAACATCGACCAATGTCGTCTACCTTCGATAGGTCCATTAATAGTACAGAAATGGGCTAAAAATATTAATTTAAGAAAGAAAAGAACATAAAAATTTTTGTTTTGTTCTTCCTCCTTTATTCACGGTCTGTCAAGTTTGTTAATACTTTGATGAAGGTTAGTCACTCCAAAATTTAAAAGTGTTCATTCAAATTACTAATTTTTTTTGTAGTATTATCATTCAAATGTAAACCATTCAGTTTTCTTCGACGCAGAATACCAACCGTTTTGTTTATTTTAATTGAAAAAATCAATCACAACGGCGTAAGCGCTTCGTAAATATTTTGTTAGGCGTTTCGCTCGACCTGAGGCCAGACTTTAAATTAAAATTGAAAACTTTGAAAGATTTTTATTATTTATACAAATATATGAAAGAAATTTACTAAATTGTCACGGAAAATGGATAAATACGATAGACGAACTTAAGTAATAAGTTAATTTATTTTTGTAACTTTATAAAATAGCCTCTTACATTACATAATCGATTTCTTGTGTCTAATTTCATTATGCGTCCAGCCTTTCGAGTGTGTTTGAAGAGTAAACATACTTAGTTATAACCATCGACGAAACGGTTCGACCAGTAATATGTGCTTCCAGGAAAATTCTCTTAGGATAACGTGACACTTTAAAACAAGAACTAAAAATGGAACAATTAGGGGTTATTAAGAAGGTTGACTATCCAACACAGTGGGTACATCCACTGGTGCTAGTAGCTAAAAAGAATAATGGCATAAGAATCTGCCTAGATCCTCGTGAACTTAATCGTGCAGTTCAACGAGCACATTTTCAACTACCGTAAGTATCAGAGCTAGCAGCGCGACTAAACACTGCACGCTATTTTTCGGTTCTAGATACTAATTCCGGGTTCTGGACTATTCAACTTGATAAACAGAGTGCTGACTTATGCACATTTACTACACCATTTGGACGGTATCAATTTCTTAGGCTGCCTTTCGGTATAAGTTGTGCATCGGAAGTTTTTCATGCTAAATTACGTCAACTGTTAGAAAATTTGGAGGGGGTTGATAGTTTTATTGATGACATCCTGGTATGGGGCAGAACAGAGCAGGAGCATGATATTAGGTTGAAAGCTTTATTAGAAAGGGCTAGAGAAATAAATTTAAAATTTAACAAAGAAAAATGTCAGATAGGGGTGGAGCAGATTACGTATTTAGGCCATGTGTTTAGTGCGAAGGGAAGAGTCCCGATTATAATAAAATTAAAGCCATAAAAGAAATGCCTACTCCAACAGATAGAAAGAGCTTAGAGCGATTTTTAGGATTAGTTAGCTACTTGTCAAAGTTCATTCCTAACTATTCAAAACACGCGATACCTTTAAATAATCTTAAAAAAAAAGATAATGAATGGCGTTGGGAAGAAAGTGAAGAGTCTGCTTTTAATATATTAATAGAGAGCGTATGTGAAGCACCCGTTCTCGCGCTGTATGATGTGTCGCAGAACGTAACACTATCTATCGACGCGTCGAATAACGCGCTCGAAGCCGTACTCCTACAGAACGGTCGTCCCGTTGAGTATGCATCTCGAACTCTTACCGACGAACAGACTCGTTACGCACAACTTGAAAAAGAGTTATTGACTACTGTGTTCGCATGTGAGAGATTTCATCAGTATATTTTCGGTAAAAAAAATACCGTTGAAACTGATCATAAACCACTTGAAAATATTTTTTTGAAACCCCATCCCGGCACGCTTACAGCGTATAATGTTGAGAATACAGAGCTATGATATTGTGGTGAATTGTGTACCTGGTAAATATATGTACATAGTGGATACATTGTCTCGTGCTCCTCTGCCAGATTTATATAGTGAGGAACTTCACAAACATGTAGCTTATCAGCTTAAAATGATAGTTAATTCATTAACTATTTCTAACCAGAAACTTACTAGAATTAAGAAAGCAACCCAATCCGATGCAGTTTTTAAATCTTCGTTCTATTATATTAATCTGGATGGCCTAATCACAAATATAATATTTCTAACGACGTAAAAAGCTATTGGTCTATGAAAGACGACTTATACGTAATAGACGGTGTGCTATTCATGAATGATTTAGTGATGATACCCTCATCGATGAGAGAACAAATGTTACAGATTATTCATGAAGGTCATATGGGTATAGATCGGTGCAAAAGACGCGCTAGACAAGTCATGTTTTGGCCAAATATGTTCCGCGATATTGAATGTTATGTAAAACATTGTAAAGTTTGTCAGGAGAGATTAAACGCGCCTGCTAGATAACCCATGATGCCGGTTGACATACCATCGCTTCCATGGTATAAGGTAGGGTCGGATCTTTTCGAATTTAGAAAAAACAATTTTTTACTTGTAGTGGATTACTATTCTAATTATGTAGAAGTTTGTAAATTAAATAACATATCTTCCCATTCAGTCATACAGGCTATGAAGGATATATTCTCGCGACATGGGATTCCCAAGATACTTATGAGCGACAATGGTACGCAGTACAGGAGCTGTGAGTTTAAAACGTTCGCTAATGATTGG
The DNA here is from genome assembly GCA_014332785.1 of Antheraea mylitta. Lineage (NCBI taxonomy): Eukaryota > Metazoa > Arthropoda > Insecta > Lepidoptera > Saturniidae > Antheraea > Antheraea mylitta. The sequence goes on along the minus strand of JACEII010000009.1, from coordinate 1,270,714 downwards.
GGGTTTGATCATGTGACGTCTTCACCTAAATATCCGCAAGCGAATGGTAAGAGCGAACGAGCGGTCCAAACGATTAAAATGCTTCTAACAAAAGCAATCAGTAGTAATACAGATTTTCAGTTAGCGTTACTCAATTATAGAAATACTCCTAGGAACGGTTTAAGCTCTCCTGCACAACTTCTTATGGGATGCAGGCTTCGTTGTAAACTATCAACTCATCCTATATGATTAGAACCAAATCCAGTGAATCCCTCCGAGTATCTAAAATTATTAGATAAACAAGTCACTTCTAAGAATTATTATGATAAACGTAGCAAGGAATTAAAAAAGTTAAGCAAGGGTGATAAGGTCATTTGTTTAGAAGGTAATCACAGGACTCGTGGTACGATAGTGCAGAGCGCTGATACTCCAAGGTCCTATTTCGTTCAAAATAACCTTGGCACGTATAGGCGTAATCGGCGCCATTTAATAAAATATGGAACATCAGAAAATGTTCATTCACTAATAAATGACAATAAAAAATTTAGCACGCCCAACAATGAACAGGCAAAGTCTAATCAGCATACTCCTGTTACTTCTCCACCACTTACACGTAGCCGAGCTAAGCTACTTGGTAATTTATAAGTAAATACTTTTAAAAATATCAGTTTGTAAAACCTTTAACTAAGTTTATAAGAAAATAAGTAACTAAGTTTCATAAGAATTGTTATACCTTTGTATGTAAACTATTAAGCTCGTATTAGGTTGGAATTTATTGATAAGACATAGGTAATTGTGTAAACTTCATCTGAAATAGTTTCAAGAATACAAACTGTATTACATAACGAGTATCGTATAAGATAAAGTATAAAGGTATAAAGTGATAATTGGATCTTTTTAAGGGGAAGATGTTGTGTATATTAAATGTTGTATATGTGGGTGGATCTAAATAAATCAGTCGTTACCTGAATCGAGTGTGAGAGAGCCGGAGACCCACCTACCTTCCCCTTCCCCCTTCCCTTCCTGCCCCCCCCCACCCTCCTCCCAAACACAGGCTGGCAACGCACTTGCGACTCCCCTGGTGTTGCAAGTGTCTATGGACGGTGGTGATCACTTAACATCAAGTGACCCATCTGTTCGTTTACCTCCTATGACATAAAAAAAAAAAAAATCCTGTATCATTGACATCATAACACTAGCTATTAAACTATTATACTATGTATGAGTTGTTGAAACATATATGTATACCAAGCATACATATCTCAACAACTCTTACATAATTTTCTTATCGGAAAATTTCGAAAGTTTTTTCAATTCGATAAGCGAAAAAATAAAACCTTTTCACTTTTATGTGTGCTTAAGCGTATAAGCGCGCACGTGTGTGGGGGTGATAGTGTAGTGTTATAGCAGTGATGTAAATTTTATGTCACTGTATTGCGCAGGCAAATCACTCAAGGGTTCTCCGCTGAGGAGTCGGACCTAGGCTTGAGCGGCTGGCGAGTGGGGCCTAATCTGGTGAGCGGGAGCGAAGTTCATCCCCAGACCACGGCGGCGTGATCTGTGGTTTGCATGCGTGGGACTAAATGTAATGCGAGTAAATGCTTTATGATGTAAAGTTTTATCGTGAACCCAGTGCTTTAGCAGTGATGCGTGTTTAAACAATCAAAAGGACTGATAGATAGACATTTCTAAAAGTTGATTGAAATTTATTTTACTACTTATTCCGAGACCCCTGCAACAATTTTTCTCACAAAGATCTAGAAGTATTAGACACGTTACTTTAACATTCTTATTATATATATAGATATGATAGGAAATTCTTAATTCTTAACTGAATAACAACTATTATTTTTTTAATCAAAAATATTATGTACATTTTTTTCAAACGTGATTTGTCCATAAAAATATTTATCTTTTTTTCACCTCGGCTTCGTATAAGAATAATTCCATTGTATGGAACAAAACCGGGACAAATTTAATAATAGTACCTGGATGACCGAGCCTAGCTCAGTTCTTTAAATACATTGTTAAATGGAAATAAACTGTTTGCTTCATAAAATTAGCATTTTTTTCAAATAAAAAAAGATATAGCTCTTATAAACATAAAATTATTTATTTAATTCAAATAAATTGTTAGGTTTGCCTTACAAAATTATGCTTTTTCACAAAAAAAAAAAAATTACACACAGATTCCAACTGTGGTGTTGACCCTGGTTGTTATTGGGTGAAAAGATTTAATAATTAAGCGGGATGCTTTCTTGGGGATCGCTAAAAAGCACAACGGTCGGTAGGAAATAGAAAAAAAAACAGGACATACCTTTGGGCTATCGTCACGGTCGTAGGAGGCCTCCTCTTCATTCTATAGCACTTCGTTTCGCATCTTTCACTATTACTTTCTAATATTATTTATTGACATTTATAAAACAATTAATCATTGGTATTCGATCACCGAGATGTGCGCCGTAGCCATTAAGTATTCGGACTGACTTAAGCACCGGTGAGAGGTCTGGGGGGGAGGAAATAGGGCCTTAACGGATTTAAACAAGGATGGATTATACCATTGTGCATTGCATTTCGCTTGACCATTTTAGCCTAAACATGTGGTTTCACTGATTTTCGAAGCAACCAATTTTCATCTGAGTTACTCGTATTTTTTTTTTGACAACGGTGGCGAAATTTACCTTTATATTTTAACCATATTTTTTTATTGCCTCAAAATTTGATAAAAAAGTTTTCTATGAATGAAATCTAGCTAGATCGATTTATCGTCCCCGAAACGGATTCTATTTCACGGAAATAGATGACGCTGTTTCCGAGATCCTGAATATATGCAAATATAAAATATACAAGAATTTCTCGTTCGATGGTATCAGATATTATTTTTAATATAATAAAATAAGAATATGTAATTTACTAAATCGTTGTGGAAGTACATTTTTCGTGAATCTTTTTGGCCGCTTTGCATATAGGTGTAACTTTCTTGGTTACCAAAAGAGTCAGAGATTTAAAATACGAACTCTATGCTTATTTGACACCTTTTGAAAGTAAATCTATAAACAAAATTTCAAATTTGGAACGGCTCTGCTTCGAATACTTATGTTTCATTTTTATTTCTGATTCATGGTACTATCTAATACGTATACATATAGTTTATTTTATTAAATCCTTTTTTAATGATTAAAATCCAAATAATGCGGTATACAGAATAATAATTGCTGTCATGGAGGCTTTAAAATCTCGCAGCAGTTGAATACTTATGAGCTGATGGTGGTAGCGGTACAGGTGGGTACAGATATATTATGATGTAGTCCGGTCAAGCTGTTAAGGCCTTGCTAGGTCAATAGTGTAGTTAGTTTGAAAAAAAAAATGAGCTTGTTTGATTTTTGTATGCGGACCGTCTAATATTAGAATTTGTGAGTGATGTTCCATCTGGTTTATTCGGACATAACTATCACGTCGCATTACGATATGTGTGTAGGTATTTGTATATACAGAATATTACTATCCGGTGAAGCTGTAAAGGCCTTGCAAGGTCTATAGCATAGTCAGTTCGAAAAAAAAAAACAATGTTACTATAACTATTCATTAAAATATAATAAAACAAGCCATAATAAAGAACGCATAATGACACCGGTAAACTTAGTTTTTATTATTCAATGACAATGATTACTGCATGAACAAATACAAAATTTACGAACTCAAAAAATGTTTTACATTTTTTATATATTTTTTACGTTTATTTTATCATTATAAACCATCATTCTGATGTTTATGCAAAATATATTAACTAATATTATAGCTACTTACCTACGCTTCCATTAAACGGATCATAATGAAATTTTCCATACACGCTGTAGGTGTACAAAAAAGAACATAGGGTACTTTCCATCCAAAAAATGTATTTGTTGTATGTATGTGTAAATACTAGTGTTATATAATGCGTTTAACATAAAATCAAACACCGTCATCCAATTTAGAATCTCTCCTTTGACGTGAGTGGGATACGTTGGAACGATTTTCTTCCACAAAGCATAGTTCGTATTTCTCTGTTCTCTAAAATTTGAATTAAATCCGCTCGACGGATATAGTATACCTAACTCTTTAAGCTCTTCGAGGTGTATGCAGACTTAGTTTAGTTGAATAGAGAAAATTAGGGATATTGGTTCAGTGACCAGCGCGTTCGGACCCCATGTTATTCAACACTATCTGTGCCCGCGAATCCGTCCGCGTGAAATCTAATGTAAAAAAAAATGTGATCTATAAAATCATCTGAATATATTAAGTCCATTTACTTATCTACTTTTCTCTCGTACTTCAGCTGCTTCGTCAGTAAAATTAAAATAGCTTTTAATAGAGTGAACTGAATTTAATGAAACAACGACTAAATTATACTTGAGGATATGCTTTATGATTTTCTTGTTGGAGTTTTTTTAATGAGTGCAGTACTTAGCTTTGATGTGTGTTCAAACAAACAGATAGACAGACAGACAGACATGTCTAAAATAATTGAAATGTACTTCATTACATATTCCAAGACACCTGGAACGATATTTTTTCATAAAAATATAAGAAGTACAGACGTATTAGATTTACATTATTATTATATGTATAAATAGGGCCGAAACTTTACGTTTTTTTTTTCGATCTGACTACGCCATTGACCCAGCAAGGTCTTAACAGCTTCACCGGACTACTAAGGCGAGCGCGTAAGGCACTCAGACGATTTTATTTGACAACTAGTTCAAGGGTGCACGACACACCTCAGCTTGGGTTGTTGCCTGAGACGTTCAATTCGTGACCTATATGAGCTAACCTAAGCTAATTATTCATACATATATGAGTTGTTGAAACATACATGTGTACCAAGCATACATACCTCAACAACTCTTATATATATTACGTATCGGATAGTTTTCTGAACTATTTCAGTTCAATAAGGGAGAAAAAACCCTTCCACTTTCATGTGTAAGCGTGTATGCGTACACGTGTGTGGAGATGTGATATGTGTAATGTTGTCGCAGTTATGTAAGATTTTGTGTCACTGTATCGCGCGAGCAGCACACTCAAGGGGGCTCCACTCCGAAGGAACGGACCTAGAACTTTACGAACGTGTTGGAGCCTTCGGTAAAGGAAAACATCGCGACAAAACCATAGCATGGTGGTAGGGCTTTTTCTAAGCCCCTCTGGCTAGCCTACATCTTGGACCAAGTTGAAAAAGTCGCCAAACCTGTTGGTGGGTTTTGACCGTTTTATTTGGGAGGCAGTTCCACTAGGTCTTCCGTGTTTACCATTTTAGACCACATAATCATTTTATATCATATGAAATAGAGGTATAGACAAATATTAATACGGTATTATTAATGATCTGTTGGGAATCAGAGTGCAAAAGCAACGATAACGACCGAACTATCTAAAATTCATCAACAGTTGCTATTTTTTGATCGGTTTTTTTAATTAGTTTATAGGTTTTAGCATGTAACCACAATTGGTCTAATGATGGTAATCATGCTAAGCCTTTTTTTATGTCATAAAGGAGGCAAACGGACGTGTGGTTTGTCCCTGATGTTAAGCGTTCACCGTTGTCCATAGACACTAGCAACACCAGGGGAGTCGCAAGTGTGTTGCCAGCCTGTATTTTGGGGGGATAAGGGAAATGGGCGATACGGTGAGGAGAGAGAATGGGGAGATAAGAATGGAGGCGAGAGGATGGGAAATAGGCCTCCGGTGCTCTCACTGACCGAACGAAACGCAACAGTGCAAGCACTGTTACTTCACGTTGGTTATCTGTGAGAGGGTGATACTACCCCGGTCGAGCCGATCCATTCATGCTAAAACTAATAATAGCTTCAACGTGGCTCTACCACCTTTGCGACTAGTTGAACTAGCTCATAATTGCAGCTTCCGAGTATAGATGATAAGCGACAAATTTTCCTCTGAAGCCTCAGAGAAAGCACTACCACCATGCTATGGTTTCCTTACGATAGTTTCCTTCATCGAAAACTTTGAATCGTTTGCAAGAATTTTAACCTACGTCATTAACGGGCCGTCCGAAGACGCTATAACGCCTGTGACCGTATTGATTGCTCTCTGTATATTAGTTGATCCTAAGCCTGATAAACCAAAGGCACTATGACTATGGTTATCGGGTACACACTTATCCTTCTAGTTACTAGAGGTACGCGGCTGATCTCGTGTATAATTAAAACCATATTACCAACATGACGGACACAATTATATTCTAACGAAAATCACTTAATGTGAAAATTAATTAGTGTGCGTTGGGAACATAATTACATTCAATCTATCTCACATAAAGCGATCATAATGACCTGTGGTAATAGATGGAAGTCAATAGAGAAACTTGTTCCGTTCGACCTTTTTTATGTGTTAGGTTATGGTGTTTTGAAGAACTAAAATGTTTTATTTTTGGCATCCAATCTTAATAAATTATTACTACTATTCCGCAGTAGAATTTTGCACTCGTAAGTGGTCTACGTATTATTTTTAAGTTCACTATTGAATGATTCATCAAAGGGCACAAAGAGTATCCATTTTGGATACCCGAATACTTCACGGGTAGAAATGTAGCGCATTAGAGCAAGCTTAAGTTACGTAATCGCATCAACTTGGGATCGTAAGTTAAGTACATTATCGAAAATTTACGGTTTCGTTACATTTGCCGAAGGGAAAAATAAGGGATTCGCTTTACCGTACGGTGAACCATACCTCAGACATATCTCAATATTAGATCTTGACATTCACGTATTTTCATGGCACTGTTCCAATTATGTTAGCAAGAAATTGTTCGATGCTTTGATAAGTAAGGTTACGATAGATAGCTATGAAGCTATGACGGCCGAGGAGAGATCGTCAATCCATCGTTGATCATCCTAGGCCTCTAGGTTACTGTAAACACACTGAGTAATAGCGAAATGTGATTAACTAAAAGTCGTGCTGTTCAAGTAGTTTCACACCGGTGGAATGTCAATTCATTAACCCGGCATCTACTAATTTAAATAGGTAACACTATCGGCTGATGGTGAAGGAAAACATCGTGAGGAAACCTGAACCTTAGAAATATTCTTATAGTCCCAGTGGGAAAACATAGAGATGTGGATTTCTCAGAGCTTGATATCGCCAATAATTCGTTGGCTGGCGTGGTGATTATGCCCATATCTTTCTTATGGAAGAGGTCTGTAGCCCTGCAGTGGATCTTCTACAGGATAATGTGGTGATGATGACGAAACGAGCCATTGTGACTTGCATATTAGTCATGACCTAATAAGATCCGTATCCGTACCGTTTTGCTTGATTCTTGGTTATGCAAAGGTCGATTCCGGAGAATAACCATGTCGATTGTTACACGTGGTGTAGGGTTAGTGTTATAGTTTTAATATTAAATATATATAGGGTCATAAAATTTTGTACATGTGCGGTAGAATTCAGCTTCTGATTTAGGCTTATCCTTGTAAATACTCAGACTTCAAATTTGAGAAATATTCTTCATAATTTTCGTCCATACTCAACATAATGCCGTTAATGAAGAGATGAAATTTGTCAATGATACGCCAGCGCTGCTGGAGGTTCCTGAGTTCGTCCTCAATTTCCCGTTTCTCTTCTAGGTTTTGTTTTATGTCAGGGTTTATTTGCCTTTGCGATGCTCGAAAGTTAGAATATTGCGCTAGTTGCCATATGGCCTCTTTATTCGGTCCTTTTGAAGGGTCAGCACGAGGAAGAGGATTTTACTCTGTCGTAGCTCACTGAACTTTGCCCTTTTCTAAATGCAATCTTAATGTCTGGTAGTATTTATCCATCTGTAGTTAGATATCACTAGTAAAATAACTTGTTGTTTTATCTTCTTCGTCATCTAATTCTATATGATTTAGCATAAACTCATTTTATAACTTAGCTATGTTTTTCGAACGTTTTGTGAAATATGATGGCGTTATTCTAATCACAAAGTTTATGTTATAATTAGTGTATACTTTTTGGAGCTCACCTCTTATATCGCTCTGGTGTTGGAGAAGCGCTTGAATTTCTTAGTCTTTCATGACTGTGGTCTTGATGTATCTATAGATTATCGAAACTGTATTATGCGTTAATGTCTCAATTCTTCCGATGAGACCCGATTGATAATGATTGTGAAATTGTACCGACTGTCCATCAGGAATATTAAAATGATTCACGCTGATTGAACGGAATGTCAATGACACGATGCAGCGTGACCTGATCGATGTCCTAATTACAGAAGCAATAGACAATGGATTTTTATCTCGATGGACCAAAAATATTGCAGGGAGTGTCCCACAATACTATGATAATTCGTTGTTGATAGTGATAACTGATAGAAAATGATATTTAAAATGATAGTCGGATTAGGGAAATGACACAACCGAACCCGCTGAGTGTTTGATGTTCACTACTTTATTTTGGTTATAATTGTCTCTACTATAATTATAAAGTTGTGGGGTTTGTTTGTTTGCTTGGTTGACAGCGCTAATCTCAGGAGCTACTAGTCCGATTTGAAAATTTCTTATTAAATAGCTCATTTATCGAGGAAGGCTATACGATATATATCATCACGCTATGATCAATAGGAGCGAGGCACTAATGGATAATGTTCTAAAATCAGTTTTTTTTCTTTTGAGAGCTTTTGCTGCGTGTTTGCCGTTAGCCCAAAGTAACTATTCCACGCGGACGAAGTCGCGAGAATAGCTAGTTACTTATAGAATTATTTTGCTTACTATGTAAACAGGTACAATTGCTGATACACGAGGTGTATAATAGTCACATTCCCATCGGGCTCATCCCTCGTGTCCAATTGCATAGCAAAAGATTTGACCAGTTCATGCTTACTAAAAGGATTTATTATTGAACTGTCTGAACAAGGAGTTGCCCGTTAAATCCTTTCGTAACTTCGCAATACTGTGAATTTTTCCCTTAATAGTTTTTTTTATTTTTAATAATTTAATTACTAAACGCAATTAGTTTTACGTTTGTTTCACTGATCTATTTTATATGATTTTTAATTTTACATAACTTTTTTTCAATTTTAGTAAAGCTCTATTATACTATACTTATATTCTTCGAAATCATATGATTTATGGAGTAATTAAGAGCAGATGATTCATATAAAAATCGCGGCCATATCTCTCACCGGTTAGATTTTCCAATTAAGATGTAATGGAATTTTATGTTAACTATGACACTATGTAATTAACAAATATATAAAAGGAAACGTATTAAGATATACTATAGAGCAAAGATAATGCATTGTTTTTTACAATGATTCATCTATACGTGTATATTGGTGGATGGTAGAGCCACGCTGACGCTATATCTGGTTATGTAGTACCACCCTCTCATAGAAAACCGACGTGAAGTGACAGTGCTTGCATTGCTGCGTTTCGTTCGGTCAGTGAGAGCGCCGGTCGTAAAGTGACCGGTGCCCCGTGGTACATCCGGAGAGTCGATCTTCATAGAGACCTAGAGATCCCTTCTATCTGTGCGTACGTAAAATCCCTAACGATTAGCTATTTTGAAAAAGCCGCGAATCATACCAGTCCGTTAGTGGTATCCGCCGCAAACTATGAACCCGTACCTAACGCTGCGCGTTATAAAAGACGTCCGCGACACATTTTTACCGACCCTCCTGATTCAATCACGTCAGCGAACGATCAGTACCAGCCTGTCCCTCGAAACAGAGCGTGTTCACGCCCACGCCCGCGTAACCACAGATCACAGATCAAGCCTAGGTTCGATCCCTCGGTAGGGAGCCTTTGAGTGCGTTGCTTGCGCGATACGGTGACACACAAATATACATCACTGCTACAACACTACACGATCGCCCCCACACACGTGCACGCCTACACGCTTACACATGAAAGTGGAAGGGTTTACTTTTTTCCCCTTATCGAACTGAAAAGCTCTCAATTTTCAGATAATAAATATATGGAGAAGTTGTTGAGGCGTGTATGCTTGGTACACATATACGTTTCAACAACTCTTACATATATGAATAGTTAGCTAGGTTAGCTAGAAAAGTCGCGATTTTGCATGCAACAGGCAACAGCCAAGCCGAGGTATGCCGTGCACCCTTGAGCTGGTTGCCAAAATAAAATCGGCTGAGTGCCTTAAGCGCTCGCCTTAATAGTTCGGTGAAGCTGTTAAGACCTTGCTGGGTCAATAGCGTAGTCATTTCGAAAAAAAAAAAGAGCGCCGGAGGCACATCTTCCCTTTCCTCTCCCAAACAGGCTGGCAACACACTTACCGCATGTTGGTTTGCCTCCTATGATATATAAAAAAATATGCAATATAATCTAATTACAGTTTCAATTTCTAAATGTATAACAACGCTATAATAAGGCACAGTAAGGTAAATAATAAGATACATAATAATTATTATAATTATACGACAGACTGGTGGGTCGCGTATTGCTCAATCCGTTTCTAGTGGCAGTTATGTTATTGATAATTTAATGTATGTCCGAAAGGATATTTTGATTTTGTTTTATTTTTGATTGAAGAAGAAATAAAGCATGCATTTTTATTGGTTCAATAATTAAACCACTCAAATATTGATTCAAAGTTCGAAATTCTTCAGGTTCAAGTCTCGGCATTTATTGGAAACTGACTACACAGGATAACCTATATTATATATATATAAGAATACCATATTCGACTGATGGTAAAAAAAATAGCGTGAGGATATCTACACGCATCAAGAAATGTTTCTATACTACCACAAATCAAAATCAATAAGATCAAAATACTCTTTATTCAATTTTTGGCCCTAAAAAAACACTTATGAACGTCAAAACTACCACCGGTTCGGAAAACAATCCAATCATGGGGAAGAACTGGTAAGAAACTCGATCTGGTATATCTTTTCATAATACATTTTAAAAATATAAATACAACATAGTAGACATATAAAGTTACATTCGTTTTGGTGGATGCAAAGAGAGAAGCCTCACTTCCAGACGTCGCCATCGTTCACATATTGATCCACCCTGTGTATTAAGATTCGCTTGACATAACACTTGGGAACTTATTATCTGGCAGGTCGGTAATGTGTTTTAGGACTTTGTTACAAAATCTAACACTGTTACCTAAAAAAATACTACTGGTTTTAGTTAGCCCAAAACACACAACACACAATGAAGCAAGAAAAATATTTTTTTGCCGAAGTATTCCGAGTTCTCCAATATTTACTTCAGACTTAAGGATGTTGAATAGTGAAAGAGTAGATGTGTTCCTATAACTGTAAGGAAGAAGTGAAATTACTTGGAGGCAACGACAAAGATTATTTATAGCTACTTTTAACAACTTCAAACTCGGGAAAATACTTTTCTTGCTTTATGCGAATTACTTTTAACTGCATAAATTGTGATCTCTTTCTTAAAAAACCATGTTTTTTTCATAACTGCAATCTATACTAATATTATAAAGAGGTAAAGTTTGTGAGTTTGTGATGTTGTGATGTTGCGACGTTGTAGGGGGTAATCTCAGGAACTACTGGTCCGATTTGAATAATTCTTACATTGTTATGTAGCTCATTCATCGAGAATGGTTATAGGCTATAGCGCATATATATAGCACTATATAGCA